>CAMTDV010001633.1:31201774-31581481 GCA_947069175.1 Scalesia atractyloides
AACTTCTACAAGCTTGAAAAATTTATCAAGTTGATCTTCTTTCACGTTTCGAATCGGAAAACTATCATCGAAGTATAATCTATCAGATTCCTTAATCTTGTACATAACAATATTAGGATCATCACTTAGATCATGTTCTGATGATGTATCGTCATCTTCAGATTGTGATTATGAGTTTCTCGAACTTGATTTGGCGCTTTCAGAGCTGCCGTCATCAGAATCATTTCCCAACACATTTTTAACCACATTTCTTACCACCACTTCATTGTCATCATTTGATTTCGTAAAGTCTACGTCAATGTTCTCAGGCAATTTATTTTTCTTTTCTGACAAAATGAGTAAATTAAATGCCTTTTCAATCTCATCATCTTTCTTGCAGGAATAACTTGCAAGAAGTGGTGGAAGAACACTTCCGTATTCTTTACGCTTTGATTTATCACCATTTTCCTCCGATTTAATCGTAGGTAAAACGTGATCAATGACATATGCGTTTGTGGTGTAGCTCTTTGAAGCTGTCTTACCCGTTCCGTTTCTATCTTTATGTCGTGAAGCTCACGCTTTGTCTCAGCAATGGTGTTAATGTACATGTTAATTGCCTTTTATTTTCAATTACAGTTGCATTTAACATTTTAACATTAGCATTTAGCTCCTGATTAGCATTTTCAACATATTTATATTTGCTTGATATTTTGTCATAAGCTTCTTTTATGGTTCTGTAATCATAACGAAAGTTTTCGTTGTGTACGGTCAATTCTCTTATGACTTTGACTTTATCAAGACATGGTTCACAGGGACTTGTGCACTTTGTGCAAGGTTTTTCAACCTCACAATTTTCACAACTTCCTTTTCAGACATTTTTACCTCAGCTTTTACCTTTTCTGCCTCTGATTTCAAAGCTTCTTGCCTTTGCATCTCAAGGTAAGCTAACTCTTCTTCCTCAGCTCTCTGCCTATAACCTTCTAGAATGGCATTTTCCAAAGCAGGATCGATATATGATGTATCAGATTCATCCACTAACTCTGCTATCATAGCAACACCAGTTTTCTTTCCGATGTATCTGTTCCAGTCAAAACCATCTTCTTCATGATTGGCAACAAGAGCTTGTTCGGCTTTCTTTGCAGGTTTATCTTCTACTTCGACTTGTGTTCTTTTTGGATATGGCTTGTATTGAAGAGCTTTCTTGTAATACTCATTGTTGCTGCCGAAAGGGTTTTGATTTCCACTTTCTTCTTGATTGCTGCATTCTCGTTTGAAGTGTCCTTTTTGTAGACACCTGAAGCATGTGACTTTAGACTTGTCAAATCTAAGTTTGTTGTTTGAATTACCAATATCCCTTCCAGAGATTGGACTTCGCTCAGCTGAAACTGGTATTGGTTCTGCACTTCTCTATCACTTTTGCCTTCAGACAACTTCTTAGCAATATCCTCTGCCTGCCTTTCTTTGAGTTCCAGATACTTATCAAATGTAGGAACGTCCACGATTAGCACGGGAACCTAAATTTGTTATCTATTGTCCGATTAGGCGGAAACTAATGACAAGTTAACCAAATAACAAGAATTACTCATTTAAATGTTGTTTTCATTGATCTAAAGTTCAATACATTCGAGAACCAGATCCATCAGAGCTTCGTCGTCTCTGTGCCAAAATCTCTCCACCTTACAAATGAATCACCAATGCACCTATTTATAACCTAACAAGTTCGCTGGTGAGCATTGGAAGTTCGTGCGAACTTGACTTAGTCAAGTTCGGCCGAACTTGACTTCTCAGGACCATCTCGAGCGAACTTGACTCAAAACTCTCTTAAATATGCCTAGTTTCTAACAGATTAAGCCCTATTCACTCAGACTCGATACATAATGAAGTAGGCAACATACATATGCACCAACATCAATATTAGCAGGCTTTGGATAACCTTGAAGATATGGGAAATGTCTTTTGTCTGGATCTTCTTCCGCGTAGAAAGACTTGATTTCTTTCCTAACTGCAGGCAAATCAAGAGGAAACTTTATAGCTGTAGGAACCACTTCTTTTGAAGGAACATATGTTGTAGTTGGGGAAGCAGAGGTTAGATTTAATTTTGGTGCAGATCCAAGAGGCATAGGAGCAGGGATCTCTTCTTCATTTATGTCCTTGGTTACCTTCCTTCTCTTAAAACTGATTGATGGTGACGATGGATGACTTGGAATTCTGGGTGGTGTTGGTAGTATTTGTGTGGAAGTGGGAAAGGTGATGATGCCAGTGGTTGTGATAACATCTGCTCCAACCTCTGTTGTGTCAACCGATGTTGGCACAACAGTTGCTGTAACATCTATTGGGGTGGATATGGGAGTTGTGTGAGAAGATGTTGTTGATTTTGTGATGGCAGAGGTTTTTGTGGTTGGATTGGTGGCCACTTTAGTTTTGAGAGGTGTGGATTCTGGTTGTCTTGCTTTTGTAGAAGATCTCCTCTTTGTTGAGGTACCAGTCTCTCCCTTTCCTAACTGCTGATCAATCTTTTTCTCAACCAACACCTTGCCTTCATCAAACACAGTCTTCTTGTGAGACATCTTTACCCTTGCCATGATATCGTCAGTTGAGTCTAGTTTCTTTGAACCATCTGGCTTAAGGATTTTCACTAGGCCTTGCCTTTGTATCATCCATCTTTAATTTTTCTTTTCCCAAAGGTTTCTCCCCCGTTTTGGCTTTATCTGGACTCACAAAAATGACAGTAGGAGGAGATTTACCAGTGGTGGTGAGCAAGTGGGCTTTGATTGCCTTGATATCTGCAATTGTATCATTGTATCTTGCATCAACCATATTTCTGAGTTCCATCATCTGATGTTTATGTTTTTGCTCCAGGAAATGTTTTTCTTGTTGAAAGATTGGATTTATTGCAGATTTGAGCTCAGTAGTGGTTGGAACAGGAGGTTGACTCTTAATAGTGATCAACTGTTTCAAAAGATCTTTAATTTCATCAACATTGGTTTCAACATTTGTAACCCTCTCCATCAATTTCTGATGTTTTAGCTCATCACCTAACTTAATAGGATCATCTGAACTCCTACCAGATGTGGTAGTTTTATCTAAGATATCATGAGCATGTGTTCTGCCACTTGCTTCAATCTTAGATGCCCCTTGTTGTTGGTTATGGGGACTTCCCACTGGAACAGAGGTTACCGTAGTAGCCTCAGCAGTGGTTACCTTCAAAAAGGTCTTAGCTATGTAACCACTGTCCAATTGAGAACTTGGGAGTTCAGCAATTATAGTGGCTGCCGTTGTTGAACTATCACCAAGGGTTACATGTAACCTAAGGGATGTAGCCTCTTCATTTGCTGATGGGCTAGCAATTAGAAATAAGTCAGACCCAGCTTCTTGTTGGAGTATACTCTCATTGATGAGTTGGTGAGAAGTGCTGGATAATGTCTGCTCAATATCTATTGCATTCAGCAAAGGTAACATTGATGGTGGAAGTGAAGTCAATGGTGAGAGTGGCTGTGTAGAAAGCGACATCGCCCTGGGAGAGGGGCTGTGGAAGATAGAACCAAGTGGTCCTAGAGCTTCATAATTCGGTGTCCCTGTGCCTACAACCTGATCCTTTTGTGAGGATGCAGGAGGAGTTTCAAAGCAGGGTTGAGATATTTCTACCATCTGCCGTGAAGAAGTAGTAGCAGTGGTTTGTGACGTTGGTGCTGTCACAGGGTTAACCTCTGGGATCTCATCTTCCAGAGGACCCTTTTTGGGTTTGGTGGGTTTTTTGGATGCTCTAAATGGTTTCTTTTTGGAGATTTTAGGTGTGGGTTTCAGGGCAGCGATTGTGATGCCCTGATTACCTAGAGCAGTAGGCTTAGCAGCCGAAGGTTGAGATTGAACATTTTGTTCTTGTAAAATAGGCTCAGCCTCCTCTGCTTCTGTTTTGGAAACTTTGTCTTGATTTGTTATTCGTGTAGATGTTTCATGATTGAGGCGGCCAGGGTTTGTTATGACGCCTTGTTTACTTGTATCTGATTTTATTTGATCTTGCAAGTAAACATTCAAGAATCTTGGATCTATCAAGAAAGCTTTTCTTTTGGGAATATTAATAAATTATTTACAAGATCATTGAACAGCACCTAGGATAGGTTAAAATCAGAATCGGTTAGTATTGCAAATCCCATATACTGCATGTTCAATGGAATCTCGTTGAAAGCAGTTGTTTTTGCAGAGACACATGTAAGTAATGTGTGAAAAAAGAATTCATCTCTGCTGGAAAATTGGGTTTGAAGATTGTCAAACCTTTCAACTACCCGGTGTAACCTCTTTCAACAAACTCATGCTTCATCTCCCTCAAAGGAAATGATACCGTATGTTGCATATCATTTAACATGAAAACTTGGGAGATAGACTGTGGGCTTATTTGTAAACGTGTGCCACCAACTTTGGAAGTGATGGAATAGGGCACACCATCAGCGGATGAGTTTACCTTAGCATTTGCCCACAATTCTCTTAAAGAGGCGATGTAAACAGGGGCTTTTACTTCCAACATGTGCTTAAATTTTGATTCTTTCAGAATCCGGATCATTGGATGATAACGAGTGTTTGCGTCGGTTTCTTCAAGAATTGCGGTGTAATTGTGTGGTGTTTTGATGATTAGGATAAATGGGGGTTGTTCTTGTGTCGATTTCTTCTTCGATTTGGTTTTAGGAGCCATGATTTTGGAAGATTTATGAGATGAGGGCTTTTGAAAAATTTGAAATCGCACAAGAAAAGTGAAACATCTGTTTGGGGATAGAACAGGGTTCTATAGGGTTTTTCAAAAAGTGCAAATGACGTGGCGTCCGATGCAACATCTGTCCACGTGTAACCCCTGTTTGACAGTGGAAAGCAGTTGTTTGACTAACCATTGTTAGAGCAATCTATCAGTTGTTGTGACCAAATTTTAAACACTATCAGGGGTTTGCATCAGTGGATAGATTTTTCTAAACAACAGTGTTTTTGTACTATCAGAGCTTTGAACAGACTTTAAGGATTTATTGAAAAAATGCAGTTTTATCTATTTTTAAGGATGGATTTTTGATTTTCTAAAAACGTTTTATTGCTATTTACGCATGACATACAAGGAGAACTTGTTTTAATCCATGTTTAGCATTCCAAGCGTAGATATCAAACTTTCAAATGTGGAAGCATCTAGTGCCTTTGTCAACACATCTGCTAGTTGATCCTAGGTATGGACATGTTGTAAAGAAATCAAACCTTTTTATAGCAATCCTTCATAAGGTGATGTCGGATGTCAATGTGCTTGGTGGTGGAATGTGAAACTGGATTTTTGATGATGTTTTCTGCTGCTTGACTATCAATTTTGAGAGGAGTCCTCAAGGCAGTCACACCAAAATCCAGGAGTTGCTTTTGAAGCCACAAAATTTGAGTAGTGCAACTTGCAGCAGCTATATATTCGGCTTCAGCAGTGGATGTGGATACTGCAACTTGCTTTTTGCTTTGCCAAGACACTAGGCAGTCTCCTAGGAATTGGGCTCCCCCAGATGTGGACTTCCTTGTTGTTTTACATCCAGCAAAGTCACTATCAGAATATCCTGCAAGCTCATTGTTACCATTAGCTGGATACCAGATACCAAGTATGGGAGCACCTTTTATGTATCTGAATATCCTTTTTACAGCAATAAGGTCTGATTTTCTTGGCAATAACTGTGATCTGGCACAAACACAAGTAGCAAACATAATTTCTGGCCTTGAGGCAGTTAGGTACAATAAAGACCCAATCATGCTTTTATATAAAGTTTGATCAACAAGGTCATCTTGGTCATCTACAGTGACTAGCTTGGATGTTGCCATGGGTGTGCTGCAAGGTTTATAATCATCCATATCAAATTTCTTAAGTAGTTCTTTCACATACTTATTTTGATGCATGAAAGTGCCTTTTTGCATTTGTTTGACTTGTAAACCAAGAAAACATTGCAACTCACCCATTGCACTCATTTCAAACTCTGCTGCCATGAGTTTTCTAAACTCTTCACACATGGCAGTGCATGTGGATCCAAAAATGATGTCATCCACATAAATTTGGATAAGCATCAAATCTTTTCCTTTCCATTTTAAAAATAGGGTTTTGTCAATCCTACCTCTGGTGGAACCAATGGATAAGAGAAAAGTGGATAGAGTTTCATACTAAGCTCTTGGTTCTTGTTTTAGACCATACAATGCTTTGTTTAACCTGTAAACATGATCAGGATGAAAGTGATCCTCAAATCCAGGAGGTTGACAAACATATACTTCTTCCTTGATCTTTCCATACAGGAATGCACTCTTGATGTCCATTTGATACACCTTAATGTTGTGGTTAGCAGCAAAAGCTAAGAACAGGCGAATGGCTTCTAACCTTGCTACTGGAGCAAAAGTTTCATCGTATTCAATCCCTTCTTCCTGTCTGTAGCCTTGAACCACGAGCCTTGCTTTGTTCTTGACAACTATACCCCTTTCATTAGTTTTGTTCTTGAAGACCCACTTTGTGCCGATGGGACTCACATCTTTTGGCAGTGGTACAAGTTCCCATACTTGTTGTCTCTTGAACTGTAGGAGCTCCTCTTGCATGGCCTCTACCCAGCTGTTGTCTTTCAGTGCCTCTTGGTACTTGACAGGCTGTGTGAGTGATAGAAAACCAGCAAAAAGACAAATGTTTTGGGCCTGGCTTCTTGTGAGCACACCCACATTAATGTTGCCAATAACTTGATCCAATGGATGGCTTTTGAGGAAGATCAAATCACCTTGATATGAGACAATGGAATTTTGAGGTGAAGCTTGCAAATGCGTATCATCTAAGCTAACCTCTGCTGGTGAAAATGATAGTCTAGCCTCTGATTGGAATGGTGGTGGAGGGATAGGTGGAATGGTAGTGAAAGTGGGTTAACTTTTGTCTATTTGTTGTGGACTTTTATCAACAGATGTTTGGTTTGAAAAGCTGGAAGAGGTTTGAGTATTAAACATTGTTGAACTGGCAGAGTTTTCACCATTGCTACTCACATCTGCTCATCTGCCTGTAGGATTGATTTTGAAACTTGGAAGAATGCAATCATATCCTTGCTCTTGAAATGATGATTGTGGGGTACCTGCAGGGTTAGTCTTGACAGACACATCTTCAAATGTAAATTTAGATAGATCAAACAATTCAACAGGTCCATTTGCTGGGATTTTTAAAGATGAGAGTTCATTGAACTTTACATTTAGAGTTTCCTCAACACACTTGGTCCTAGAGTTAAAAACTTTGTAGGCTTTGGCAGTGGTTGAGTATCCCAGAAAATAACCACAATCAACTTTGGCTGCAAACTTGGATATTGAATTCTTGATGTTTAGAATGAAGCATGGGCAGCCAAAGACTTTGAAATAAGAGATCAGAGGTTTGATTTTGTAAAGCAATTCATAGGCAATCTTTTGATGCCTAGGGTTTATCAAAACTCTGTTCTGGACATAGCAGGCAGTGTTTACAGCCTCTGCCCAAAAGGACAAGGGTAAACCTGAGTCTGCAAGCATGGTCCTTGCTGATTCAATTAAGGTTCTATTTTTCCTTTCAACAACCCCATTTTGTTCTGGAGTTCTAGGGATGTTGTATTGTCTAACAATCCCTTTTGACTCATAGAAGTCATGCAACTCATTGTTCCTAAACTCTGTCCCATTATCACTCCTAAAGATTTTTATAGGAAGATCAAATTGCTTTTCAACTTGTTTGACAAAGTTTTGCAAAATATTTGTTGTTTCATACTTAGAGTGTAAAAAGAAAGTCCATGTGAACCTGGAAAAATCATCAACTATCACCAGACAGTATCTTATGTGTTTTAAGCTCATGATTTTGACAGGTCCAACAAGTCCATATGAAGCAACTGTAGACATTGACTTGTTTTGGACTCCTCAATTGACTTGTAAGCGCTTTTATGTTGTTTACCTTTTAAAAAGGAAACACAAGGCTCTTTACAAGTAAATTGTTTTTGGGGCAAACCTCTAACCAGACTTTGTTTTGAGAGAGTGGAGATGGTTTTTAGATTTGTGTGCCCTAGCCTTTTATGCCATACCTCTGTCTCTTTGCTTGAGGCAACTAAGAACAAGCATGCATTTGACACAAGGTTATCCTTTACCATATCAACCACATACACATTTCCTACTTTATGAGCAGTGAACCGTGCTTTGCTCTCTGCAATGATTTGATCAATCTCTTTGACAACCTCTGGCCCTACTATTTGGCAAGTTTTCTTTGTGAAGAATGAACCATAACCCTTATCACTCATTTGTGAAACACTTAAGAGATTGAATTTTAGATTGTCAATGAGATTCACATTTTCAAACTTGAGTTTTCCTGCTGAGACACATCCTGATCCTAACACCTTCCCTTTTGAATTATTTCCAAAAGATATATCAACCCCTCCATGAGCTTTAAAATCTCTGAGCTGTGCTTTACATCCTGTCATGTGCCTGGAGCCTCCACTATCTACATACCAAAGACTGTCAAGGCAAGTAGAAGCTCCCTGCACATGTTTTGAAATAATTAGTTCGGGTGGGTTTCCAAAGCCAACATGGCTTTGGATGGGGTATCAGATGATCCAGACTCAATTTCAGATTGATGAGCGGTGGTTAGATCAGGCTTTTGTAACCACTGCTGTGAGCTACCTCCTATCAACTATTGGTAACCATGAGGATGCATATTTACCCTTGGCTTAGAAGGCTTTTTGTAAGTCTCATAAGTCATAGGCACCTTTTGGTAATTAGGTTGACTTTTACCTCTTGGAAACTGGTTTGATGGAGGTGCATCTGTTACTTGAATTTCTCTGCGAACACAGGTTTGATTTAAAGCTTTGGTGACTGATGTTTCACATGATTTAAATTTCTATTTGGCAGAATTTGAATTCTCTCTCTCTAGAGCTTTTTCTCTAATCTCTTTTACCTTTTGATGATAGGTTTTGAGATAGACACACTCTTGAGTTGGATGATTTGTTTTGTTGCAGATGGTGCATCTAGGAGATTTAGGTATAACACAGGTTTTGTTTATGTCATTAGCTTTCAAAAGAAAACAGTCTGCCGTATCATGATTTCTCTTTTCACAAAATTCACAAAACAAGTGTTTAACCTTTTCTTTCCTTTTCCTATCAGACTTTTTGAGAGCAGATGGTGTAACCTCTGCTGGTAAGTCCTTGATAGGGATCACCAGTGCTTTTGATGCTTTTATACTATCAAGAGTTGAAAAGTCCATTGGCTTGAAGTTTTCCAAAATATCACATTCATCTGACCAGGTTGGTTTAAACTGATATTTTTCAATTTCTTTTTCTTTTGGTGAAACCTCTAGTTTTTCAAGAACAATTTTGTTTCCTTCTTTATTAGTGATTTTAATTTCTTCACCAGCCAAGTTTGTGGGGACTATTTCAACAAGCTCAGAGTCAATTTTTGCAGCATTTTCACAAGTATGGTCATGTTCCCTAAAGCCTATACCAAACTTTATGTTGCTCTTGACTTGAGAATCAAGCATAAGCTCATAACCTTTGCAAGACTTTACCCATTTTTCACAAGTGATCAGGGTAGATTCTAGCTCCTGTTTGCAAACTTGGTATTTTTCTACCATAGTTTGGAGCTGATCGTTGGTTATGCTTGATTCATGCCTTAGGCTACTCATTTCAGAATCTTTTTCACTTAACTTTGTTTTCAACTCTTTAACAAGTTTTTCAAAATTAAGTTCATCTTCTAAAATTTTGTTTCTCAGGTTTTCATTCACCTGTTTTATGTTTGCAAAAGCAATAATGCATTTTTCAGAACATAGATCTTTCAGGATCTGAGGTGATACCTTTGAAGCAGCCATAAGAGCACAATCACACTCTTCTTCACACACCTTTGTCCCATGGGTCAGATAGATTGTCTCTTTCAACATCAACAACATTCGTTTCAATCACAGGTGTAACTCCTGGTGTAACCACTACTTCACAACATTCAACCACATCAGATTTTGACTCCTGTTCCACAGACTCATCACCTTCAATTATGGTCTCAAGAGCCATTAAACACATGTTTTCATTTTCAAAATCATTTTTGGCTATGAGAGCAAAGTTTTCATCAGTTAAATCCTCAAGCAAACTACTCCAGTCAACAAAAACTTAGGTAAAGAAGCTTTGTTGTGTAACCTCTGCTGGTGTAGCAGTGGTTTGAGTAGTTTGAGTGACATGTGGAACTTGTTGCACATGCACTTGAGGTGGTGCTTGAACATATTGAATATGTGGAGCAGAGGTTTGGACATAATGAATAGGGACAGTTGTTACAGGATTTGCAAAAGGAGCAATGTTTTACATTTGTTGTGCAGGGGCAAACTGGGAATATTGGACATTGCTTTGAGGATTAGGGCCAGGATGTGTAATAATTGGTCCTGCAGTTTGAGTTCTGCATTCCCTGGAAAAATGTCCCATCCTATTGCACTTGAAACATTTTATCTTTGACTTATCTAACCCAACTTTTAACCCCCCATGCAAACCTGGAAACCTCCTACCAGTTCTTTTGTAAAACTTACTAGCCCTGACACTCAAAAGTGCCAACTGGTGTAGGATGTCCATTTCTTCCAAATCCGTGGGTTCAAAGTGTTGTAAGTCTTCATCTCAAAACTCAAATTGTTAGAGGTTTGGCTTTCACCATTTGCAGCAAAAGCAAAATTGGGTGTACAGGGATCACAGTTGAAATTGTTTCCAGAAGTTATGTCAATGTAATGATCAAAACTCTAATACTTTCCACTTCCAGACCCCTCCTCATGACTATAGAGAGCAGTGTATCCCAGAGTATAGTCATCGGTCATTTTCCATGACTCTTGTAACTTCTTTTTCTGGTTCAACTCTCTCTCATATGTGAGAAGTCGACCATGAAGTTGTGTCAAGGTCATATCTTTGTAACCAACAGCGGTTCGAGTGACATAAGCTAAAATCTCCCATTTCTCAGGTAAAGATCTCAAGAAGCGACTGTTGACAGTCGAATTTGGAAACTCCACATTTACCAAGTTGAGCTCACTAATGAGACGGCTATATCGTTCGAACTGTTTGGTTAATCACTCACCCTTAACGTGACAAAACGTTTCATACTGTCGATTTAAAACTTCTCTATTATTCTCGATCACCTCTTCAGTACCACCGAATTGCTCTTTAAGAGCATCCCATAGCTCTTTAGCACTATTACAATGAAGTAATCACGCATAAATCTCATTGGGCTATGAATGAAGCTTAGGATCGGACCCAACTTAATGAGCTTTCCGGTCAGACTTGCTCAACTAACAGAGGCAGAATTCATTGTTAGCTGATTGAACAAACAAAGAACAAGCGATGAATATTGTTTAACCGTATGTGTATTGAATAAACGTTAGCAACGATTACAGACTCGAACAGGGCTTCGCCACTAATTCCTCAAAACAACATGCCTAACACACAACCTAAGTCACCTATTTATAGGCAGACATGACAACACCTAGTGAGTAGGCAGGATGGATTTTCATACGAAAATTTCGTGCGAAAATCCTTACAGATTTTCGTACGAAAATTACAACAATTATACAAAAACTTCAAAACTAAACTTCTGACACTACGAAACCCTATATGTACAATAGACTCGTCTTAGACGTAGGCAATAGACATAAGTGCACCAACAGACTCCCCCTTGGATGTTACCGCAGTCTTGGACAGTCTTCAAAACTTTTTCTTCAAAAACTTTAAACATGTTGACTTGAATCATCCGAAAAAATCTCTTACGTGGCCTTCGACGCTCCTCTGAAGTAATGGGAGTTTGATCTGTAGGAGGAGGTCGGTTGTAAGTATTCCCGAACTTGAACCTTTCACGGGTGGCCAGCTTTCGACGAGCTTCAATCCTTTCTTCATTTTTATCTTTCTTTTTTTGCTCTTTATCTTCAAGCTTTCTCCATGAAGTTTTCCATTCTTTTCCTGAATTAATGTTGTTAGTGTAACAAACATTCACAATTTTCTGGAACTGCATGGCCTGCTCCTTGTCTTTATCTTCATAACTGATTTTGATGAAGAATAATCGTTCAATGTCTTTCTCTGAGCAGTTGACAAGCCACATAGGATCCAATACTCTGATTGCACGCCATAGCCCATAGATTCTCTTGTGCATAATTGGTCTCTGATAGATCCTCGGACATATCCCATGACCCTTCATCAGGCTCAACACAAATCACAGCCTCTCCAGTACTCGAATCATAGTGCCACCACTTGAAGATCTTGTAAAAATCTTGTTCCATTTTCTTCAGAGGCATATTCTTCATAACGCGTGGCCTTTTCACAATCAATGTCACATCTTTCTCTTGAGTAACTGGATCTATCTTTGTCACGGTTTTTGGCTTGTGTGGCTTCCATAGATTGAAACCATGTTCAGCTTCAAACTTGATGAGCTTCCACAGACGTTGATCATTTGGTCGCAACTTCATACTGAACGTCTTGGTCTGAACCAACTCTTTCACGTCCCATTCTGGCAGGGACTATATATCTCCCAATCTTCTAAAGTATTGCACTCCATACTCTCATTTCAACGCATATACATCCAGTTCCTCAATCCATCCGCAACTAATAATATCACCTAGAGATGCGTCAGGGTCTCTAGTAAAGAAAGCCAATGGACGACGGGACTTTCTTTCAGGTGGCATCTCCTTGTACCATTTCTTTTTCATCTCTATGATCTTTTCTTTTGTTGGTGGTTTAGGAGTTGTTCCCTCTTTAACTGCTTCTGCCACTTTCTGTTTTAACATTTCATCGTCGATCTCGTCAGTCATTTCATCAAGGGTAGGAAATACATCAGTTCCTTCACCCGTGTATCTGCTTCTTCATTATCATCCGAATCCCAATCTTCAATAATTACTCTGTCGTAGTCGTTTGCTTGAGGGATGTCTTCGAAAACATAATCATTTGGCTCTGTTCGGGTGTTCTTCAATTCTTCTTCAAAATCAAACTCGAAAGAATCTTCATGTAAGCCAAATAATTCTGCAAGATCTGCCTTGGAGTAGTTGTGAACAAACTCTCCTTCTTCCACATCGTGCTCTAGATAGATAACTTTTGGCTTTGGCACTGTTTCTTCAATCGACGACTCCCATTGAACCTGTTCATCAGTTAGCTCAAACATAGAGTCGTTCATGTAATCATCAACAGAAATATTTTCATTATCAAATAAATTTGCTACATATTCAAACCTTTCCTTTTCTAAGTCATCAAACGTTTCATCTA
Organism: Scalesia atractyloides; assembly: GCA_947069175.1. Lineage (NCBI taxonomy): Eukaryota > Viridiplantae > Streptophyta > Magnoliopsida > Asterales > Asteraceae > Scalesia > Scalesia atractyloides. The sequence continues at coordinate 31,214,980 of CAMTDV010001633.1, forward strand.
CCAACTCGTCAATCTCTTTCTTTAGCTCCCTTTGAGCGATTGCCTTCTCTTCTGTCATAGATTCTAGAACACCTTCCCCTTAAAGCACAAACCTCTTGCTTACATCAATGGTAGGATCATAAACTACCAACTGAGAAGATGCTGGCGCAGATTCAGCTTCCGGCGCAGAATGTTCGATCAAAGGAGCCGTAGAGGACGTAGCTTTCTGCACGGGCATGTCATCAATCTTTTCTTTGCCTCGGCCTTCAGCATCAGACAGTGCTTTGGAAGCTCGCTCCCTTTCCACAACTTTCTATCTAGCTTCCTCTCTCTCTATCTTCTCAATCTCATCAGTGAGAGAGATACCCAGAGTACGAACTAAAATCTTCTTCATAAGCTCTACTTGCCTGTTGTTCGACTCACGTTCCGCTTCATATTCTTCCATCTTCTTTACAATCCTCTGATGTTCTGTTTCGTAGCTACTCAGAGTTGCCTTTAGAACCTCCCTTTCTTTTTCCAGGACTTTAATTCTTTCTTCACACACTGCAACTTTCTGGGAAGCTTGGAAATATCTTTCACTATCATCAGTCACCAATCTCAAGATCTCCCTGATACTCTCCCTATCGGATTCAAGAATCTTTATCTTTTCATCAGCAGACTTCAATTTTTCTTCCAACTCATTAAGCCTTCCAACATAAACGTCATCAGCTGTGAGCCTATCTCCCTTGGAATACTACCCATCTCGAAGAAATAGTCATCAAAAGCTGTGTTAATTGGAGGATCTGGCTGTGTAGGGTGAGCAGATGATGTCGCTTGCGTTTGAGATATAACAGGAGTAACCACTGGAGGCTCTGTAACTGGCGAAGGAGATGGAATAGGAACCTCTGTATATGTGAACTGTGGAGGAGGAGAACTGATTGGAGGATTAACAACTGGTGGAGGAGAAGAAATACGAGTCTCTGTATCAACCTGCTGAGGAGGAGGAGATGGGGGGTGTTCAGAAGATGTTTCTGCAGTTGGGGCAACTGAAGCTTCAGTAGGTTTTGATCTTAGCTTGAACCGAAGCTTTCTAGTAGTTTTCTTCTTTGTAGGCTTGACGATTGAAATCTCTTCTTCACCCTCAGAAGGCTCATAAGGTGTATCATCATCGCCTGTAGCCTTCCGCTTTTTTTGCTCAGCTAATTCTTTCTCTCTATCTCTCCTCTCTTGCTCTTTCCTTTCTTTTTCTATCTTTTCTCCTTCTCTTCTATCCTCAGAATCTGTGCTCGAGGATGGCCCTTCATCATCGCCACCTCCTGCTTCTTTTTCAACCCCAACCATTCTTTCGATGTCTGTAGTCGTCTGTTCCAACGTTTCTTCAACATATACTGGTTCAGGTTGTTGCACAGTTTCTTCAAAATTCACCTGTTCACTATCAGGCTTATTAATCAACCCAGTGCTAACACTTGCTTGTTTTCTCTGGCGTTTAGGTGCATAAGAAGAAGTTTCGTAGATGTCTTTCTTTTTGAAGCAGCACCACCTTTCTTCTTTCCATAATGTCCTTTCTCACGGTCGCCCTTAATAAACCACTGACTTCTCTTTTCAACAAAATCCTCCATCATACTTGCTTCTTCGCTTTCGTCACCGCTCCATACATTTCTCCATTTTCCTTCAGGAGGAGCAACGTAATCAGCTTTAACAAACGTACCAAACACAGGCTTGAATGCTGGAGCTTTTCCTCCTTTGCGATAGTTGCTGATGTTGTGGAGGTCAGAAGCAGTCTTGTGTTCTAACTTCAAGATATCATTCTTCTTTTTCTCCAAATTCGGATGCAAGTGATCAAGAATCATCTGTACAAAACGGGGGTACTGCAGAAATCGACTTTTCCCCAAATTCATCACCATTTTTTCAAAAATCATCCTACTGAAATTGTAGGGCTTGTTCAATATCACCGCCACCATCATACACATATGATAGTCCACTAAATCATCCCAGCCCCCTTCCTGTGGCTTAATGAGCGTGTAATGCAGTGGGCAAGAAATCTATATGGCAAACCCAGCCGATTGATCTTGAACGGTGCAGAGTTCACATATCCGTTGTAGCCCATACGGTAAAAGCAGCCTTTGACAAACTTCTCTGTATACCCAGTCAGAAAGTCACTTTCATCTCTGAAATGTAGCACTGAGCGGATCAAATCCTCTGTGATCGTAATTCTACATCTTTATCTTTAATCTTGACTGCAGACAAAATAGCTTTACCATCATCTCTTAACACTGCTGCGCCCCAAAATCTATCAACGTGTGAGGCATAAACATCATGATGATGATAAACCGGCAGTTTCTCCAAAAAATCTTTGAACTGTGAAAACAGAGCAAACTTGGGTACTTCTTCGTCAATCAAGCAGCAGGAGTTGTGGATTGGATGGAACTCATACACGGTTTTCTGTGGAACAGATAGATGTGAAAAAGTTAGAAAAATTTTTCACAAACAAAAATTTCTCGATTTTCGTACGAAAATTGATAAAGTATGACCCTTTAAATTTTCGTGCGAAAATAGCAAATCACAATATAACTTTTCATGTTATGGATTTTCGTGCGAAAATCCAAGATTTTCGTGCGAAAATCTTTGTCTTCTCCAACAGTTAGTTCAATTTTATACCGACTCAAAACGCTTGCAGTTTTTTACTTTTTCAAGAAATTAAAACGGTAAACCTTAGTTGAACTTGTCGATTTGAACATTGGAGGGTTCAATTTTAAGTTTTACCGGCTAGTTTATCCTAGATCTACGTTTTAGTCCGTTTAACTTCCGACGAGTCCAATTTTGACGGTTCAATCTCGGTAAATACCTTCGCCATTATAAGAGGTGTGCAAATCAACCTCCCTAATGAATCAAATACGTCGAAAAATGAGTGAACCGAGACAAAGTGTTCAAATCGCCACAGAGAATCCTCACCAAATATTTTCACAGTTTTCGTGCGGAAACTATTATCTCTTCATATAGGCCACCAGATTTTCGTACGAAAATTTGGCTTGTGAAGTTTATCCAGATTTTCATGCGGAAATCTCAATTTTCGTGCGAAAATTGTTGGCCCTTGAAATTTTCTCAACTTTCCAACTTTATCGATTGTTTTTCAGTTTTAATTATCCACACAGTTGTCCAAGTCCAAGTTAATGACCTTGTTTAACTGTTTTGGCTACAAAGTCCAAGTTAATAACCTTGGTTGACCACTTTTTGACCAAAACTGATATTGTTCTTTAGATTTTAAGTTTCAAATTAATGAACTTTTCAACGTTTCAAAACAGGTTATGTTTCCAGATTAGCTCCTAGCCCGAAATTCAAACGATTTTCCTCATCATTCTGTCGCTTTTAACTTTGAAGATCTGTTTTCCATCACTCGTAGTCAGAAAATAAAGTAGAAACAAAAAATCTTTTTGTATTTTTGAATACTTCTAAATTAACAATTCTTAAAGCAATATGTACACACATATTTACAGACATATTTTTACGTGTTTATGTTAGAGGATCATATCAGTTTATTGAGACACATTACCAGCACCGTTGCTCTAGATAAAACTTTAAGTTCTTAAACCGATTTTCTTCAGATTGTCGGTATACTGATCCACTTAAACCTCTACATATTTCTCAATTACTTCAAGATATGTTAGGTAAATTTTAGCAACATGGCCTAATCTGTGTTTCCCACCTCAGAATATACTCCCGCATCGAGATTCCCTAGATTTCATCTCACAGGTGAATATATCTAACTGATATCTGTATAGGGGTGAAATGCGAAACCTTGATAGCTCAGGTTAGTACTTCCGTACAGAGAAAGAGATGAAGGCTCTACTTTAGGTGGTGTTCCTCTTGGGAATCTTTTTAATTTATGTACTGCGGCATGTGTATCTTTTTATGACATTTTTCTTCATTTTTTATGCAGCTTTGGGGGTGAATAATGCGAAAGTATTATACAAGTTCTAGGCCATTGCTGACGCAAAATCAGAAGAACTCGTATAATACCCCAGATTTCAACTAAATATAAAGACCTAGTATCTCAGAATCTGGCATTCTCTCAAACGAAATTTCAGGGTACCAAGCCCATATATTCGAGAGATGTTAAGCCACAGATTTACCAGTTTTATTTCTTTAGGTTTATATCCTGAAACCAATTTACTGAACGTGCGAAGCCTACCGACATATCTTAGAAAGACCTGCTTAAATGCTTTTTAAACACTACATTTCTTTAGCGTACTGTAATGGTCTACTGATGTACTATCATCTCCTCTTATACACAAAACTCTTTTTTGTACCTTTTAATGTTTTTGTATTTTTCATGATTTTTTCAATGTTTTTGTATTTTTTTCAATGTTTTTGTATTTTTCATGATTTTTTCAATGTTTTTGTATTTTTCACAACTTTTTCTCCCCCTAAAAATCAAAAACATATTTTTGAATTTTTGGTTTTAAAGAAAGCATGTAAACTATTTACAGAAAAACATTTTGACTTTCCAGTGAGGATTACGTCCCAACATCGTCATCCTCAAATTCAACCTTATAAATATCCCCTGATGACAGATTCTTTAAACTATTTAATTTTGAAAGATTTCGAAATCTTACTCTATCAAAAACTTTAGTATAAAAATCTGCTTTTTGGTCATCAGTGTGGTTTTTCTCAATTCATATCAACTTTTTCTCGCGACAGTCACGGATAAAGTGATATCGAATCTCGATATGTTTAGTACGTGAGTGTTGACAAGGATTGACCGTGATATCAATGGCCGCCTTGTTATCTACGAAAATGGGCATATCAAGAAATTGCAGACCGTAGTCTCTCATCTGTTGTTGTATCCACAATATTTGGGAACAACTGGATGCTGAAACGTATTCAGCTTCGCAAGTAGTGAAGAGCGATCGCGGTCTATTTCTTACACTGCCATGTTACCAAACGAGTTCCGAAGAACTGGCAGCCAACCGTTGTAGATTTAGCGTTCTGCTTGCAGCAACTGAAATCAGAGTCAGAGTAACCCGCAAGGTTGAAATCGTCGTGACATGGATACCATAAGCCGGTGCTCGGGCATCCTTTCAAATAGCTCATGATCCTTTTGACGATCAACAGATGTGATTCCTTCGGACTTGACTGATATCTGGCGCAAAGGCGTGTGGGGTACATGATATCCGGTTGAGGAGCTGTAAGATACATCAAGGATCCGATCATGGAGCGATATAATGTTTTATCAACTTTTTCTCCATAGTCGTCTGGACAAATGCCGTGGTTTGTGGCTAAAGGGGTAGAGGCGGGTTTAGTTCCTGTCATGTCGAATTTCTCCAACACGTCATGAACATACTTCGTCTGGTGATTGAAAATACCATCTGGCAGTTGTTCAACCTGAAGCCCCAAAAAGAATTTCATCTCTCCCATAGCGCTCATTTCGAATTTTTCTTTCATGACTTTCTCGAAGTCCTTGCACAGTTGTTCATTTGTTGATCCAAAGATGATATCCACATAGATTTGTACAATAATTAGATGTCCATCTACTTCCTTTGTAAAGAGGGTGATGTCTACTGTCCCTCTGGTAAAATGATTAGCCAGTAGGTGCTTGGAAAACGTCTCGTACCAGGCTCCCGGGGCCTGGTCTAATCGTAAAGAGCTTTGTTCAGCAAGTAGACCTTGTCTTTGGGAATTGGATCGACAAACCCTGGTGGTTGGCCGACATATACCTCCTCTTTTACCTTACTGTATAGGAAAGCAGATTTCACATCCAATTTTACACTTTGAAACCTTTCCATGAGGCGAATGCCAGGAAAATGCGGATAGCTTCTAGACATGCCACAGGGGTGTAGACCTCATTGTAATCTATCCCCTCTTCCGTACGAAAACCTTGAACTACGAGGCGAGCTTTGTTTCGAACAACGACTACGCTGTCATCTCTTTTGCACTTGTAAACCCACCGTGTGCTTATCTTTTTCTGCTTTGGCGGTAGATCAACAAGTTCCCAGACTCCAAGTTTCTGGAATTGCAATAATTCTTCCTGCATTGCTTCCACCCAACTATCATCTTTAAGAGCATCTTTGATGTTTCCTGGTTCTACCTGAGAAACAAAACAACTATAAGAAAATTTATTTTGGAGTGGAGCAACTTTGGAATAAAAGCAACTTAGATCCTTATTGATCTGATTTCGCGTTTTCACGCCCGTTTGCAGTTCTCCAATGATGTTATCTGTTGGATGGTAGGAGACTGATCTCGGCATTACTTCGCCTGGAAAATTTACTGAGCTTTCCAGATTTGTGATATTCTGATCAGCAACTTGTTCTGAAGAAGTGGCCTCATTTCTCGCACTGGTTTCGGCAGCTTGATTGTTTAGATAACTTGTAATCTCTTCTGATCCTTCATCGGAACTGGTATCCCCATTATCAAAAGTAGGATCTTGTTCAGGTTCTGCATTTACTGGTTGAGAAGATGGTTCTGCAATATTTTGTTCTGGTGGAACAACTGGTTCTGACTGACGGTTGCTTGGCCTTGCTTCAGAGGAAGGTGCTGTTGTTGGAGAAATTACCAACGGCCCCGTTACTTGCTCTTGATTGGATATCTGATGTTGTTGAAATAGCAAGATAAGTTCTTCCTCAGAAGGTTCTTCAGGCAGATCAAACGAATTCCATAACCCGTCGTAATTGAATAGCCATGGATCTCCAGGTTTTTGCACGGGCGTTGTGTATCTCTGGCAATCAACATGTTGAGCAACAATAACCTGATTCAAGCTTGGGAGAAAGACTCGCTTTTGTGGACTTGCATATCCTACGAAGAAACCTTCCAAAGATCTGGCTCCAAATTTTCCTTCTGGGTCCAAAACTGTACATGGTGATCCAAAGGGTTCCAGAAACTCTAGATTAGGTTTTCGTTGGTTAAGAAGTTCAAAGCATGTCTTCTTGTGTTTCTTGACTGTCATTACGCGGTTAAGGGTGTAACATGCAGAGGCAACAGCTTCACTCCAAAAACTAATAGGCAACTTAGAGTCGGCAAGCATCGTGCGTGCAGTTTCAATAAGCGTTATGTTTTTCGTTCAGCTACTCCATTTTGTTGAGGAGTATAGGGGGCACTGAACTCATGATGAATACCCTTAGCATTGCAGAATTCGAGCATCTTGTTGTTCTTAAACTCAGTACCGTTGTCACTTCTGATTCTCTTGATAGGCAAATGGTAAAGGTTTTCAATCTTTCGAAACAGGATCATTAGATTGTCTAATGTTTCATTCTTGCTTTCTTGAAAGAAAACCCATGGAAGTCATCGGTTACAACCAGACAGTATAGATCTCCTGTAATACTCTTCACATTGACAGGCCCAAAGAGATCCATGTGTAGCCTTTCTAGTGGAAATTTGATGGAGTTTAGAAGCTTTCTCGAGTGTGACTTATTGTGCTGCTTCCCCTTTTTGCAGCTGATACAGTCGTCTGATAAATGAAAATTTTTGAGATTCACCCCTTCCACTAGATTGTTATGCACCAGAGAATTCATCTTCCTTAAGTGTATGTGACCCATCTTCCTATGCCATAGTATTGATTCTTTCTCTGCAGCCTTTGATACAAAGCATTGCCCTTCTTTTGAAGTAGTGGATGCGATGCTCATGTCTAGAACATATAGATCATTTTCTCGTGGAGCGCGCATGAGAATCCACTCCTCGGGAATTACGAAACCAGGTTTGAGAATAAGACATTCTTTGTCAGCGAAGTGAGTTGTGAACTTCTTGTCACAGATCTGTGAAATGCTCAAAAGATTGTTCTCAAGTTCAGCGATGTAATTCACTTTGTCGAAAGATACGACTCCGTTTGTCAAAATTCCTTCTCCCACGATCCTGCCGCCCTGTGTTTCAGCAAACCCAACATATCCTCCCCTGATGGCTTTAACATTGTACAGCAATGCCAACATCCCTGTCATGTGCCTAGAAGCTGCACTGTCCATTAGCCACTTTTGAAATGATTGACCTTGGAAGCCCCTGCACACATTAAAGCATATTACTTAAACAGAGAGACCCAAGCCCTTTCGGTCTTGGGTGGGATGACAATGTCGACTTTTGGAACTTTGGCAACTTTGTCATCTTTCTTAATCTCAACCCACTGTCCAGTCTTGAAGTCAGTCTTATCTTTTGATTTGACTGGAACATTGGTTGATTTTGGAGTTACAGGAGATGTCTTCGCTTTGACTACCCAGGTTTGTGTCTTAGAAAATGCCTTTTTGATGTAAAGTTTAGATTCTTTGTTTTCATTTTTCTTTGAGGTTTCTCCAATTTCAAATTTTGAAATGCTCTCAGTTGGTGATTCCTTAAAAGATTTGGCATTTTCATTTCTCTTTAAAATTTTTGTTGGCACAAACGTTGGGCCCTTTTTCTTCTCATCTACTGTAAACCTCTTTTGTTCATGAACGGGTTTTGGACGATTTTGTGAACATTGCCGTGCAATATGCCCAACTTTGTTACACCTGTAACAGGTTCTACTGTCACTTTCAACAGTGTGTTCCAAAGCCTGTTAACGAAGCTCCTTTTCTTTCTTAAACTCTTCGTTGGTTTGTTTGATAATAAAATCTTTTTCTTCAACATTGTTGGTTCCAAAAACAAACTCAACTTTCTTTGTAAAATCTGGTTTTCGTGATTCGTTGGTTTGTTTCTTCTCAAACCCTAACCCATCCCTTTTGTTTTCAGGATAACTTCTTCCTCTGGGATGAATGTTTTTGTGAGTTTTCTTTGGTTTTGAGTAGAAAACATCAACATTCTTCTCAAGTTCAGATGTTTCAACTTCAATGAGTTTAAAGAATTTATCGACACGGTCAAAGTTAACATTCTGTACTAGGAATTCTTCATCAGTATATAGTTTATCTGATCTTTCAGTTTGTAGATAACTACATTAGGATCATCACTTAAACCATTTTCTGTTGTTGTGATAAAATTTTCATGAAAACTTTTCTCACTTCCAGAATGTGAACTTAACTCTGATTTCTCAATATTTGGCTCAGCACTTTCATAAATTGTGCTGTCAGACTCATTTTCAAACACATTTTCAAACACTTTAGTTACCACCTCGGATTCACATTCCTTTTCTGTTTTGGAATATGTTACGTCAAGATTTTCAGGCAGCTCGTTATTCTTTTCTGTGAGAAGATTTAAATTCAGCGCCTTATCCACTCCGTCAGGATGTTTCTTAGCATAGCTATTCCACATAGGAGGTGGAACATGATCGTAACATTTTCCAAGATTTTTCTCAATTTTCTTACCATCGTTACTGCTTTCCGGTTTTGGCAGAATGTGATCGAGGACATACATGCTGGTAGAGTAACTGATTAACAATTTGTTAACCCTTTCTGTTTCAATTCTAGTTTTCTCCAGCTCATTTTTCAGCTCAGCAATTGTGTTAATATGAAGATTAATGGCCATTTGTGTGTTCATCACAGTTGTTTGAGCATTGAAAGTGTGTTGTCATTTTCTTTGACAGTTCTCTCATACTATCGAATGGTCCTGCTAAGCTTATCATATGCTTCTTTTATAGTGTTGTAATCGTATGACAACTTACCATTGTATGTTTTAAGTTCTTTAAACGCTTTTTCTTTCTCAGCACATTGCTCACATGCTTCGGTACATTTTAAGCATGGGCTGACCAATTCGACAGTTTGAGCTTTGATTGTTTCTTTAGTTGTTTCAACCTTTTCTACCTATTTTTCCACACTGACTACCTTGTTTGTATTGGCCATGAGTGCTTTGTTGGCAATATCGGTTAGGCTCTCTAGTGTTACAGGCTTGGTTACATCAATCACTTCCACACACTCTGTCTTTGTCTCCTTAGGACTTTCTTCTTTGTGACCAGAATCGAAGCTTCCTGCAAAAGTTTTCATAATTGTGTCAAATAAACAGGGTTTGGGGGTACCTGCTAGAAGTTCTTCTTCCTCTGCTGAAGTTCTAAAGTAATCTGCCAATACTTCTTCCATTTCTTCTTCTGAGACTTCTTCAGATGCTTCTGGTTCTTCCATGATTTCAGCAACAAGTGCAAGACTTTTCTTTTTGAAGATGAAATTGTTCCAATTGAATCCTTCATCTTCCTATGTTACCACCAGAGCTTTATCATTGGAGTTTGAACCTCCATCTTCGATCTGTACAAATCTCTTCTCTGGTTGTGGTCGATGATAGATTGCCTTTTTGTAATAATCATCTCCAAACGGATTATGATTGCCTTTTACTTCTCGGTTTGGGCATTCACGTTTGAAGTGCCCTTTCTCTCTGCACTTGAAACATGTGACTTTGGATTTATCAAAGCCTAATTTACCGTCAGGCCCCTTAAATCATCTCTTCCAGTAATTTCCATGAAACACTGAGCACTTCGAACCACTTATGCCATGCACAACATGATGTCAATTAATTCCATCTCTTCTGGATCAATTTGGTCGTAGTCTCTTTAGTCATTTCTGGGTTTCCAATTCGACCAGCTACAAGACTTTCGTAGGATTCTAGAACTGTTGCAAGGAGCACTATATGCTGCTTAGTAGTTTGCTCATTGAAGTCTTGAGCATTCTGGAGATTTACTGCGATGTTGCATTGCAGGATTCTTTGGTTAGAGTTGGATTGATTCTGCTGGTTGCTCTGTGATTGATTTGAGCTCTGAGATGATTGTTATCCTTGGTGATTGTTTGGATTGAAGGAAGCAAACGTTTGAAACCCACTGGACTGGTTGGAGGTTGGACTAGCATTTGAGTTAGCATTGAAGGCTGTTTGGATCTTGGGACTCTGAACAGGAGTATTTGGGTTTCCTTTGTAGTATAAGTTCACATCCTGTTGCGAGTTCTTTTTCTTGCCCTTTGCCATTTTCTGCATCTCTAGTTCGTGCCCTTCCAACTTTTCTATGAATCTCGGCAAACTGAGACTGTCATACTCAGCACCATTCTTTAGAATTGTTAGATATGTTGCCTAATCTCCTTCAGGCAAAGAATCTGCCAGTTTATCGACTAGTTCTTCATTCGTCTTAACAATTCCCATTCGCTTCATCTGCACTACCAGGTGGCAATACCTTTCGATGAGTTGCTTCATGTTCTCGCCTGGAAGAATATTGAATACTTCAAATTCTTTGTTCAGTAACGCCTTCTTTCCTTTCCTGACATTAGTACTTCCTTGTGCCCTTAATCGTAAGGCGAGCCATAGTGAATGAGCATCGTCGTCATGTTGCAGGAGAACTAAGATTTCTTCTTTTATGGTCTGCTGAAGGAGATTCATCATCTTCTTTTCAGTGATGTATTTTTCTCGTTCTTCTTCGGACAAACGAGCCACTGTTTTCTCAATGCCAAGTTCATTCAGTGGTGGTTGATATTTGTTTTCGAGTGCGAACCAAACTGTTAAGTTTGTCGCTTGAACCCAGTTCTTGAAACGCTCACTCCAACTTTCATAATCTTCGATGTTCATGAGCTTTGGAGGCTTCGTAGTGGTTCCCGTTTCATTTTCCAGATTCATGTTCTGGGCTGCTACGGAGGCTGTAACGGCTTGTGTAGCAAAAGCGTTATGGAATCTTCTTCACCTGACATCTTGTCAAAAACTTAAAACAGAAAACAGATTAAAACTGGTTAACTTGAAGTTGACTGAAAATTGGTTTGAGACACAAGATTTCGTACGAAAATGATGCTGGATTTTCGTGCGAAAATTAGACTACTTATCTTCCTTGAACATTTGTTCACAATTTAACGTTTTTGATGATTTCAAGCATGATTTTGATGGATTTTAGATTTGTTTGATTCAGTAAGTTGATTAGAGTTGATTTTAACACAGTATACTAATAACCTAGTCCAAATTGTCCATGAAATCCTTCAGATTTAGAGTAATTTCCAAGAAAGAGTAGAAGAAGAGTTTCTAATGGATGAATCTTGAACTTTGAAGGTTGAACCCAGCTGAAACTTGGTTATTTGTTCACAAATCAGACCTTAAGGCTTTGATACCACTTGTGAATGAAGCTTAGAATCGGACCCAACTTAATGAGCTTTCCGGTCAGACTTGCTCAGCTAACAGAGGCGGAATTCTTTGTTAGCTGATTGAACAAACAAAGAACAAGCGATGAATACTGTTTAACCGTCTGTGTATTGAATAAACGTTAGCAACGATTACAGACTCGAACAGGGCTTCGCCACTAATTCCTCAAAACAGCATGCCTAACACACAACCTAAGTCACCTATTTATAGGCAGACATGACAGCACCTAGTGAGTAGGCAGGATGGATTTTCGTACGAGATTTTCGTGCGAAAATCCTTACAGATTTTCGTACGAAAATTACAACAATTATACAAAAAATTCAAAACTAAACTTCTGACGCTACAAACCCTATCTGTACAATAGACTCATCCTAGACGTAGGCAATAGACATAAGTGCACCAACAAAAGCTGAAGCAACGATGCTAAAAGCCTTAGCATCCAACTCGATTTTGAGGAAATCCTGTTCAGAGTAATTTTTGAGCTTCTTAGGGACTTGAGTGTGGGGATCCTCTATACTTGGAATCATGGGGACGTGAGGTCCAAATACAACGGATCTCCAACATCCGGTGTTCTGTTGGGCAAGAATATGACCCATCCTACGTTGCTAAATAAAATACTCATTTTGTTTCAACATAGGTGGTTTGAACATGGATCCAATATTGGATTCCGGTGTGTTTTGAGCCATTTCTCTTGTTTTCAACAGATTTGTGTTTTTAAAACTTTTGTTGTAATAGAACTCTGTATTCAAGCAAAACTTATCAAACGAAATTAGCAACAAAGAGCTGATCTGTTCAAATCAATTTGACTTTTAAATCAAAATCGATTGACCAAGCTCTGATACCAATTGTCAGGATCTAAGTTTGAATTGATTGCTGTTTTTGTTTCAAGTGATGGAAAATGATTGAAAACAGAAAATAAATGCAGCGGATTAATGAAAAACTTTTACAACAATCAATCAGTCGTTTGTTTTCATCACCATCATGCTTTCAAGTAATCAAACTATTGCATGTGATTCACAAACTCCCCCTCAGCCCAATAACGATCGTTTGATAGTAAGAAATGAAGAAGATTTGCAAAATTGATCTTTTTAAGAAGACAAGTGTTAACTGTTACATTGAGCGCCTATTTATACTAATTGTCTAACCACTGATCGTCTTTCAATGACTTCAGGGTTGATAGTGACAGCTAACAAGATGTAACTAACTACAAACACTGCTTAGACTTAACTATCAGTGCACAGCACTATTACATTGATTAAACTAATACTAAGCTAAGCATTGTTGGCTATCCTCTGTTCTTGTGATCTTCTATCAGCGGTTGAGAGTTTCTTCTGCCAGAGGATAGGAAGCAATGTGTTTATTGAAAGCAGTAAATACTCATCAGCGGTTAGAAACCTCTGATGGTTGGATCAAAGCTCAGATGGTGTGTTTTGACTATGTATCATCTGTTCCTTTCCAAAGGTTCGATCCCAACATGCTCCATTTTCTTTATTCTGTTTTGCCCCATTAGCTTCTCATGTATAATCATTTGTCTCTGATGTAGTTTGGCACTTTGGTGATAGCAATTTTAAAACCCGGTTCAAATCGGCCGGTTGCACCGTGCAGTAGAACCGGTTAAACCGCCTGGTACACCCGGTTAAACCGTTTCTGAGCCAAAATCCGGTATGGTATGAAAACCGGAGTTTAAAACATTGGGTGATATAATTACCACTCACGTAGCGTTAAGAATTGTAGATATGTTGTGTTTTATTGATCTCATTGGTCGTAGTTGTTGTAAATAATCAATAATCAATGAGGAGATTTGTCATTTTAATACTGTCATGTCATTATTTAATTGATATTTCCATTGAATGATAATATTATCTTGAACATAACAAAATGGAATAAAAAAAGTTAATCAATGGAGTTGAAAACGGGAAGTTAACTTCCATACTGATCACATCACAGGGAAACCAGCAGACTTGCTATTGACCTGAATCAAAAGTGAAGTATTACGGTAAGGAAATATAAATGAAGGGAAAGAGGAAAAAAAAGTGAAGTGAATAGAGAACAAGATGGGGTTTAGAGATTTCAAAGAAATCCTCAGAAAATAAGGTCCAATATTTGTCTCTTCTTACATCTATTATTATATTTGAGTAGAATTCATGTTGGTAAAAAGAATCTTATGCTTTATGAAGCACCCAACTTTTTGAATAGAATCATCAAAACATAGGACCGGTGACAAAAGAACATGTGAGGAGTTGGTTAATCCTGTACAGTATACAAACTTTAGAGGTGAAGTTCATAATATGTTTGGTGAAGTTCATAATATGTTAGGCATTATCATTTATAATCATGTGAGGTGAAATTTCGGTGGTAGTGTTGTTGGTCTGCTTGGTATAATGGATGTAAAATATTGTATCTTCTCTTTTGAAACTTTTTAGATTGTTTATTATAAGCATGTCAACTCCTTAACATCATTAGGTGTACCATCGTTAGGTATTTAGCTCACCCGCTTTTGTGTTTGTTAACGTTCATTATTCTACCACACTACATGTTTAGCCGACACGCTGCACCCGCAGCGAAGCACGGGGTACAATTACTAGTTATTTATATTTATATACTACAATTACAAAATTATTTTTTAGATAAATAACATGATATTTTTACATATTATAATATTTAAAAAATTTTATGGTGATGATTATATTTATATCATTTACCACAATTTAGTATATTGTATAGATTTTAAAAACATAAAACTATAAAGGAAAATAAAAAATATATGTACATGAAAATCATGCAAGGAAACTTTATAAAACACTAACGGGTATACCAGATACCTGAAAAATACCCGACAGATAATGGACGGGATATGAGATGAGATTTTACAACCGAGTATGGGTATGAGATTAGTCACACCCGCCTCATACCCGACCCATTGCCATTCCTATTGGACATGAGACAATTAATTAACCAGACTTGACTTTTGTTCAAACTTTTCAAGACCTGTATCATCTTCACCAAAAAATAAGTCATATTTGATATTTCTCTTTCCACTGGACCATCACTTTTCTTTCGAACGACGGCCATTTTTATTCAACGATAAAAAGAGAACATGGTGTCAACAAGAAGCTGGAAATCCCGACATAGAAAAAACAAACATTAGAAAAGTATATATTAGACATTACCATTTCTCCCACTCCATATTTCTATTGAAGACCACATCATTTCTCGTTTTCCATTTCCTCTAAAGAGAAGCATAAAACACAAGCCCCACCACCTTTTTCAAATCAGTCGACCCTTTGATACCATTAAGAATATCCAAACAGTCTTGAAAAGATGAACCCTGCATGTTTAATGGGAGCTTTAACCATCTGAATATGTTCCACCAGATGGACTTCACGGTTAGACAAGAGAAAGCAATATGGCCCACCGATTCTGTGCCGTACCCGCACGAGCTGTATTCCATGTCGTTTATATTAACACCTCTATGCACCAAAGCCATTTTGGTTGGGATAAACCCTTTATCAGTTTCTACACATAGTATAGAACCTTTTTTGGAACCCACCCAATCCATTTAAAGCCTCCCACTTGCACTTTGAACCCAATTTTTTCTACTACCTCAACCCGGAATGCAGCCACTGAGAAATGTTCTAGATCCCCCTCCTGCCCGACAATCCCTAACTGGTTAGGTTCTGTGAACCCTGCTTTACCAAGATCATTAACAACAAAAGCAATCTCTTTCCAATTTCCAACCATATTCTTTTTAATCAAAGCACCAGCGACACCGATATGATGCCCATGGATAACGCAAATAACTTTCGCCCATAGTCGGGAGGGGTGGTTTTTTAACCTCCATTTCTACTTCACAAGAAATGCCCAATTTTGACTTTGTGTGTTACCCAATCTCAAACCCCTGTTTTACATGGCGCATGAATTATATGCCACGCCGCCCACCTAAAAAATTTTTAACCTCAAAGTCTCGCCTAATTTCCTCAAGTGGTTCGATAACTTTAGCCGGGGCTTTAAATAAAGAAAGAAAATATAATGGGAGATTACCTAGCACGGATTTAACAAGGGTTATTCTTCCACCCAAAGAGACATTATTAGCTTTCCACGAAGAGATCTTTCTTGTGAACTTGTTAATAATTGGCTTCCATGCTTTCATTCGCTTCATGTTCTCTCTAATAGGAGGAAGCCTAAGAAACTTAAATGGGAGGGAACCGAAATAGTCTCGCCATATTACCCACCGAATTTTCCTCCACCCAACTCCGACCAAGCTACTATTTTTTTAGTTTATTTTTTACCCCGAGGTTAAATTCAAGATACGAACGATTTTCTTCAAATTTAGGACAATCTTTCTAGACCAAGTTCTTACGAAAAATGACGTCATCAGCAAAGCAAAGGTGCGTGAGAATCCGGCCACCCTTTGGGAGAGTAATACCTTCAAACATAACTACCCGAACCACTCTATTTATGAAAACCTCAAGGACCTATAAGGCTATGATGAAGATAAATGGGGAAAGCGGGTCGCTTTGACGAATGTCTCTTTTAACAAAAAATCTTTTATATGGGGACCATTAACTAGCACGGACGCCTTGCTTATACAAATACACACCTCTATCCAAAGTATCCATCCTTTTAGGAAAACCTATCATTTTCATATTATTTAAGAGAAATCTCCAGCTAACCGAATCACATACTTTCTCAAAATCGACCTTGAAAGCATAACCTCTTTTTTTTTGCCTTTTCACCCATGCAACCACTTCGTAAGGTCATAAAAGATGTTCCTCTTACGAAGAAAATCCATTTGGATTGGGGAGGATATCGGGTCCGTCACTGGTTTCAATCTATTGGACAAATTTTTAGCAGTTACCTTATATACCACCCCATTAAGAGAAATAGAGCGGTAACCTCCCAACTTATGTGGATCTTGGGTCTTAGGGATAAGGGTAAAAAAAGATGAGTTATAACCACGGCTTACTTTCCCAGACAAATTAAATTGGAGCACCATCTCCATGAATTTAGGCTTGAGAGTCTCCTAATACTTCTTTTCAACTTGAAGGTGAAACCGTCCGGCCCTGGTGCTTTGTCTTCCCCGCACTCCCAAACCATGTTCTTAACTTCCTTTTCTGTAAAGTGGGCCATCACTTTTCAAGCCTGATTTAAAGAAATCTGCTGAATTCATTAACACCCAAAGATAGGAGGTTTTAAATTTGTTCGTCAAACTTTGTTTGAAACTCCCATCGGATCTCCTCCTTAATATAATCAGGGTCTGCCACCAAGTTTCCATTAACGGAGATAGCATTTATCCTTTTTGGTCAACTTCTTAAAACTAATCCATTTATATAAGAAATTCGGATACTCGTTTCCGTATTTTATCTAATTTATCCGAGATTTTGGAATAAACTTTTTATCTTTATGTTTCCCATCACTTGTATCCATTCAACCCTTGCCTTTCTTCTCATTTTGATTTAAACAATGAACTTTTGCCTCCCTTTCTATGCTATCAAGCGAGTTTAAGGCCAACCTCTTCTCAGCTTCCTCGTTGTTTTAATGCCCTCTCGCCATAACTTAATTTTAATTCTCAATTTCTATAGTAGATCCATTGTAGTCTTATCCCCTGCCAACATTTTACGTTTAGAAGCCAACACATCTTTTACCAAATCCGAGAAGCCATCCATATCTAACCAACAATTAAAAAAGTTTAAACGAAATAGGGCCAAAATCCAGCTTGGAATAAGAAAGGACTAAAGGTCAATATTCTTGGTTAAAGGGACGAGAGTGAGGCATGGGGCCACCTGGCCTTGAAGCCAGAACATAAGCAAATCTATCGAATTTGCTCAGTTTGGATCCGTCGCCAATTATGTATGTAATTTATTCCCCACGATGGTATATTTCACAAGGTCAGCACCCCGAATAAATTTATTGAACTAAAGAGCCCCGTTGTCATCAAACCAAGAATTAAATCTTTCGTCCTCTGAATGGACATCGTAGATGTCGTCCATATAAATATCCCATCCAATTGGCTCCTGAGACCCATGTGACAATTGGAAAAATTTCTTGATAATTCCGGACAACTTAACAACTAATATACGTTTACTTGCGTCCATTTGTGACTAAATTTGTGCATGATTAGGTCATACGAAGTCTAGCAATTGTAGGACATGATAAACTTGACAATTAATATTGTTACATTCATCGCATCATGAGAAAACAACTAACTATATCCTAAATATGTTGTCTAAATGCTGAAAAACACTATTCACCGAACACACTATTTATGCCAGCTAGTTCTAGTTCTGGAAATTGTCTGAACGATCAATGAATGATATAAAATCATATCATCATTGAAATATGAACGAAAACCCCTAATTAGGGGCACAAATTGTAATGATACTATAACTTTCCGGAAAATGCTTACATTTATAATTGTCCGAACCGCACTAAACTGTAACAAATATATTTGTCTGCAACATGAAAAATTCATCATTTGCAAGGTCTATGAAGCTTGTAAATAAAGCTAAACATTATAACTAATCATGATAGTATCAAATAATTATTCAAGACTTAGCTTTCGGCAGTATAGTGCATCTTTCACATATTGTCCGATTTCGAGCCGATGAACGAACTAGTAATATTTTTTTCACCCTAACACCTAGTTAACTGGTCTAATGAACTAATTAAACTTCATTTGACACTCTAAACACCATTAACATCTTAATGGTGCAAGAATACATCTTATGATATA
Organism: Scalesia atractyloides; assembly: GCA_947069175.1. Taxonomy (NCBI): domain Eukaryota; kingdom Viridiplantae; phylum Streptophyta; class Magnoliopsida; order Asterales; family Asteraceae; genus Scalesia; species Scalesia atractyloides. The sequence continues at coordinate 31,233,653 of CAMTDV010001633.1, forward strand.
AATATCTAGATTTAAGAATCTAGCACATGTTATATTTTATAAAAGTCATTTTATAATTAACTTACACTTTACCCCCCCCCCCAATAGGGGCCCACAAGAGGGGTAGATCTCGGTGGGAAATACATGTTTCGATGGTATGGTATAGCTATGGAATGAATTATTGGATCATGTGCGAATATGGTGAATCTTAAGCGCCATTAATCTTTTATAAGACCAAGGAACAAGAGGGGTAATTCTATCGGGTATGGGCGAGCCCCACTCATGGGTCCTTGTTTGGCCGCATGTAGTGCTTTTGTTGTTCCAGCCGATCGCGGATCGATACTAAATCGTCAAGGGTTGAGTGCTTCCTAAGTAGTCAAACATATTAATGTCCTTGCAAAACATTAATGATCATCAAGTTTATTGACACTTTACATACCACATTTTTATATAACGGATTTTCAAATGTTTTTAAGATCATTTGTTACGAACTCAAAACGCATGAACTCACTAACTTTTGTTGATGTTTTTAAACTTACATTTTCAGAAAATTGAGTGGATCTTGGCCATTTGTTTATCACGAAGAATTTGGTTATCAAGTTAACGATGTCATCCTTTTGAAGGGTTTGATCCATATATCTTATCCTCGATGAGATATAGGATGCAAAGCCTTGGTATTTGAAAACTCTATTTTGGAACAAGTCTTTCTAAAACTTTATAACTTATGGTGTCTTTACTTTTGAACAACTTATGACTTGTATTTTAATTTCGTGGTTGAGTGGATGAACATCGTGCTTTTTATTCATATAGTTTGTTTGCTTATATCGTATGCAATGAAAACCGATAAAGTTCACACTATGCGCTTCCGCCTACGAGCGGGTGTGACAGGTGCACAAACATTGCAAACAATAAACAAGGAGTTTGTTCCAAGTGCATTACCCATAACAATTATGAAGTGCTTTCAGGCGATGGTAGAACAGTCAAAGAAAACTACTATAACGATATCGATACTGATACCGACAAGATTAACATGGATCATTGCAACACCCTAAGGATATCTAACATTGATTGTGGCCAAGAGAGATTCTTGGTTCATAAGTACTACAATGCCTCTTAAATCACCAACACGTTTTAGGCATAGTTAGTTGTGGATACATGAAAACTCCATAGTTAAGCATTCTAAGATGGGAGTAGTACTAGGATGGGTAACCTCATAGGAAGTCTTCACTGAGGCAACCAAAAATAAATTCGTGTGTTCTCGGATGGGCAACCCACGCATCAGAGCCACTCATATTGGTGGTATGAGATGTCGGATGTTAGAAATGGTATCGGAGCCATTCATATGTCGTTCGTGATGGTGGGGTAAACCTCCTTAAGGATGATGAGTCCTTATGGGGGGGTGATTGTAACGATACATATACCGATACCGAGAAAATTAACAAGGACCATTGCAACACCCTAAGAAAATCCCACATCGACAGTGGCTAGGAGAGATTCTTGGTTCATAAGTAATTCAATGCCTCTTAAATCACCTACGCGCTTTGGGCTTTGTTGGCTATGGAGCACATGGAAACTCCACAGTTAAGCATGCTAAGGTGGGAGTAGTACTAGGATATGTTACCTCCTTAGAAGTCTCCATCGAGGAAACCAAAAACAAATCCATGAGTTCCTGGATGAGCAACCCATCAGAGGCAAAACTGATAATATTGGTGGTACGAGAGGCTGGATGTTACAACTCCCATACTTCGTATAATAATCAACCCCCTCCCCCGACCTACCTGCGCATCCACACAACACATATATGGCGACGTGTTTCCCCAAAAAAAGGAGAGATAAAGGAGATTGACATACCTTTCATATGGGTCTTTTGAATAACCATAAACGAAACTTGGCTTTTTCCATATCTGAGGCTCCTCTAATATTCATCGTCATAAAATTCATTGGTTCACTGTGTCCGCAATTTCCCCTTCAACTAGTTCTTTCACGTTTTCCTCAAAGTCGTCCAATCTGAACCCTAATTGGATGCCCACATCGATTGTGTCCTGGGTTTCCTCGATTATGTCGATCACTGGTTCACCTTCATCTACATCGAGTTATGGACCAGACCCATTCTGTCTGTCACCCCCTAAAAATTTTGGCGGCTCTCTTTTTTCTTTCCCGAGTTTGACGACAATCAACAGACATTTGAACATCATATCCCATCTTACAAACTTTGGAGCTCAACCTCCTTCTTCCTCAACGACCTACACCTTAAAGGCGCTTCCTTTCCAAATCACGCTTGTTCTCCTATTCTGTGACACCCGCTCATGACGGAAACGCGATGTGTGAACTTAGATTAGTTATCATTGCATTCGATAAAGTAAACATACTATATGATTAAAACAAACCAAGAATACCATTTCCATATATGGAATCAAGTTAAGTGTATTTTTTGCAAATCCCAAATGTATAAGTTACACAAAATATATTTCATCAAAATGTAGTTTTTTCATGAATCAAGGAGAAGTAGAGCAAGTTGTAAAATGAGTAAATTTGTTGTTAGTTACTCCAAGCTAACTGACTTCTTGATCGTTTACAAAACACTAATGGCTTTATCTATAAGATCCTCAAGGTACACTTCCTTTCATTAGTTTAGTTTCAGCTGATATATAAATGATTACACCAATTTTATGTCTTGATGGATCATGCAATTTAACCAACAAACACTTACAGTTTTTTAACTGACATAGCATCGGACATTCATATGACCAACTGTGGTGTTATTATCTTTTAGAAAACATTTCCAAACGTCATTTTTGTATTAATCAGCATACTCGAGTGTTCTAAGATATTATATATGTTTATTCTGAAAAGTATAGAAAAGTAAGTCACGATAACCGAGTGGTCCAAGACACCAGACTCAAGTTTTGGTCTTTGTGAGAGGTAGTGTGTTCAAATCCCTACTTCTGTCAAAATTTTTGTTTTATACTTGTTTTTCAAAAAAGGGACTCATATCTGAGTTTACGGTACTTGCAACACCTTGAAGTTGCCAATTGCTAAACGAAAACACATTATAGACGTTAAAAAACAACTTAACTTGAAATACATGTTTCTTTTCGTTTAAGAAGTTTTTTTTTTTCTTTTTTTTGAAGGTCAACAAATTTATTCATCTTATTGACAATAGCCAGCAGACTGCTAGTCAAAATTACAATATTACACCAATACAGTAAATACTACAGCCAAGCATTACCAGCCCACCTTATATACATTAAAACTATTCCATACATCCACTCTAAATTCATCTGCTTGGACCTAGCCTTGACCCACAAAAAAGATAGTCCCTTCACATCTCCCGTTACCTTCTGCAGAGAGCATTGGGCGTGCTAAAAAACTTAAACTAAACTCATGTATGCAAACATATTATTCATAAGCAATTTACACGTTGAGATGTAAATGAAACTAGTTTTTTTCTTTTTAAAGTGTTTTTTATTTTAAGAAGTGACATTTTTAAGGGGGTATCATATAATTATAAAGATAACATATATAAAAGCTATGCATCATTGATCAACTAAAATTAAGTATAAATATTCTAATGAAACTACAAAAAGCTAAAACTCGTCCATACAAGTCTAGACTCTAGATACACAATTTACACGTAAAAAACAACTCAACTTAAGACGTGTGTTTCTTTTCAAAGAGTCTTTCTTTTATGATGAAAATATACTAGTTTATTTTATAATTTGATGATGTAAATTAATGATCAAGATTTGTTCACTCAGTTCATAAGTACACTACTAGTGTTCACTCTAGAACCCCACCCTATATATATAGGGGAAGATTTAAATGAGAAGGCTAAATATCGCGAGAACCGTGAGAACGAATGAAAAAAACACGAAAACTTGGTCAATTCCAATTCCAATTCAAAATTTCTTTTTACACTTATCATTATTATTCGAATACAATGTTAGAAATTTAATTTACACATTTAAATTTACGTGAATTCGTAAATAATTTTTTTCACACATGTGTAAGTTTGTCATTTACACATATGTAAAGTTATATTTACACAAGTGTAAAAAATTTAATAAGTGTCATTTTGAGAGGAGAAATGAGTTATTTGATGTTGTATTTTAATTACAATGAGGTTTGTATTAAAAAAATGATTTTGATAGATTTTTTCATTTGTTCTCACGGTTCTCGCAATATTTAGTGTTTTCAAGATAACCCTCTCCTATATATATATATATATATATATTATATATATATGAGACAGATCATGAGAAAACTAGTTTAAATGAGAAAACCAAAAAACTAACTAAAAAATCCAAAAAAACATATCAATTTGTTTTGATCTTTTTATTAAAATTCGCTATATATATTATATAAAAAACTTAAAAAAAAATAAAAAAACATATAATGCACATGTGCAACATAAACATATAATGCACATGTGTAGTACACATATAGTGCACATGTGCACTACAATTTTTTTTTTAATTTTTATACATAAAATCCAACGATTTTTATAAAAAAATTGTAAAATTGTATGTTTTTTATGCTTTTTTTTTTGCTTTTTTAGTTAGTTTTTTAGTTTTCGCATTTATATCTAGTTTTCTCATAATTCTCTCCTTATATATATATATATATATATATATATATATATATATATATATATATATATATATATATAGGGTAAGGTTCATGCGAGAACCATCTTTATTGTGAGAACCGCGAGAACCACCTTTATTGAAAAATAAAATCTAAAAAAAATCAAAAAAGCACTCAATTTTTTTTAATATTTTCTTTAATAAAAATCATTATATTTCATTACCCAAAAAAAATAAAAAAATTCGAGTAACAGTTATCAATGCACATGTGCATATGTATCATAACTTTGACAAATTCAGTAATACGTATCACTAGTAGACAATTGCACTTTAATTTACAATATCATCCATAATACACTCAATTTTACATTAAATGCACATGTGTATCATTATGTATAACAATTATATACCGTGTTTTGGTACAAAAGTTTGTGATTTTGAATTATGAAGTAGGCTCATATATATGTTTTTTGGTTAGTTATATCTAGTGGTTGATGAGTTCATTATGATTGTCACTTTATGATGTAATATGTTGATTGGATGGTATAAACGATGTTGATATACATTAATAAAGTGAAAATATTGGTATTGGTATTGTATTATAAATGGTAGGAGGTAATGATATTGTATTATGGATGGTAGGAGGTAATGAAAGTGTATTATGGATGGTATGATAGATGAAAGAGAAAGTGTATTCAAAGTAGTGTACCAAAACACCTTATTTCATATTGATACATATAGATGCACATGTGCATTTCTTATATTGGTAACGTAAAAAGTAGTGTATTACACATGGTAGTGTAAATGAAAGTAAAATTGTCTAATGTTTGTAATGTATTACGGAATTTGTCAAAGAAATGATGAAAATGCACATGTGCATGGTAGTGTATTATGGATGGTATGATAGATGAAAGAGAAAATGTATTCAAATTAGTGTACCAAAACATCTTATTTCATGTTGATATATATAGATACACATGTGCATTGCTAATATTGGTAACGTAAAAAGTAGTGTGTTACACATGGTAGTGTAAATGAAAGTACAATTGTCTAATGTTTGTAATGTATTATCGAATTTTCAAAGAAATGACGAAAATGTACATGTGCATGGATAGTTGGTACTCAAAAAATTTTTTTTGAAATTTTTTGTTGTTGAGTAAATATAGTGACTTTTTCAAAAAAAATATTTAAAAAAAAATTGGTATTTCTTTTTGGATTTTTTTTAGGTATTACTGTTTGTGTTCACACTGGTTCTCGTGGTTCTCGCAATAAAGGGTGGTTCCTAAAGGATCATTGTCCTATATATATATATATATATATGTATATATATATATACATATATATATATATACATATATATATATATAGAAACTGGATCCGGAGAAAACGATTTGATAAACAGTGAGAACGGATCATGGCCCCACACTGGCAGGGGGCGCTAAATGATATACGGGGGGCACGATTGTCACTTTTCCACCCGGCTTAAGTAGATGGCGTTTTAACTCAGTTCAACCTTGAATCACCGTTAGGCGTTTTCATTAGCTAGAACTTATAGTTTTCGTAGTTTGGCATTCATGGAAACTTGGCATTTTACAATCTACAGAAAAAAATTAGATAACCAACCACAAAAAAAAAGAAATTAAAAATCCGAATCTAATATCTCTCCCAAATCCTCACTGTCATCAGTCTCTTTCTTCTTCTGAAACTAAAAGAACCGTCACAAATATATGGCGTTTTTTGTTTTTTGCGTGATTTTCTTGTTCGTTTTTTAAGTGGCTTTTTTGTGGTTGTATGGAGACATAGATCGACGCCGTGTGGATGGATGCTATTTGCACTGGGATCGGTCTCTTTCTTGCCATTCAAATATTCATCAAGAACAAAGTACACAAAATGACATATCATTGTCATCAGTCTCTTTTTCTTGAAGATCTATCCATCTCATTTAGTAAAAGTTTTTTGAGTTATCTCCCTCACCTAAAAATCTATTTACCGAAACTTCATTGAAAACAAAAGTGATTATCCAACACAATTTGTTTGCCACATTTGATTTTTTAACCTTTTTGGCGTTTTTAGAGTGAGTGGTATTTAGGAAACATGACGTTTCTTTTTTGTGTGATCAACGGAAGGTGCTGAGACGTTTCTCTTTATAAGATATATTTTGGCGCGTAGTTTGGGCGGGATATTAATATATGCAATTAATTAAGTATCTGTCGTTTCAGTTACAACTTGTTTTTACTGTTTTTGTTCAGCTTTATCTGTTAAGTCTGTAACACGCCTCATCTTTCAAATTTGGCGTTTTGTATTTAGTGTGTGTTTTATATTTTTATTGGCGGTTTTACGTAAGAAACTATGTCTTGGTGCCAAAAACAATAGTAGGATGCAGACCTATATATTTTGATGTGTATTTTTTGTCGTTTGATATAGGATGCAGACCTATAATGTGATAGGTAATTATGGCGTTTAGAAAATATAAAAAATTGATTTGTGTACCATGGTGTACGTGGTTTTTAAAATATAATAAATGTTTGTAATCAAGTACCCGTCGCTTCAGTTACTGTTTTTAGTTATTGTTTGTTCAGTTTGTTAAGGATGTAAAACTTTTCATTTTTTTAAAGTTGACGTTTTTTTAATCAATGGCGTTTTATAGATAAATATACAAACTAAAACTTTAGTACGGTATCCCTTTTGTGTTCTATTCACTTGAACCTTGAATTTAGCCTTTTTTTGGCATTTTGGCATTTGTAACATCCGTAAAAAACCGGGTTAACCAAACCCGCTTCGTTTATTAACCGAACATCCAGTTAAAAATTTCGTTGCGTATTTAATGCTCAAATTAATTTTAAACGATACATAATTAATAAGTATATTAGAATATAAAATTTATATTTGAAAATTTATTAAAAATAGTGAAATAAAAATTAAATGCTGATGCCGGGTTTCGAACCCGGGTCAGCCGGGAACCACAAGTCTTAACCTTCACTCACCAAACCACTCCGCCACTTGTGTTCTTTAGTAATATATCAAAACAATTAATTCAAATATCAAACATCGATTTTAAATCAGTCAACCGACGCGCCCAATTCTCAGTCGTCGGAAATCCCGACGATTTCGCCATTTACTGTCGGTTTCTTGTGACTTAACGTGTATAATAACTCTTACATCGGTTATAACCGATGTCCAGTCCGCGACATCAGTCATAACCGCTGGAGATTTATTGACCAACGAATCAAGACGGTAATCAGACCCAATTCATCGATATTCTTTCCTATAAATGCACACCCTAGCCTCTGGTAAACTTTTCGCTCAAAATCGCACCAATTCTCGAATCAATTTCACTCGCCGTAATTCTCTGCAAGTCGCCGGAAAACCGAGACTTTCATCAACACGGTAAATACCTCGACTTTTTCTATTTCATTCCATTGTGAGACCAATTCTAACATCACTCCATCACCCAGAATCAACCCTAGACGACGTTGCCGGATTTTCTGTTTTCGCCGGAAAACTTCTGGAATTTCCAGAATCTCGCTGTTAACCGGTATGATCATTTAAACCTACTGATAATCGTTGCTCAGTAGTTCAATTTCACATCTAATCCATCCAAACTGTTAATTGATCCTAACAGCCGAAGTTCACAAAACAGAGCCAACGAATCCTTGCCGAGTTCTGTGAAAGACACTGATCGGTACATCCTTTCCCCAAACCCTCTCCGTTCATTACTTTTCAATTGCTTATAATGCTTGTTAATCGAGTTGGACATGAAACAGTTGAATTATCATTATCTGTGTTCTTGAGCGAAGAAGACGAAGTTTGTTTATGTTATAAGATTAATTAAAATCAGTATTGTGAATGGGTTAGACACACAGTCCAGCGGTGGACTGTGTGCAAACAAATACATACACGTCGCGAGTTCGATTCCTATCACAACCTTACTCTCTTAAATAAAAATGCTCTTTTTAACCGAACCGGGATAACTCACAGAATCATGCTAAGTATAATAAAAACCGGATTATTAACCAGGTTAGACACACAGTCCAGCGGTGGACTGTGTGCAACACTAACTCATACGTCCCGGGTTCGAGACTGGTTGACGGCACCGGTTCAAAGCAATTAAAATCCTTTTTAAAAATAAATGATTTTCGGATTAAATTAAATAGTATATAAATATAATTAAAAACATAAATATTTCGAGTTAGACACGTAGCTCAGTTGGTAGAGCTGCGTGCACGCGTACGGGAGGTCACGGGTTCGAGTCTCACTCAGTGCAATAATATTCACAATCGAACCGGTCAACGGTCAAAAGTCGTGGTCAACGGTCAACATTTTTTTATTATTTTTATTTATTTATTTAATTTAAAAATCAATTAAAAATAATTAAAAATAACGTTTTTAAAGTTAGAAAATAGCCTTAAACTCACAAAAATATATCCAAAAATCCTATTTAAATTGTTAATAAAATCCACTTATTTACCGTACCTTTTCGTTATTAATTAGGTTAGTTATTCCTCGTCGATCAATCCTCTAAACTCGTGCGCATTCAACATCATTCACCGAACGCACCCAATGTGAGTGAATCTCTACAAATTCCCCGTTTTAATCACGTTTTTGGGGTGTATCATATGTCTTATTATTTATTACTTTTATACTATTGTGCACCCATCATATTCATGATTAAATGTATATTCAACATGTATCATCTCTTTGTGTGATTATTGTTTAGTTAAATTTATCATTTTCAGTACATACATTATCATATGCCGCCGCTCCCCATTACCTATGAGCGTTGAGCTGTTCCCCATTACCTATGAGCGTGAACGAGGCGTTGCCAACATACGATCGGCTCCGTTTGGTTGAGCCTTGATCGCACATACATTTCATCATAGGCCGTCTGCTCCCCATTACCTATGAGCGTGAGCCGTTCCCCATTACCTATGAGCGTGAACGAGACGTTGCCAACATTTACATTGTCATTCATATTACATATTCATGCAAGGTGGTTTGTTATTGTATGCTATTGGTTTGTTATTGTATGCTATTTGTTTGTTATTGTATGTTTTATTTACGTTTGTTCATATATGATTATTGCACAATTTTTTCATATTAAATACAACAAGAAATAAATAATAAATGTTTTCTAACAAGGTTCACTCGCCAACTTTTGTTGATCCAAAAACCATTTTTACACATGATACAAGTGGACAGGATGAAGCAAGGAACACATAGGAAAGTGCCTTAGAAGAAAAATAATGAAGTTTAGAAAGATGTATAGAACATGTTGTATTTGTATGATTTGATTGTATGATCTCCTTTAAATTGTAATAATAAATATGAAACATTATAATAAATGTCATGAGCTTTGATGAAAACCCAATCATGCCCCGATCACCTTTTCCGCTGCGGGTCGGGGTGTGACAGATTGGTATCAGAGCTTTTGACTATAGGGATATAGGATAGGTTATTAGACCCTTAGAGCCTATACTATAGTTGAATAGATTTTAATTGTTTATGTGGTTACATGCAAACTCATGATGTTTATTTCTTTCATATTTATTACATACACAAATACATGCAAACACTTCCAATATTACATTTTTTGATACATAGTGAATTATACTTACAGTCAAACCTACATACTTACATACATATTCATCATACATATTTCAATGTTCACATATTCAAATCATCTTCATACTTCCGTTATTCAAGATTTTATTGCATTTTTCATTTTTCAAATCTCATCAAAGTGAGTTCTGCGACGGGCATGTAGTAACTGTAAGGGTACCAGTACCGGTAGTTGGAACGTCCTGTCTAGGTTGGCATTCGTATAAATCCAATATAACGGACCAGTTTGCCTACCTGGGGACTAACGATGAGAGTACAAAGGACCTATTAGGCCAAAGCATGCCACACCAAACGTCGTTCGAACTAACCCCACTTTGAGGTGTCACCGTGTCCACACCTGAATACATTCCGAATATCATACGTTACATACATATTTCTCGATTTTCTCCGGGTTTTAGTGTACGTAACCAGGCTAACACATGCGAACCATATGAAAAACCCGGTGATCATGGGGCCCACATGATTACGAAGGTGAAGTATGGCGGCATGCAAGGCCCAATTACGAGCAAAGCCCAAGACATCCTATGGATGTAGTAGATTTATTATTTTATATTTATTTTATGAATGTTCATTCCTAAATACGACACATGATTCCAAAAACATCCAACTCATACTCTTGATATGTATTCCTTGTAGATGTCTTCTAATTCTGCTTGTAGGAAGATGAGAGCAGGAAAAGCTCGCGAGCGCATGGCTGCCCAAATCGCTCAACAAATGGCTGCCGTAATACCCAACATTGTAGTTCAAGTTCAACAAACCCAAACCGAATCCCCTTCACGATCCATTTCTAAGAGAAAACGAGATGGGCAACTTTTCGCTGTCACCCAACGCAAAAAACCAATTTCACAAGCCATACCCCTCCAAGCTATCCCAATCACTCAAATAGCACCCAACTCAACATACCCAAATAAGAAACCTTACCTAGGACCTCACCCTCAATGTAACACCTGTTTTTATCACCATCCATCTACCTTACTTTGTCGACTATGTGCGAATTGTGGACGCTATGGTCATTTGAGCAAGGCTTGCCGCACCTCTCAAAACCAAACCTCACCCCTACTCAAAACATGATCCAAACATATCAACAACCCCAATACCCCATGTTTCCTTATGTTCGAGCTTGTTTTAATTGTGGCGACCCTACCCACTTTAGAAACACGTGCCCTCGATTGGTTAACATCATAAACGCCCAAGCTCAAGCAAACCTAGTTAACCAATCAAATCAAGAAAACCCAACCATTAGGCCACCAGCAAGAGGAAGAGTTTTCAACATCAACTCCAATCCTATTGAAGATAATGACGGCCCAAACGAACCACCCAACTAGTCTCCTTCACCAAAAATCAAGATTCAACTCCAACCGCTTCGTTTTTATGTTTTTCTTTAGGTTATCTCAATTTTCACGTATCTCAATTATAAATTGGAAATTTATCCAAGAATCTTAATGCGAATTACTATTTCAGTTTTGTTTTATACTCATTGATTTAACATTCATATCATCATACCTCACGACGTATCTCAGTCTCATCATTTAAAGAAGTTGGGTTGTGTCTCACTTCTACATAGACTAACCTCTCCATCATAACAAACGAGAGAGGTACTGTCATCATTCAAACATGTATACTATCAGAATTAAGACTCAAGCTTTGGTTGTTATGTTTTAGAGTCACATAGGACTAATCATAACTTACTGATAAAACCAATGAAAATTTGACGAGAATATGGTGGATACGCCGCTGGTACTTCCTATATATAAGTATTCTTGTCAAAGGATCAGAGGCATTGTCAGGCGGTTATGAGAAGTTCCATGTAGGATTTAGTAATGTAATGGTTGAAGTTTGTTTTATACTCACTGATTTAGCATTCATATCATCTCATCATTTAAAGAAATTGGATTGTGTTCCATTTCTACATAGACTAACCTCTCCATCATAACAAACGAGAGAGGTACTGTCATCATTCAAACATGTATACTATTAGAATTAAGACTCAAGCTTTGGTTGTTGTGTTTGTTATGTTTTAGAGTCACATAGGACTAATCATAACTTACTGATAAAACCAATGAAAATTTGACGAGAATATGGTGGATACGCCGCTGGTACTTCCTTTATATAAGTATTCTTGTCAAAGGATCAGAGGCATTGTCAGGCGGTTATGAGAAGTTCCATGTAGGGTTTAGTAATGTCTTGGTTGAAGTTTGTTTTATACTCACTGATTTAGCATTCATATCATCTCATCATTTAAATAATTTGGATTGTGTTCCATTTCTACATAGACTAACCTCTCCATCATAACAAACGAGAGAGGTACTGTCATCATTCAAGCATGTATACTATCAGAATTAAGACTCAAGCTTTGGTTGTTGTGTCTGTTTATGTTCTAGAGTCACATCATAGAACTAATCATAACTTACTGATAAAACCAATGAAAATTTGACAAGAATATGGTGGATACGCCGCTGGTACTTCCTATATATAAGTATTATTGTCAAAGGATCAGAGCATTGTCAGGCGGTTATGAGAGGTTCCATGTAGGTTTAGTAGTAAAAGTTTGTTTTAGGATATAACCTTATCTTTCCAAACATATCAAAACTCTTGCGCATGAAATCATACTTAGTGAATCAACTCTGTTTAATCAATTTTACCGTAGGCAACAAAAAGCGATTCCTGTAGCAGGGTATTCAACCCTTACAAGGAACGTTACCGCCTCAAACAAAAAAAAATTTAAACTCTTATTCCCTTCTAAGTATGTAATTATCAAATTAAAACACCATCCTTTTGAGTCAAACATGCCACTACTTAAATTTCGGGACGAAATTTCTAAAAGTAAGGGATACTGTAACATCCGTAAAAAACCGGGTTAACCAAACCCGCTTCGTTTATTAACCGAACATCCAGTTAAAAATTTCGTTGCGTATTTAATGCTCAAATTAATTTTAAATGATACATAATTAATAAGTATATTAGAATATAAAATTTATATTTGAAAATTTATTAAAAATAGTGAAATAAAAATTAAATGCTGATGCCGGGTTTCGAACCCGGGTCAGCCGGGAACCACAAGTCTTAACCTTCACTCACCAAACCACTCCGCCACTTGTGTTCTTTAGTAATATATCAAAACAATTAATTCAAATATCAAACCTCGATTTCAAATCAGTCAACCGACGCGCCCAATTCGCAGTCGTCGGAAATCCCGACGATTTCACCATTTACTGTCGGTTTCTTGTGACTTAACGTGTATAATAACTCTTACATCGGTTATAACCGATGTCCAGTCCGCGACATCAGTCATAACCGCCGGAGATTTATTGACCAACGAATCAAGACGGTAATCAGACCCAATTCATCGATATTCTTCCCTATAAATGCACACCCTAGCCTCTGGTAAACTTTTCGCTCAAAATCGCACCGATTCTCGAATCAATTTCACTCGCCGTAATTCTCTGCAAGTCGCCGGAAAACCGAGACTTTCATCAACACGGTAAATACCTCGACTTTTTCTATTTCATTCCATTGTGAGACCAATTCTAACATCACTCCATCACCCAGAATCAACCCTAGACGACGTTGCCGGATTTTCTGTTTTCGCCGGAAAACTTCTGGAATTTCCAGAATCTCGCTGTTAACCGGTATGATCATTTAAACCTACTGATAATCGTTGCTCAGTAGTTCAATTTCACATCTAATCCATCCAAACTGTTAATTGATCCTAACAGCCGAAGTTCACAAAACAGAGCCAACGAATCCTTGCCGGAGTTCTGTGAAAGACACTGATCGGTACATCCTTTCCCCAAACCCTCTCCGTTCATTACCTTTCAATTGCTTATAATGCTTGTTAATCGAATTGGACATGAAACAGTTGAATTATCATTATCTGTGTTCTTGAGCGAAGAAGACGAAGTTTGTTTATGTTATAAGATTAATTAAAATCAGTATTGTGAACGGGTTAGACACACAGTCCAGCGGTGGACTGTGTGCAAACAAATACATACACGTCGCGAGTTCGATTCCTATCACAACCTTACTCTCTTAAATAAAAATGCTCTTTTTAACCGAACCGGGATAACTCACAGAATCATGCTAAGTATAATAAAAACCGGATTATTAACCAGGTTAGACACACAGTCCAGCGGTGGACTGTGTGCAACACTAACTCATACGTCCCGGGTTTGAGACTGGTTGACGGCACCGGTTCAAAGCAATTAAAATCCTTTTTAAAAATAAATGATTTTCGGATTAAATTAAATAGTATATAAATATAATTAAAAACAGAAATATTTCGGGTTAGACACTTAGCTCAGTTGGTAGAGCTGCGTGCACGCGTACGGGAGGTCACGGGTTCGAGTCTCACTCAGTGCAATAATATTCACAATCGAACTGGTCAACGGTCAACGGTCAACAGTCGTGGTCAACGGTCAACATTTTTTTATTATTTTTATTTATTTATTTAATTTAAAAATCAATTAAAAATACTTAAAAATAACGTTTTTAAAGTTAGAAAATAGCCTTAAACTCACAAAAATATATCCAAAAATCCTATTTAAATTGTTAATAAAATCCACTTATTTACCGTACCTTTTCGTTATTAATTAGGTTAGTTATTCCTCGTCGATCAATCCTCTAAACTCGTGCGCATTCAACATCATTCACTGAACGCACCCAAGGTGAGTGAATCTCTACAAATTCCCCATTTTAATCACGTTTTTGGGGTGTATCATGTGTCTTATTATTTATTACTTTTATATTATTGTGCACCCATCATATTCATGATTAAATGTATATTCAACATGTATCATCTGTTTGTGTGATTATTGTTTAGATTAAATTTATAATTTTCAGTACATACATTATCATAGGCCGCCGCTCCCCATTACCTATGAGCGTTGAGCTGTTCCCCATTACCTATGAGCGTGAACGAGGCGTTGCCAACATACGATCGGCTCCGTTTGATTGAGCCTTGATCGCACATACATTTCATCATAGGCCGTCTGCGCCCCATTACCTATGAGCGTGAGCCGTTCCCCATTACCTATGAACATGAACGAGACGTTGCCAACATTTACATTGTCATTCATATTACATATTCATGCGAGGTGGGTTGTTATTGTATGCTATTGAGTTGTTATTGTATGCTATTTGTTTGTTATTGTATGTTTTATTTACGTTTGTTCATATATGATTATTGCACAATTTTTCCATATTAAATACAACAAGAAATAAATAATAAATGTTTTCTAACAAGGTTCACTCGCCAACTTTTGTTGATCCAAAAACCATTTTTACACATGATACAGGTGGACAGGATGAAGCAAGGAACACATAGGAAAGTGCATTAGAAGAAAATAATGAAGTTTAGAAAGATGTATAGAACATGTTGTATTTGTATGATTTGATTGTATGATCTCCTTTAAATTATAATAATAAATATGAAATATTATAATAAATGTCATGAGCTTTGATGAAAACCCAATCATGCCCCGATCACCTTTTCCGCTGCGGGTCGGGGTGTGACAACATTTTTGTAAATAATGTTAGAGAAGTTTTTATTAGGGTAAAAGTAGATAACAAACCACAGAAAATGATGCCAAATACAAAAAAAACGAGAAAGAAAAAAAAACTAAAAATGCTAATCAAAGTTCTTTTTTCAAAATCTTCGTTGCTATCAATTCTTCTTCTTGAACCTTTTTTGTCCTCTGATCGTTTGTACTCCTTGGATAAGTGCCGATTTTTTCCTACACAGTTGAAACGCCAAGCGGTAGACGAAGCTGATCGTTCAGTTAAATATGGCGTTTTGGTTTTTGAGTTGATATGTTGTTGTTGGTTTGTGGGGGTGGTTCTTTTGGATGTTGAAAAGATAGACCGATGCCATATTTTGTCGATGCTATTATTGGGGTGTGATTGTGAGTGGGTTCTTGCTTGGTGTCCAAAATAGCGTTTACACATGCTATTATCCTCATGCTCATTCCACTCTACACCATTTAATAATGGAGTCCAATATAGCATTTACACCATCGTAGGTCTCTTCTTCTCATCCAAACCTTCCTCAAGAATAGAGCCTACAAAGTGACATTTCATCGTCACTAGACTCGTTTTCTTGTGGATTTGTCCATCTTATTCAGCAAAAGTTTATGGGTGTGACAAAAGATAAACATTGCGTTTTAAGTGAATGTTTTGCAAGACAGTATGACATGTAAAGTGAATAGTTTGCCAAGAGAAAATGTTTTTTTGGCTGTGATCAAATTGTTCCTGAGATTTTTATTTATATAATAGTTTTTTGGCGCTTAGTTTAGGCCGGATTTTTTATTTTAATAAATGGTATTACTATCTGTCTCTTCAGTTACTGTTTGTAGTTACTGTTTGTTTCAGCTTTTTATCTGTGATGGCTGTAACACGTAACATTTTCCATGTTTGGCGTTTTGTTTTTTTAAGGGCGTTTCACTGATAAAAATTACTAAACACACAATTTTTTGTAATAAAAGTTAATAATTAACTTTGAGTATATTTTTTTCACAACAAGTATATGCAACACGTTTTATTATTATGTATCGTCGTTTATGTGCCAATAGCGTTTTAGATACATTAGCGATGTGCCGTTTTCATATGAAATGACGTTTTATAATCAGTGTGACGTTTTGTTTTAGAGCAGCAGAAAGACCCTTTTACCCTTAATGAGGTACGTTCAAGTAATAAAATTTATGTTATTTACGAAAACACCACCGTACATATCTAATCCATTGATTGTTTTGATCCAACGGCTGATGGCCGTTCTCACCGTTTTAACACTTTTTACCGTTTTCCTAAATCCCACCCCTATAGTGTGTGTGTGTGTGTGTGTGTGTATATATATATGGGATGGTTCATTAGAGAACACTAAAAAAATGTTCATTAGGGAACACTAAAAAACTAGGAAATCAGGGAACACTCTTAAAAATTCAACTTAACATGTTAAAAATCAACTTTTAAAAAAAATATTCGGCACTTTTCCTTATAAGACTTGTTGAAACATTTTTAATAAAAAAAATCAAAAGGCTAGATGTAACATCTCCAAAAATTTTATTTATAAAATTTAAAATAAAGTATTTCGAAACTTATACTATTAAACGGGTAGAATACGGGTAAGTTGACTGTTAGAAAAATTAGGTATTTAGACGAACATAGGAACCGTTTAAAAATTATAATAATAAAAATACATTATAATTCAACTTACTCCGTTTTTAATGAAACTTATATCAAAATGTAGATAAAAATATTCACATTCTAATGACATATTTATTGTTTTATAAAGCGTCATATTTTAGAAGTTATAAACGATTAATGAGTTGAGCAGCTTAATTAATTAGAATATATATAATAAAATAATAATTGAAATTTGAATGTATACGTGAAGACTTGAGCGTGAGCCTCAAGCTAACATTCTGTATAAATAGAACATTCACTTCCTTTCTTTCTCTGCTCATACTCTCTTTCTCTCGCTCTCTTATCTTCTCTTTCTCTCGCTCTCTTATCTGTTTCTTCTACCATCTTATTTTCTTTTAATATTTCACCTATAATACTTCAAAGCCTTGCCCCGTTTTAAGCGTTTTAACCCCTTATCACTAATTTGTTACCTTGCTCGATTGATTTAGAACCCACCAATGCATATTAAGGCTCTGTCTGACTCAGTCGTTGAGGTTCTGTCTCAGGTTGTATGTGACATGGGTTAGTATACTTAACACGAGTGCATTATATATTTTATTAAGAACTCAGGAGCTATGCCCAAGATTATACCAGGAGGCCTGTAGTTAGACCCTAAAATTACCAGGCGAGTACATTCTCTTTTTGTAAATCTTTTTGTGAGTCAAAAATATGTTACCAAAACCTCAAATGTTTTAATTATGCTTAACAGTAATTGAGTATATGTATTCTACAATTACTGCCGGTATGTTGGGGTTTTGAATACATTACTAGTCCACAGTCACGGGAATGTGACAGGAACCGTTACTATTGGGTGACAGGACCCAAAGTAATATGACCCACAAATCAGGATTGACAGTACTGAATGAGTTATTGTGTAGATATAAACAGTGTAAATGCGGATGCTCTCAATACTATAAAGTGTAAACACTTGTTTTAATTAAAATGGGATGCACTCGCCAGTATTTCTTGCTGATATAAACTATGGAGCACTGAAGGGTTAAATAAAGTTGCTATAATTACCTGAATAAAAGAAGAAATTTATATTTTATTATATAGGGTTTATCCCTATAAAAACATTTGAATGGAATATGGGTGTTAGCCCAAATATTTATTAATAAAAGTTGGTGCTTTACAAACTCTGAATTTATTTCCTAACTACGATCCTAATGAAAATTTTCCGTTGCGTATTTAATAAACACCGGCACCACTTGACTGTTTCACGGCTCCTGCTCCCAGGGTGGGGTCGGGGGTTGTGACACTAAAAAATAAAAAAAAAAATGTTTAAACAACAGTTAAAAAATATATCTTATAAAATTAACTTAACATGTTAAAAAATAAAATTTTTAATTTTTTTCAGCGTTTTTCTTTATAAAAATGGGTAGAAACTATTCCAATAAAAAATCATTTTTGTAAAAAAATTAAGCCTTTTTTAACTGTTTTTTATATTTTTGGTTTTTTAAATGCTTCTACGAGTATTTATAAAGAAAATCACCTATTTTTTAAAAAAAGATTGATTTTTAACATGTTAGTTAAATTTAAAAGAGTGTTCTCCGGTTCCCCACTTTTTAAATGTTCCCAATGAACCTAACATTATATATATGTATAACTTATAATAAAAGAATTCAATAAATTCCATGTGAATTTCTCCCCTTCAACCTAAAAAATAAATTATTCATATTTTATTTTAATATTTTTTATAATTAAAAATACATGAATATCAACAATTGTAACTATATATTTCTTTCGATGGGTTTATATATCCACTATATTTATCCTTTAAAATAGGAAGTGACGTTGAATAAGATTTTTATTTGAAATAATAATAACACCATTCGTAAAGGATACATATGATTTTAATTAGTTTATATAAAAATTATATAAAAAAGATGTATGGAAAATACATGTGGCCGATGAGAAAAAAAAGACAAAAAATAGTTATACAAATTAAAAAAAAACTTGTATTAAATTTAGATGTATGTCTGGGGCAACTATTAGTGGTGTTCTTTTGGATTTTTATGTTTTTCGGTTCAGATTGTTTGGGTTGACTTGAAAAAAGTGGTCTGATAGCCGATCTATTTAACTTCGGGTTGGTCGGGTCTGGGTTATCTAGGTCCGGGTTAGTTTGGGTCAGGTTCTTTGGTTTTCGGGTCTCGATTATTCAGGTCCAGGTCATTTCGCCGATAATGATTATATACACGCTTGTGATATACATTTTTTTGCGATATATACACACACACACACACCTAGAGAAACGGGATCAGGAGAAAACGGTTGGAAGTGTGAAACGATGAGAACGGATCCTGGTCGAATATGTGGCAGGGAGGCGCTAAATGATATACAGGGGACAATTGTCATTATCTAGTTTCTGCTCAATAAGTGGCGTTATAATTACTTTTCAAACAAATGTCATTAGATATGCGTTTTGTTCTTTAATCTTGTTTCAATGGTGTTTTATTTTTAAAGCAATATTTCTGAAAATGTCGTTTATGTTTCAATGTCCTTCTTCCTATGTTCTATATTCGGCGTTTTCATTATTAATGTTAATTGTCGTTTGGGTTCTAATATATGCTTGTTGTTTACGATCAATGACGTTTCACACCTGGTTACGAATATCTAATTAGTTGTGAATATTGGCGTTAATTTATAAACATCAGTTCTTACTAATTGTTAATTATTCAAATTATGGTGTTTTGTTAGGATCTGAGTTTGAATTAGTTGTGATTGTTTGTAAAATGGTTTTAATGAATGAAGATAAAATAGAGTGAATTTGCAGCGGAATAAAACTTTGTGTCACAACTAATGGTAGATTGCTTTGATCATCATTCTTTCAAACTTATAACTTTTGCATGTGAATCACAAAACTCCCCCCAGCTTAATGATAGTTTGTTAGTAGAGAATGTAAGGAAGATGATTGGAATTTGATAGGTAATGGAACAGTACAATGTAGTGTTCTATTTATAGTACAAGTCAAACCTCTGAGCATCTTTACTGATGTCAGGGTTAATAGTGACAGCTAACAATAAACTAACTAACTCAAAACACTGATAAAGCTAACCACTGCTATTATAGAACACTGTTACATTAATATAAAAGAAACACTGATGAGCCTATCCACTGTTTGTCTTCATCAGAGGTTCCACAACAGAGCTTGTATTTAGCAGATCTTGTAATGCATTATTAACTGGATCAGTGGCTTACATCAGAGGTTGTAAACTCTGTTATTCTGGATGCTTTTCATACTTTTCGAATTTAGAAAGCTCGTTTTGTAATTCTATTTTGGAAACTTTGTAATCTTGTATGTGTTCTTCATTGTAATCGTTGTAATTCGAGACTTGAATCATAATGAAAACTCGTATTTTATTTCAATTCATGCTATACATATTCATACATTCATACATATGATACATAATTCGTAATACTTGCAAACGTGTGATAAACTTACCAATACGTGACTTACATGC
The DNA here is from genome assembly GCA_947069175.1 of Scalesia atractyloides. Lineage (NCBI taxonomy): Eukaryota > Viridiplantae > Streptophyta > Magnoliopsida > Asterales > Asteraceae > Scalesia > Scalesia atractyloides. Next base: position 31,254,474 of record CAMTDV010001633.1, read on the forward strand.
TTCATATGAAACTTATACGTGATTCTTATACGTAATCATATTCGTTTTATACTTGTGTAACCTTTAGAACATGCTTCATATGCTTAAATGCCCTAAAATAATCATAAAACACGTAACATGTAACATTTGGACAAGTTACAAATCAATAAATAAAAGAATAAAAAAATGTGATTCTGCCTGAGGGCCTTGCGGACCGTATGACTCCCCCCTTACGGTCTGTAAGGGGGTCTGGCGGGCAGATTTGAATCAGCTGCGGGTTTGCACGAAATCTCACTTCTAAACCTCTACCAATCACCTCCAAACCTCCATTAAACACCTCCCAACAACCCTAGACTCTTCCCCTATAAATACCATGCCATCTCCAAGCATTTTTACACTTTGTTCACTCTTCCAATCCTATCAAACACTCCATAATTTACTAAAATCTCAAGAACTTGGCAGATTCATCACATCTTGCCAAAGTGAGCATAACTTCTTCATTTCTTAGTCTTTTCACTTGATTCTTCTTTCTAAATACTTGGATGAACCTTAGGTTTGATTCCACGGATTCTCCTTGGAGAATCCAGACCTGGAAATTCACAAAAAAGGCTACAAACTTTCTGTTTTGAACAAAACTTCTTTAAACTTATGTTTTACCTCAAACAAACTTGTGTTGTGCTCCTAATCAAGTTTATGATTAGCGAGCCTAACCAAGATTGTTTCACATGAAATGGGAGATGTTTTACCACTCCAAACTTTCTGTTTTGTATGAGCTTTAAGCTCACAAGTGATGTCAAGTTTTGAACTTGAAGTTGTGTGACTACATGGTTGGCTTGCGCTATCCTACATACAAGTCCACACATCACTTGATGATTTCCCATCTCTATCCCAAGTTGTTTACTAGTTGAAAGTAACACAACTTCGTTTAGCCTTCGACTTATGTCGACGTCGGGTCACCCGGGTTGTAGATTACTTGGCTACTTGGTATAATGATAACATGTAATTTCATTTTTATTATTATTCTTGTTCTTGACCCTCCTTGTTGTCTATGACAACTTGTGTAGTGGTGAACTTTACATGAGGTTCTAAATGGATGGTCATACCCCTACCTCCTACATGACTTCCATGATATTATTGTTAGTAGACTTATGATAAATATATATGGACTATAGAATATACTTGAAACCGAAACCTTGATGATAACTACATAATCATATGTCAAGTTACTAAGTTAAATCACCAAAGTGTTTAGTTCCTCGTTACGATTCTAATAGGTGTTACAACCTATGAAATCACATAAACCCTAATGGGTTCTCATAGTGTCAAAACGAGTGCTAGACCTTAGTGAATATTTTTGTTATGCTTTATTCCAAATTTCGAATCCTCCATTAACATCCAATACTCACACCTACGTTTTCCTCTTGTAGGATAACTCGGTGTTCCTCCTACAACCAAACAACTCTTCACGGAATCATCAAGTTGGGAAGCTTGCAAAACCGTGAGTACACTTGACCCATTTTCTTTTATGACACTTTGGGTGTAACATGTTTACCTTATACAAAAATCACCAAACTTATACTTTATGCAATGCACGAAACAATCCAATATACATGAACACTTTGATACATTACTTGATGCTTATATTTGGACCATTCTTATGTAATACGATAGTCATTAGCTTTATACGAGTCTCCATTTGACATGTATAGCGCTATAGGAGTAACGCACCACCCGTGAACGAGAGGTCATGTTAAATTATCCTTATTTTGCATAGGCAGGAGGGTTGACTAGAAATATTGGATGCAATGTATAATGCTCTTGTATAAACTTAGTTTCCATGTGGATTGGTTTTAAACCTTATGCTTATACGTATGCTTATACATAAATTTGTGTACTCGTCTTTGCTTTTGCATTGAACTTTATTTTAAACATGTTATAGGTTGAGAATGATGGTGACAATAATTAATTCAAAACCATATTTCATTTCATAAATAAATTGTCATTACAATACATGGAATTTCAAATAATAATGAACAAAGACAAAATTGATACAACATTAATAAACCTAAGGTGTCTATATATGTATACAGATTTAGTGTTGTGAGCAATGAGCAATCTATTTCGTCCCGCCTCGATGTTCCCGCCATCGGTTAGGGTGTGACAGGTTAGTATCAGAGCCATAACTATAGGGAATTAGGTAGAATTGCCATGCTCGACCTAGTCTATAGTTTAAGCGTCCCATTTTTGACCATTCTTATTTCATGCTTCAAACGTTATTCGTCCTACATTGCTTCTTCCTTTCTTTTGGTCTTAAAACTTACATAATGTCTTTCCTAAGACAGTCTACACAATACACTTGAAGACTTGAAGACACTCATAATGCAAACGAGGCAATTTGCACCAATATAGGCCCAATGACTTACAATTTTTGGTGAAATCCCTCATTCTGCGTATTCGATTTTTCATGAAGTTACACCATAAAGTTAGGAGTGACATCCACATCTTGATGGAAAACTTCCCATTCAAACTCTAGTGGAACCTTGTCAAAGTGTCGAAATTTATTTTGACCCGACAAGTACCAACCACACTTAGGGTACAAACTCGTCAAGTTAGGGGTGAAACCCGCACCTTGTCGAGTGAGTCCCGTTCCTCGATTTTCAATCTCGCCAAAGTCTCGAATTTTCGATTGACTAGGGATATGTAGTAACTGGAAGGGTAAAATACCGTTAATAACTTCTTAACGAGAGTATTTTACCTATTAGGCCAAAGCATGTTCCCTAACTCGAAAGATCTTACGAACCACTTTGGAATAGTCGACGTTTCTCTACCTGAAACATTCCAATGTGCTGGGATTGAACCCTATGAAAGGAACAGATGATATAAAGCCAAATAACACTATCCGAGCTTTGGTTCAACTATCAGAGGTTACAACCTCTGATGTACTTACACTGCTTTCCATAAAGATTGCTCATCCTATCATCTGCCTTCACAACGCTTCAAGGTCTGCCAGAGTTAACAAGGGACAGAGGATAGTGATCAGAGTTTAGTCATTAGCTTAGTTAATCAATGTAACAGTGCCAAGCACTGATAGTTAGTATAAGCAGTGTTTAGAGTTAGTTACATGTTAGTTTCCTGTCACTATCAACCTTGACGTCATCAAAGATGCTCAGAGGTTAGATAGTTAGTATAAATAGGCAACTCATGTAACCTTTAAACCCGTCTCTTAAAAGATCAACTTTCGCATATCATCTTCTCTGCATTTTCTCATTACCAAACTGTAATTGCAAAGGCTGAGGGGGAGTTTGTGAATCACATGCAAGTTAATCAACTTGAAAGCATGATGATGATGAAAACAAACGACCATTGCTTGTAGTAAAAGTTTTCCATCTTATTCCGCTGCAAATCTCTTTTAATTCAATCATTTTCCATTTTTGAAACAAAAACTACAAGTAATTCAAACTCAGATCCTAACAATTGGTATCAGAGCCTGATTCATCAAATTCAATCTAACAATCGATTTGGTTCAAACAGATTAGCTCTCTTGCTAATCAGTTTGGTTATTTTTAGCTTGATATTCAGAGTTTTATTACGTTCAAAGTTTTTAAAACAAAATCTGTGAAAAATCAACTGAAAATGTCTCAAAACACATAGGATGCCAATTCTGGTTCCTTGTTCCAACCGCCGATGCTCAAAAGAAATGAATATTTCATTTGGCAACGACGGATGGGTCACATCCTTGCTCAGCAAAACACTGGTTGCTGGAGATCTGTTGCTTATGGACCTCATGTTCCAATGGTTCCAAGCACAGAGGATCCAACCAAACAAGGCCAAAAAATCCTGAAAACTTTACAGAGCAGGATTTCCAGAAAATTGAATTGGATGCTAAGGCACTTAAGGAGCAATTCGGTGGGACTGAGGAAGTGATAGAAAGTAATAGAGAAGTTCTAAATCAGCGGTATGAAACGTTTTGTCACTTGAAAGGAGAGTCACTAACACAACAATTTGAACGTTACAGCTGTCTCATAAGTGAATAGACTGGTTAACGTGGGTTTTTTCCTAATTCAACTGTCAATAGTCGTTTCCTTAGATCGTTACCAGATAAGTGGGAGACGGTAGCTTATGTAACGCGAAATCTGTTGGGTTTAAAGAAATGTCATTGACACAACTTCATGGGATACTCCTCACTTCTGAGAGTGAGTTAAACCAGAAAAAGAAGTTGCAAGATTCTGGCAAAATGACTGATGATTACTCATTGGGTAATAAAACTCTTTTTGGCCAAGAAGAGGGTTCTAGCAGCAGTAAGGACCAAAGTTATGATCACTACATAGATATTACATCTGGTGGGAACTTTGGATCTGAAACATATGCACCCAATATGCTTTTACTGCTAGTGGGGAAAGCCAAACCTCTGACAATCTATCCTTTGAGCTGAATGATTTACAACACATTAACCCTTCTGATCTTGAGGAAATGGATATTTTGCACCAGCTGGCCCTATTGAGTGTTAGGGCTAGTAAATTTTATAAGAGAACTGGTAGAAAATTCCCAGGTTTGCATGGGGGGTTGAAGGTTGGGTTGGATAAATCAAAATTCAAGTGTTATAAGTGTAATAGGCTAGGACACTTTGCCAGAGAATGCAGGTCTCAAAGTTCTGGACCAATAGTGACTCATCCTGGCCCTAGACCTCCCCAGCACACACAAAACACTGCTCATTATTCCCAATATGCCCCTGCTCAACATGTTCAAAACACTACCCACTTTGCACATCCTGCTACCACTGTTCCAGTGCATTATGTTCAACCCACTGCTCCACAAATTCAATATGTTCAGGTACCATCTCATCCTCAAGTGCTTGTTCAACAAGCACCCATTGTTACACAACCTGCTCAAACCACTGCTAGTCCAGCAGAGGTTGGTCAACAAAGCTTTTTTCACACAAAGTTATGTTGACTGGAGCAGTTTGCCTGAGGATTTGACTGATGAAAACTTTGCTTTAATGGCAAAAAATGATGTTGAACAAGAATTTTGTTTAATGGCCTTAGAGACAATTGCTGAAGGTGTTGAATCTGTGGAGATAGTGTCAAATCTGATGAAGTTCAAGTTTGTGATGAAACAATGGTTTCAAGTGAAGAAAGAGAAAATGTTGCTGATAAGGAAAAGAACTCTCCTACTGACCCATGGAACGCTGATGTGTGTGAAGATTAGTGTGATTGTGCTCTCATGGCTGCTACAAAGGTATCACCTCAGATCCTTACAGATCTATGTTCTAACAAATGCATCATTGCTTTTGCAAACATCAAAAAGGTGAATGAAAACCCGAGAAACAAAATTTTAGAAGATGAACTAATTTTGAAAAACTGATTAAAGAGTTAAAATCAAAGTTAAGTGAAAAAGATTATGAAATGAGTAGCCTAAGACATGAATCAAGCATAACCAAGGACCAACTCCAAACCATGGTAGAAAAATACCAAGTTTGTAAAAAGGAGTTAGAAGAAACCCAAATGACTTGTGAAAAATGGGTTGAGTCCTGCAAAGGTTATGAAATTATGCTTGATGCTCAGATCAAGAGCAACATCAAGTTTGGTGTAGGTTTTAGAGCCTATGACCAAAATGAGAAAAATGTTGCTGAAATTGATTCTGAGTTGGTTGAAGTTGTCCCTACAAATTTGGCTGGTGAAGAGATAAAAATCACAGATAAAGCTGGAAACAAAATTGTTTTGGAAAAACCAGAGGTTTCAACAAAAGATAAAGAAATTGAAAAATATCAGTTTAAACTAACTTGGTCAGATGAATGTGATATCTTAGAGAACATTAAGCCAATGGACTTCACCACCACTGATGGTATTAAAGCCCCAAAAGCACTGGTGATCCCTATCAAAGATGTGCTAGCAGAGGTTACAACCACTGCTGAGAAAAAGTCTGATAGGAAAAGAAGAGTAAAGATTAAAAACTTGTTTTGTGAATTTTGTTAAAAAAGAAATCATGTGGCTGCAGATTGTTTACTTTTAAAAGCCTATGACATTAACAAAACTTGTGTTATCAAAAACTCTTCAAAATGCACCATTGCAACAAAACAATCACTCAACTCAACAGTGTGCCTATCTCAAAAACTATGAACAAAAGGTAAAAGAGATCAAGGCAAAAGCACTTGAAAGAGAAAGTTCGAGTTCTGTTGGAAATAAATCCAAGTAGAGTTTTGAACCAATTGAAACATCTGTTACAAAAGCCTTAAACAAAACTTCTGTTCAAAGAGAGGTGCAAGTGACAGATGCCCCACCTTCAAACTCATTTCCAAGAGGGTATGGCCAACCTACTTATAAAACGGCTCCTCATGCTTATGAAGGTTACAAAAAGCCTTCAAAGCAAAGAGTAAACAGGCACCCTTATGGATACAATCATCTGATTGAAAAGGGTCAAGATCAGATGTTACAAGAAAATTCAAAACCACTGACCATTGTCCTAGATTTGAGGCTGGACCATCTGTGACCCCATCCAAAGCCATTTTGGCTTTGGAGACCAATCTTAACTGATCTATTTACTTAAATGTGCAGGAACCCTCTACTTGCCTTGATAGCTTATGGTATGTAGATAGTGGAGGTTCCAGGCACATGACAGGATGTAGAGCCCTTCTCAAGGACTTCATGGCTCATGGGGGGTGATATATCTTTTGGTAATAACTCAAAGGGAAAGGTTTTAGGGTCTGGGTCGGTTCTGGCTGGTAAACTCAAGTTTGAAAATGTGAATTTAATTGACAATCTGAAATTTAACCTGCTGAGTGTCTCATAAATGAGTGACAGAGGATATGGATCCTTCTTCACTAAGAAAACTTGTCAAATTGTGGGACCAGAGGTTGTTAAAAGGATTGATCAAATCATTGCTGAGAGCAAAGCACAACTCACTGCACACAGAAGTGGGAATGTGTATGTGGTAGATATGCTAAAAGATAATCCTATGTCTGGGACATGTCTATTCTCAGTTGCTTCTAGCAAAGAGACTGAGTTATGGCATAGAAGACTTGGACACACAAATCTTAAAACTATCACCACACTCTCAAAACAAATTCTTGTAAGAGGTTTGCGTTACAAGAAATTTTCCTGTGATGAACATTGTGTTTCCTGTTTAAAAGGCAAACAACATAAAAGTTCTTTCAAATCAATTGAAGAGTCCAAAACAAGCCAGTGTTTACAACTGTTGCACATGGACTTGTTTGGCCTAGTGCAAATCATGAGCTTAAAACATAAAAGGTATTGCCTAGTGATAGTTGATGATTTCTCTAGGTTTACATGGACCTTCTTTCTTCATTCTAAGGATGAAACTGCAAGCACTTTGCAAAACTTTGTCAAACAAGTAGAATAGCAATTTGATCTTCCAGTAAAAATCTTTAGAAGTGACAATGGAATAGAGTTTAAAAATAGGGAGTTGGATGCTTTTTGTGAGTTAAAAGGAATTGTTAGACAATATAGCATTCCAAGAACTCCAGAGCAAAATGGGGTGGTTGAAAGGAAAAACAGAACCTTAATTGAATCAGCAAGAACTATGCTAGCAGATTCTAGTTTACCCTTGTCCTTTTGGGCAGAGGCTGTAAACACTGCTTGCTATGTTCAAAACAGAGTTTTGCTTAACCCCAGGCATCAAAAGACTGCCTATGAGATTTTGTATAAAATCAAACCTCTGATTTCATATTTTAAAGTTTTTGGCTGTCCATGCTTCATTTTGAACTTAAAAGATTCTATATCTAAGTTTGCAGCAAAAATTGATTGTGGTTATTTTCTGAGATACTCAACCACTGCCAAAGCCTATAGAGTTTTTAACTCTAGGACAAAGTGTGTTGAAGAAACTTTGAATGTGAAGTTCAATGAACTGTCATCACTGAAAATCCCAGCAAATCCTGCAGAGCTTTTTGATTTAGATAAATTCACATTTCCTGATGTTTCTATCAAGCTAGACAATGCAGGTACACCACAATCATCTGAAGAAGATCAAGATCAAGGATATGACTGTGTGCTTCCACAAACAAAACTCTATTCTTCAAACAGATGATCAAGTGCTACAAGCTCTTGTGTAAACTCTGCCACTTCTGGGTCAACAGTGGTTGATCCTCAAACCTCTACCAGTTCACAAAATCAAGCATATGTTGATAGAAGTCCTACATCTGGGCACCAAAATCATCAGAATGTTACCTCTATACCCCCAGTACCACCACCACCATTCTAATCAGTGGCTGATACTTCAAATTCACCAGCAGAGGTTAGCTCAGATGATACACATTTGCAGCCATCACCTCAAAATGCTATTGTTCCATATCAAGGTGATTTGATTTATCTCAAAAGCCATCCAACAGATCAAGTTATTGGCAACATCAAATCTGGGGTGATCACACGAAGCCAATCCCAAAATATTTGTCTTTTTGCTGGTTTTCTATCACTCATACAGCCAGCCAAGTACCAAGAGGCACTGAAAGACAACAGCTGGGTAGAAGCCATGCAAGAAGAACTCCTTCAGTTCAAAAGACAACAAGTTTGGGAGCTTGTGCCACTGCCAAAAGATGTAAGTCCAATTGACAAAAAGTGGGTCTTCAAGAACAAAACTGATGAAAGGGGTATTGTTGTAAAAAACAAAGCAAGGCTCGTGGTTCAAGGCTACAGACAGGAAGAAGGTATAGACTATGATGAGACTTTTGCTCCTGTAGCAAGGTTGGAAGCTATTCGCCTGTTCTTAGCTTTTGCTGCTAACCACAACATAAAGGTGTTTCAAATGGACATAAAGAGTGCAGTTTTGTATGGAAAAATCAAGAAAGAGGTGTATGTCTGTCAACCTCTAGGTTTTGAAGATGCATTCCATCCTGATCATGTCTACAAGCTCAACAAAGCATTGTATGGCTTGAAACAAGCACCAAGAGCCTGGTATGAAACTCTATCCAATTTTCTCTTATCCATAGGGTTTACTAGAGATAAAATAGATAAAACCCTGTTTTTAAATGGAAAGGAAAAGATTTGATGCTTGTCCAAATTTATGTGGATGACATCATTTTTGGTTCCACAAGCACTGCTATGTGTGAAGAGTTTCGAAAACTCTTGGCAGCAGAGTTTGAGATGAGTGCAACAGGTGAGCTCCAATGTTTTCTTGGTCTTCAAGTTAAACAATTGCACAATGGTACATTTATCAATCAAAACAAGTATGTGAAAGAACTACTTCACAAGTTTGATATGGATGATTGTAAACCATGTAGCACACCCATGGCAACCTCGAAGCTAGTCACCATGATGGTAAAGATGACCTTGTTGATCAAACTCTTTATAGAAGCATGATTGGGTCTTTATTGTACCTAACTGCATCCAGGCCAGACATCATATTTGTAACATGTGTTTGTGCCAGATCACAGGCATTACCTAGAAAGTCTGACCTTATTGCTGTAAAAAGGATATTCAGATACATAAAAGGTGCTCCCACACTTGGTATCTGGTATCCAGCTAATGGGAATCTTGAGCTTTCAGGTTTTTCAAATAGTGATTTTGCTGGGTGTAAAACTACAAGGAAGTCTACATCAGGAGGATGTCAATTCCTAGGTGATTGTCTAGTATCTTGGCAAAGCAAAAAGCAGGTTGCAGTTTCAACATCCACTGCTGAGGCAGAGTATATTGCTGCTGCTAGCTGCACTGCTCAACTCTTGTGGCTTCAAAAACAGTTGCTGGATTTTGGTATCACTGCACTAAAGACTCCACTCAAATTGGACAGTCAAGCAGCTGAAAATATGATTAAAAATCCAGTTTCTCATTCAACTACAAAGCACATTGACATCAGACATCACTTTGTGAGAGATTGCTATGAAAGGTTTGATTTCTTTGCATCATGTCCATACTTCAGATCAATGGGCAGATGTTTTAACCAGGCATTGGATACATCTACCTTTGAAAAATTGATCTCAATGCTTGGTATGCTAAACATGGATTAAAAACAAGTTTTCTTGTAAATCCATGTTTACATAGCATCAAAATGTTTTCAGAAATTCAAAAATTCCTTAAAAATAGTTTAAAATTGAATTTTTTTCAATAAATCTTTAAAAGTCTGATCACAACATCTGTTTGCTCAAAACCTCTGATAGGCTTTAAAATCTTATCCACTGATAAAGTGTATCCTCTGTCTTCTTTTTCCACCTCTTCAAAACCACTGATGACTATCCTCTGATAGTGTTAACAAAATCGGTATTGTCCCAACGTCTATCCTAAAACAGTGGTTTGCCACATCAACGGTTACTTTTCTTATCAGAGGTTACATGTGGCCAGATGTTAGCCATCAGATCTTGCAACAGATGCCACGTCATGTTCACTTTTTCAAAACCCCTATAAAACCCTTGTTTTATCTCACCAGTGGATACCCTAAACTGTATCGATTTCAAAATCTCAAAACAGTTTTTCTTTCAAACACCATGGCTCCCAAATCAAAATCTTCAAAATCCAAAGCAAAATCGCCACAAGAACCTCCACCTTTCACTCTCATAATCAAAACCCCACACAATTACACTGCCATACTTGAAGAAAACGACGCAAATACTCGCTATCATCCAATTATTCGAATTTTGCAAAAGTATAAATTCTTGCACATGTTAACCGTCAAAGCCCCCATTTACATTGATGCTCTTCGTGATTTCTGGAAAAATGCAAAGGTTCACTCATCTGCTGATGGTGTTCCTTATACAATAATTTCAAGAGTAGGGGGGGTGTTGCTGCAAATTAGCCCCCAATCGGTCTCTCAAGTTTTCAAGTTAAATGACATACAACACCCTGTGTTATTTCCCATTAATGATATCCAAGCAGAGTTTCTGGAAAGAGGTTATATGGCCAGATGAAAGGTATGACCATTTTTAAACCTAACTTTCCTGCTGAGATGAGATTTTTCTTTCACACAATTCTTACTTGTCTCTCAGCAAAATCCACTGCTTTCAATGAAATCCCATTGAACATGCAATATCTGGGGTATGCAATTTTGACTGACACCGATTTAAACTACTCCCAGATACTGTTCAATGATCTTGTGAATAATTTTTAAAATATTGAAAAAAGAAAAGCTTTTTTGATGCATCCATGGTTCTTGAGTGTTTACTTACAGGATCAAATTAAAGGTCTTGAAAGTAAAATTGGCACTGTGGTTAATCCAGGCCGCCTTAATCATGAAACTTTCACCAGAGTAACAAACCAAGATAAAGTTGAGAAAACACAAGTAGAGGAGGATGAGCAAGTTTTACCAGAACAAAATGTTCAAACTCAACCTCTTGCTACTGAGCCCACTCCTCTTGGTGATCAGGGCAACACAACCGCTGCCCTGAAACCCACACCAAAAATTTCAAAAAGAAAACCAAAACAACTTCCAAAAAGCCCACCAAACCCAAAAAGGGTCCTCTGGAAGATGAGATCCCAGAGGTTAACCCTGTGACAGCACCAAAGTCACAAACCACTGCTGCTACTTCTTCACAGCAGTTGGTTCAAAGATCTCCCTCCGCCTTTGAAACTCATCCTTCTTCCTCACAAAAGGAAAAGGTTGTAGACACAGGGACACCAAATTATGAAGCTCTAGATCCACTTGGGTCTATCTTCCACAGCCCCTCTCCCAGGGCAATGTTGCTTTCTACTCAACCACCTTCACCAATACCTTCACTTCCACCCACAATTGTGCCATTGCTGAATGCAATTGAATTAGTTCAGACACAAACCAGCACTTCTCAACAACTTATTACTAGGAATATACTTCATCCAGTGGCTGGGTCTGATTCTTTATTCATTGCTAGACCATCAGCAAATGAAGAGGCTACATCCCTTGGGTTACATGTAACCCTTGGTGATAGTTCAACACAAGCAGCCCCTACAATTGCTGAACTCCTTAGTTCTTAGTTGGAAAGTGGTTTCATTAATAAGACTTGGTTGAAGGCAACCACTGCTGAGGCAACAACTGTTACCTCTATTGTGGGAAGTCCCCAGTACCAAGACAAAGGGGTATCTATGTTTGAAGCTGGTCCTAAAACCACTGCTCATGATAGCATAGATATAACTACCACCACTGGTAGGAGTTCAGATGATCCTATTAAATTAGGTGATGATCTAAAATACCAGGATTTGACGGAGAGAGTAACCAGAATAGAAAACTCTGTTGGTGAAATCAAAGATTTACTAAAGCAGATGATAGCTACAAAAAGTCAACCCTCTGTTCCATCACTACTGATCTCAAAGAAGCTCTTAACCCTCTGTTTCAACATCAACAACATTATTTGGATTTACAACACAAGCACCAGATGAATGATGTTCGAAAGATGTTTGAATCAAGTATCAAGATACTGCAGCAGACATTAAAGCCATCAAAGCACATCTACTCACAACCACTGGCCATGCACCTCCAACGGTTATATTTGTTACAACAGATGAAGCCAAAAAGGGGGAGAAACCTTTGGTTCCAAAGAAGCTAACAATAGATGATGATAAGGCCAGACCTACATTGAACATTCCAAGGCCTGACGGTTCAAAGAAGAAAGATTTAACTCAAGAAATTGTGGCCAAGGCAAGGGCTAGTCACAAGAAGAATGTGATTAAGGAGAGTAGAGTGTTGGTTGAGAAAAAGATTGATCAGCAAAAAGAAAAAGGAGAGGTTGGTACTTCATCAAAAAGAGCTCCTGCTAGAAAAGCCAGGCAACCAACATCCACACCTCCTAAAACTAAGCCTGAAACAAATCCAACCACGAAAACCTTTGCCTATCAAAAACCTATCACATCTTCAAAACCACAACCCACATCCACACAAGCAGATGTTACAACAACTGTTGTGTCAACATCTGTTGATACAGCAAGGTTGCAACAGATGCAACTCCATCCACTGCCATGATCACATTTCCCACATCAACTCAACCATTATCCACACCACCAAAAATCCCACAACCACCATCACCTACTTTAAGGTTTAAAAGGAGTAAAATCACAAAAGTGATAAATGATAATGAGATCTCTGCACCTCTTCCACTATCATCAACACCAGTGATTCCCACATCAGTGCTTACAACTTCTTCAACTCTTAAAGTCATTCCTTCATCAAAGTTGTATCCTCTTGATTTACCAGCAGTCAGGGAAGAGATCCTAAGTTTTTTTTTAGAGGATGACCCTGACAAAAGAACAATTCTATCCCTTGATGGCTATCCAAGACTAGCAAATGTTGATGCCTATCTAGAATTGAAAAAGAAGCAAGCAGAGGATATTGCCAAAAGAGAATCGGCTGGTAAAAATGATAGAGAGATACAGATTATCATGTCCTTTCAACTGAGTAAAGTCACCATTCTACAAAATTTTGTCAATGATCTGAGCAACCAGTTGTCAATAAGGGAAGATAATTGCTCAAGAGTGAACTAATTGAGTATATCATGGAAAAGAAGATGTATAAGGCAACAAGGCCACAGTTCAGGGATTGGAGCATAGATGAACTGAGGGAGGAAATCAACAGAATGCAAGAAATGTTGAAAGACCCTCTTAAAAAGCTAACTCCTCCCAACTGGGATTTATACAAGAAAGATATCACTGAAAATGCCTTGAAGTTGAAGAGAATGAAGCAAGAACTGATTCAAAATCATTATGGTTCCAAAAACCAAGTGATGAGATGGGGTGAGGTGTGGGTGATAGACACTTACAAAAGTTTGGAAGAGAGAAGGAAAAAGGATCCATCCATGCCTCCCAAGCCTGACTATTCAAAAGAAGATGCTATCCTCAGAGCTCAACTCTCTAAAAAGTCCAACTCAACATCTGCCCACTCCACACTTGCCCTGCAACACAGGAAAAAGCAAGGGGAGATGAATGAAAAGACTGAAAAAGAGTTTAAGGATATATTTATCAAAGAAGGGATTCAGAATATGATTGATTATCACACAGATGATACAAGTACCAAGCTGGCTAAAGATTTATCAAAGATGGCTCATTTACAAACCTCTGCAATAAAAGCTCCTTCAAGAAAACCATCAGACCCAAAAATTCTAAAATCGAAGGTCGACAAAGACACCCATGAATTGACATTGCTCAAGTGTGATGGTGCAGCCACTAAACTATCCATGGAAGATGCTTATGAGCTTACAGTAGAAGACTTCCAAGGACTACTATGTTTAGAGCTGGTGAAGGATGCTGATGACATGGAATCTCTTAACTTTGAACTTCAATTCAAAGGTCAAATAAGAGAATTCCTTATGAGGAATAAAAACCAAGAATAAAGTGTTTTTGGCATCATCTGTTCCATGGGGAGATTGTTGGGATTGAACCCTATGAAAGGAACAGATGATATAAAGCCAAATAACAATATCCGAGCTTTGGTTCAACTATCAGAGGTTACAACCTCTGATGTACTTAAACTGCTTTCCATAAAGACTACTCATACTATCATCTGCCTTCACAAAGCTTCAAGGTCTGCCAGAGTTAACAAGGGACAGAGGATAGTGATCAGAGTTTAGTCATTAGCTTAGTTAATCAATGTAACAGTGCCAAGCATTGCTAGTTAGTATAAGCAGTGTTTAGAGTTAGTTACATATTAGTTTCCTGTCACTATCAACCCTGATGTCATCAAAGATGCTCAGAGGTTAGATAGTTAGTATAATTAGGCAACTCATGTAACTTTTAAACTCGTCTCTTAAAAGATCAACTTTTGCATATCATCTTCTCTGCATTTTCTCATTACCAAACTGTAATTGCAAAGGCTGAGGGGGAGTTTGTGAATCACATGCAAGTTAATCAACTTGAAAGCATGATGATGATGAAAACAAACGACCATTGCTTGTAGTAAAAGTTTTCCATCTTATTCCGCTGCAAATCTCTTTTAGTTCAATCATTTTCCATTTTTGAAACAAAAACTACAAGTAATTCAAACTCAGATCCTAACACAATGTTCATTGAGCCTATCTTTTATGTGACCTCAATTTCTGTGTGATTTTTATACTTGATACCTTGTTCGTTTCAAAACCGTTACACAATTCGCACGTCTCTCGGAATTAAAAACAATAATAACCCTCGTGAACAAACTAAATTTATACTCTTTATACGCATTGATACGTGATTATACATGCCAATACTTGTTGAATACATGCAAACTATGTGAATCATATGTGAATATACACATGCTTATACATGCAAAACTTTTTTTAAAATTATGAACAAGTATCATCCTTTTCCTTTCTATTTCAACCCCTATATGTCTTCTCCAAGCTCCTCAAAGAAGTATAAGAACTCCAAAAGAGGTTCCAACAACAATGAGGACTCCATCTCGAACAAAGACCTCGTGGGTCCCGTCACTGAGCAAATGGCCAAGCAAATGGCCCGGGTTATACCCTATATTGTTAGCCAGATTCAAACCCTCCATGATACCCCCAAATCCTCGGTCGATTCCAAGGTGGAAACACATAAAGCATCGTTCCAATTCAATCAATTCATGGCCTGTAAGCCTCTGGAGTTTACTGGCGAGGATGGAGCAACATCCATGATGAATTGGTTTGATACAATCGAACTTACCTTCCTTCAAAGTGGTTGTCCCGACGAGCTTTGAACCCTAAACGCCACGGGGATCTTTCGTCAGAGAGCCCTCGAATGGTGGACCACCGAGAGGAACAAATGAGGTAATGAAGTAGCCCACGCTTTACCTTGGGACGAGCTTAAGCAGCTCATGAAGGAGCATTTCTGCCCCCCACACGAGATCCAAAAGTTGGAGAACAAATTTTGGAATCTCACGCAAAAGGGGAGCGACGTGGAAGGACTGGTCACACGCTTCAAACAACTTAGTATCCTCTGTCCTGGACAAGCCGATACTGTTCCCAAGGCGATAGCTAAGTTCATTCGTTGCCTTGCACCTGTCCTGAACAACCATGTAGCTTCAGCCAGCCCTAAAACCATTGAGGATGCCTATAGTATCTCCATAGAGCTGAACAACAACTGTGTCCTTCATGGGGCCTCCGGCAAGGTCTCTACGAAGAACGCACACCAAGCCACCACCGATACCACCGCCACTGTTGAACCCTCACTGATGTATAAGAATTTATACATTTTTAAAACGTCAAATAGACCCCGTTTATGCGAGAACTGGTCGTATTTTCATTGCTTTTGGTACTCATTTGAGTTGTTTGTGAAAATACAGGTTCGGGCTTCGGCCCGGTGTTGAAATGGAGGCTTTTGGAGCAAAAAGGAGCAAAAACAGAGTTTTCCAGCAAACTGGCAGATATGGCACGACCGTGCCAAACACTGGCACGACCGTGCCAGGCCAACCCTGGTCGGCACTCTCATCAGCACGCTCATTTTCTGTGCAAACCAGGAAGATGACCGAGCCACCTCAGAAAAGTTTGAGCGGGATTTTTCCCAAAATGGCTAGCAAACAAGTCAACACTCGAAAAAGGCACTCTGACACTTACCAATCACGACCGTGCCAAAAGGTGGCATGGTCGTGCCAAACACCCAATAGCATAAATACGTGGTTTAAGCTCATTTGGAGGGGAGTTGGAGCATTTTGGTGAAGTTTTCTCTCAAGAATCTGACCTTGGAAGCTTGTAGGAGCTAAGAGGAAGCATTGTAGAGGATTACTACACTTGAAGATCTACTCAAACACCATTTAATATTGTCTTTAAGTTGGTTAGCTTAATAGTTTCATTATGAACAATTTGTGCTTTCTTGTCTTTGATCTGGTCACTATGAGCCTTATGGGCTAAACATTTGTGTTGCTTAAACTTTGTTGAAGCTTATGAACATGTGATGATTATGGAAGTAGATGTGGTGATTGTTTTTTGTTAATCTTAATAGTAGTGCTTGAATCTTGTTCTTAGAGTTCTTATGTATGTTTAAAGTCTTTATTCTTGAAGGTTTGGTCATAAGTATTTACATGTTGTGTTGGAAAGCCCATGTAGAGATTATGATTGTTGAATCTTGTTAACTTGTTAGTATGATTCTTGGCATGATACTAGGAATGGTGATTGCTAACATGATTAGAATGGAGATTTGAGCATGTGTAGGAATTCTTGCATTTAGATTTGGAAAAATCATAGTAATGTTTCCATGGATTCTATAGTTGTGTTTGTGTTAGATTGATGATTTTTGGCCAAGATTGTTATCTAACATGACCATGCTTGTGGTTTTTGTCAAGAACATGATGATAGTGCTACTTACTTGAAAGCAAGTTAGGGTGATTGTTATGTTGTTCATGGTAATTTTCCCTAACTTGTAGAGTTAGGAGTTTTGACAAACAATTAACTCTTGTTTAAAGATTAACATTAACTTAGCAAGTGAGCTTAAAAATAATAATTTTTAGGTGATTAGAATGTTATTCATTTTAGTTTTCCTAAGGATTATAAACTAGGAAGCCTTGATTGGGGGCTTAGTTAAATTTGAATCTTGCATCACCATTAGTCTCTTCCTTTAGTTATCACATGTTTGTTAGTGGATACTTAGTTTAGGCAACCTCTTTTAGATATTTTTATTCCTTAGTTTAGTTGGTAGCTTGTTATTTTTGTATGATAATTTAGAAACAAAATCAACTCATCAATTGAAAAGGCTTTAAAGTAACAAAAGTTTAGTATCAAGACACCGCGTCCACGGATTGATATCCGGTTCTTACCGACAAATTATACTACCTCCCAATGGGTACACTTGCCCTTTGTGTGTGTAGTTAGTTTTTAGGTGAAAAACCTTTTTAAAACTAAATTTGTGTGAAGGAAAATCCAATTAAAAAATATATATAATTCACGCACATCAAGTTTTTGGCGCCGTTGCCAGGGAGGATGATGATAGTGATGATGGTGGTGATGGTGGTGATGACGTAAACATGCAGGAAGCCTCCGGTTCACGAGCCTGAGGGATTCGCCAGGGGAGCGGTTCCTCACATGCAGTTGGGTCATGGTTTCGCGAACCCAAATTGGGAGCATGAGCATGGTGATTTTGGTGGTGGTGGCTTTGAGTAGGGCGGGTACGGGCCTTACAACCCGACCACATTTGATCTTTGGCAGAGGATGGACAGGCTCGATTTGAGCCAGCAGGAGACGAGACGGGATGTCGGTCTGATTCGCACAGAAGTACATAGGCAGGGTAATTTTCTGGAGGACATGTGTGAGCAAAGCCGGCAGAGCTTTGACTGGCTTTTCAGTTCGCAGCAGCACATAGCGAACTCAATGAATGCTCCATACACACAGCCGTCTCCACATTTTACACGCAGATGATGATTCGACCGCAGAGACGATACCGGTCCTTTTGGACCGAGTGACAGGTCTTAGCCCCGTCTCCATTTTGTACTTTACTATTTCATGTTTGAGGGGTGTGCCATTTTGCACCGTCCGTACACCCCTCGTTGTGATCATTTATTTCTTTTTTTATTATGATTAGTGGTTTGAATAAACAAGAAAATGGTAAATGGGTTGGGTAATCTTTAGTGTATTTGATCTTGTTTGCTGGTGTGTAGTATTGCTTGGTTGAGAGGTTGGTTTGTTGGTTGCTTGGCGGTTCGTTGCGGTTGCTCCTTACATGTCACTTCGCTTCATTCATCCCGTTTCATTTCAGGGGAGTTTTCGTGTTCCCATTTTCCTCCGCTTTCATTATATATGTCTTCATATATTTGTTTTTGTGTACATCGAGGGCGATGTACATTTCAAGTGTGGGGAGGTGGTTTAGCGCTTGAGCTTTGTTGTCATATTAAAAAAATAAAAAATAAATAAATAAATAAAATAAAGCTCTCTTGAATGAATTTTTGTGGCTTAATAATCAACCCAACATAAGTTTTTATAAAAGCACTAAATTTTTGACAAATATACAAAGGGTGAACGCAAAAAGGGCTCGCTCGTGTGAGGATTACCACTAAGAAATTTTTTGTATACACTTGAGCATGAGAAATCAAGCGATTGACCTACTTGTTTGCCTTGCATATTTACCCAATACGCCCGTTTCCGTGAGTTATTTATGAGCCTTTGTAGCTTTAGTTATTTTTGCTCATGTTTTTGCGGGCAAAGATTGAGTGAGCCGAATGACTTTTGTGATTTAGAACTTGTGTTAGTTATACATTTCGAGGACGCAAAGTGAATATATAGCATGAAAATGATTGATGCACTAGGAAACCTTTTGTTTTTACCAATTTTTATATATAATCCCTCACCCAAATAATTCCCTAGTTAAACCAATTTGAGCCTTTCCATTTCATTTCTTTTAAACCACTAAATATTAGCCACTTAACCAAATTAGCCTTTTTATATTTAACCCATTTTTGGTTGGAAGTCCAGTTTGGTTAGTGATTAACTTGTTACTTTTGTATAGTATCTTAGTTTATAGTGTAACATCATGGGGTAGAGTTTTTATCTAAGTAGACGTACTTAGTTTCCCTCTCAAGCATAGTGAAAAAAAAAGAAACGAGAAAAACGGCTATTGTTGAAAAAGCCTTACCAAGTGGCTTCATTAGAGAAATTTTGGAGCGGAAAAGCTAAATCCGTCGATTAGCTCTCGGTTAGAAAATATTAAATTGTATAGTTCTTATTTTCTTTTGTTTCAAGTTAGTCAAACCACCGAGTTACAACCGTTTTAGCCACTTTAAAAATCCACTTCCATACCCTTGATCCTAACCAAGTTACAACCCGTATAAGACCTCATGATTCATGTTATGTTTTTGTCGAGTGATTAGATTTGATCCTTTCACAAGCTTATGATATCACATAGTCATCTTCGTGGCATCGAGTGTTTAACAAATTAGCCTTTCCCTTTCATTTCTTTTAAATCACTAAATATTAGCCATTTAACCAAATTAGCCTTTTTATATTTTAACCAATTTTTGGTTGGAAGTCCGGTTTGGTTAGTGATTAACTTGTTACTTTTGTATAGTATCTTAGTTTATAGTGCAACATCATGGGGCAGAGTTTTTATCTAAGTAGACGTACTTAGTTTCCCTCTAAGCATTGTGAAAAAAAAACCGAGAAAAACGACTATAGTTGAAAAAGCCTTACCAAGTGGCTTCATTAGAGGAATTTTGGAGTGGAAAAGCTAAATCCGTTGATTAGCTCTCGGTTAGAAAATATTAAATTGTATAATTCTTATTTTCTTTTGTTTCAAGTTAGTCAAACTGTCGGGTTACAATCGTTTTAGCCACTTTAAAAATCCACTTCCATACCCTTGACCCTAGCCAAGTTACAACCCGTATAAGACCTCATGATTCATGTTATGTTTTTGTCGAGTGATTAGATGTGATCCTTTCACAAGCTTATGATATCACATAGTCATCGTCGTGGCATCAAGTGTTTAACACATTAGCCTTTCCCTTTCATTTCTTTTAAATCACTAAATATTAGCCATTTAACCAAATTAGCCTTTTTATATTTTAACCAATTTTTGGTTGGAAGTCCGGTTTGGTTAGTGATTAACATGTTACTTTTGTATAGTATCTTAGTTTATTGTGCAACATCATGGGGTAGAGTTTTTATCAAAGTAGACGTACTTAGTTTCCCTCTCAAGCATTGTGAAAAAAAAACGAGAAAAACGACTATAGTTGAAAAAGCCTTACCAAGTGGCTTCATTAGAGGAATTTTGGAGTGGAAAAGCTAAATCAGTTGATTAGCTCTCGGTTAGAAAATATTAAATTGTATAGTTCTTATTTTCTTTTGTTTCAAGTTAGTCAAACTGCTGGGTTACAACCGTTTTAGCCACTTTAAAAATCCACTTCCATACCCTTGACCCTAGCCAAGTTACAACCTATATAAGACCTCATGATTCATGTTATGTTTTTGTCGAGTGATTAGATGTGATCCTTTCACAAGCTTATGATATCACATAGTCATCGTCGTGGCATCGAGTGTTTAACACATACTCCATAAATCGTATGTGCACCTATATATTAGCCGAGTGTGTGTGAACATTGTGAGGATGTGAGGTAGACTTGTAGGGATTTCCAAGATGGACCATTCCTCATAAACTTATTTTATACCTTGGTGGTTTTTTCCGTCTTGTCGAGTAGTCTTTGATTGTTATAACCCGAGTAGTTTGTTTGTGCTTATAAAATGCTAGTTGAGTTGTTGCTATTTAGAGAGTTTTTGTTTGTTTTAGTTTGCTTGAGGACAAGCAAAGTTCAAGTGTGGGGATGTTTGATGTATAAGAATTTCTACATCTTTACAACGTCAAATAGACCCCGTTTACGCGAGAACTTGTCGTATTTTCATTGATTTTGGTACTCATTTAAGTTGTTTGTGAAAATACAGGTTCGAGCTTTGGCCCGGTGTTGAAATGGAGGCTTTTGGAGCAAAAAGGAGCAAAAAGGAGCAAAAACGGAGTTTTCCAGCAAAACTGCCAGATATGGCATGACCTTGCCAAACACTGGCACGACCGTGCCAGGCCAACCCTGATCGGCACTTTCATCAGCACGCTCATTTTCTGCGCAAACCAGGAAGATTTGAAGACTGGTACGACCGTGCTAAGCCAAACCAGTCTCAGATCAGCTTGTTCCCGAGATCTAGGAATGGTGATTGCTAACATGATTAGAATGGAGATTTGAGCATGTGTAGGAATTCTTGCATTTAGATTTGGAAAAATCATAGTAATGTTTACATGGATTCTATAGTTGTGTTTATGTTAGATTGGTGATTTTTGGCCAAGATTGTTATCTAGCATGACCATGCTTGTGGTTTTTGTCAAGAACATGATGGTAGTGCTATTTACTTGAAAGCAAGTTAGGGTGATTGTTATGTTGTTCATGGTAATTTTCCCAAACTTGTAGAGTTAGGAGTTTTGACAAACAATTAACTCTTGTTTAAAGATTAACATTAACTTAGCAAGTGAGCTTAAAAATAATAACTTTTAGGTGATTAGAATGTTATTCATTTTAGTTTTCCTAAGGATTATAAACTAGGAAGCCTTGATTGGGAACTTAGTTAAATTTGAATCTTGCATCACCATTAGTCTCTTCCTTTAGTTGTCACATGTTTGTTAGTGGATACTTAGTTTAGGCAACCTCTTTTAGATATTGTTATTCCTTAGGTTAGTTGGTAGCTTGTATTTTTGCATGATAATTTAGAAACAAAATAAACTCATCAATTGAAAAGGCTTTAAAGTAACAAAAGTTTAGTATCGAGACACCGCGTCCACGGATTGATATCCGGTTCTTATCGACAAATTATATTACCTCCCGATGGGTACACTTGCCCTTTGTGTGTGTAGCTAGTTTTTAGGTGAAAAACCTTTTTAAAACTAAGTTTATGTGAAGGAAAATCCAATTAAAATATATATATAATTCACTAACCGTTGCCGAACAAACAAAATGAGGCTACACTGGATCTCACCCACAGTGTGCTAACTGCACCTACCATCACCCTATCAATGCTCCATGCCGCAAGTGCGCCCAATGTCATAGGTTGGGGCATTTCGCTAACCGTTTCCGAAACATCCCTTAACCCCAAACCAACAACCCTAAGCCATTGAAGCCCAAAACCCTGCCTAACCTCAACCTCAAGTTGCTCCTATGCGAGCGTGTTACAAGTGTGGTGACCCTAACTATTTCGACAACGTTTGCCATCAGCGTACCACCAACCACCAACCACAACAACAACAACAGCAACCTCAACCAGCTCGAGGCAGAGCTTTCGCCCTCACTGCCGCTCAGGCGCAGAACGCGAACGATGTCATAACTGATATGTTTCTTGTCTTTTTGATACTGGCGCAGATATAAGTTTTGTGTCTATTGAATTTGAATCCTTGCTTAAGTGCGTACGTTCTAAGTTGCCCAATCCATTCGCAGTCGAAGTCGCTAACGGGAAATCCGTCACTGTTGATTCTGTTCTCTCTAAGTGTTCCTTAGATCTCAACGATCATACGTTCTCGATTGACGACATACCCATGCAATTGGGAAGCTTCGATATCATAGTAGGCGTGGATTGGCTTAGGCGAGTTCGTGCTGAAGTTGTTTGTTCCAAGAAATTCATCCGTCTTCCTCTTCCAAACGGTGATTCCTTGCACGTCTATTGTGAGAAACCCTCTAAAGGTCTCAAACTTATGTCGTGTATCCAAGCGAACAAATACTTACGTAAGGAATACTTTGCTTTTCTCGCCCATATTATGGAGAAGAAAGACAAAGGCCCAAGCGTAAGTGACGTTCCTGTTGTTTGCGATTTTCCTGATGTCTTCCCAGAGGATCTTCCTGGTCCTCCTCCTTCTCGTTATGTTGACTTTCGTATTGATCTCATTCTTGGCGCAACTCCTGTTGCGAAAGCTTCTTATCGTTTAGCACCTTCGGAGATGCAGGAGCTATCTAGCCAACTTCAAGAACTTCTTGATAAAGGCTTTATACGCCCTAGTACTTCCCCTTGGGGCGTTCCCGTTTTGTTCGTCAAAAAGAAAGATGGATCTTTTCATATGTGCATTGACTATTGTGAGCTCAACAAGCTTACTGTCAAAAACCGATATCCTCTTCCTCGCATTGACGATCTCTTCGACCAACTTCAAGGTGCGACCTATTTCTTGAAAATCGATCTTCGCTCTGGTTATCATCAACTTCGAGTTCTCGAGGAAGATGTACCAAAAAACCGGTTTTCGCATACGTTATGGACACTATGAGTTCGTGGTCATGCCTTTTGGTCTGACCAATGCGCCTGTAGTGTTCATGGATCTAATGAACCGCGTGTGTTAACCTTTTCTTGATCGCTTTGTAATTGTATTCATCGACAATATCCTCATCTATTCCAAAACGAAGAAGAGCATGGACGACATTTGCATCTCATTCTTCAGCTTTTGCGTACTAAACATCTTTACGCCAAATTCTCCAAGCGTGAGTTTTGGCTAAAAGAGGTTCAATTCCTTGGTCACATCGTCAATGAACTCGGTATTCACGTTGACCCCGCAAAGATAGAAGTTGTAAAGAATTGGATTGCACCTAAGTCTCCTTCTGAAATTCGTTCGTTTCTTGGCCTAGCTGGTTACTATTTTCGCTTCATCTCGAACTTTTCCAAGATCGCTGTTCCTCTTACGTCTTTGACTCAAAAGGATAAACCTTTTGTTTGGGGTCCCGAACAAGAGGAGTCGTTCCAAACCCTCAAGGACATGCTTTGTAATGCTACTATCCTTACACTCCCTGACGGAAACGACGATTTCGTCGTGTATTGCGATGCCTCAAACCAAGGTCTTGGTTGTGTTCTTATGCAACGGGACAAGGTTATCGCCTACGCGTCGAGACAACTCAAAATCCATGAGAAAAACTATACTATGCACGACCTTGAACTTGGTGCAGTTGTTTTTGCATTAAAGATTTGGCGACACTACCTTTATGGTACTAAGTGTATGGTCTTCACTGACCACAAGAGCTTCAACATATCTTGGATCAAAAGGAACTCAACATGAGTCAACGTCGTTGGGTAGAATTGTTAAACGACTACGAATGTGATATTCGCTACCACCCTGGTAAAGTGAATGTTGTAGCCGATTCACTTAGTCGTAAAACTCATGTAAAGAGTATTCATTGCTACCAAACCGTGGGAAAACTTCACCAGCTAATTCGCCATGCCCAATTCTCAGCCATTAACGAGGTTAACCTCAATAACGAGTTGAATTGTGGAGTTGAAACCCGCTTGAAGCTAAACCTGATGGTATTCTTTACTACCACGATCACATTTGGATTCCCGACCGCGTCAACCTTCAAAACACCCTAATGGATAAAGCCCACAAATCCCGATACTCCATTCATCCTGGCGCCGACAAGATGTACCATGACCTTCGAGCATCTTACTTGTGGCCGGGGATGAAGAAGGATATCGCTCTTTACGTCTCGAAGTGTCGAACTTGTTCCAAAGTTAAAGCTGAACATCAACGTCCCTCTGGTTTACTCGAATAACCAGAAATTACTGTCTAGAAATGGGATAGTATTGCTATAGATTTCATTACTAAACTTCCTCGCACTTCGTCCTGTCATGATAGCATCTGGGTCATCATTGATCGACTGACCAAATCCGCTTATTTCCTCGCCATTCGTGAAGATTACAAAGTCGAGAAATTGGCTCGTATTTACACGGATCAAATCATTAGTCGTCATGGTACCCCCATTGACAAAATTTTTGATCGTGATGCTCATTTCACCTCTCGCCTTTGGCAAATGTTTTAATCCGCCCTTGGCACCCGTCTCAATCTTAGAACCGCTTTTCACCCTCAGTCAGCTGGTCAAACCGAGCGCACTATCTAAACCTTGGAGGATATGCTTCGTTCATGCATAATCGATTTTGGTGGCAACTGGGATTCGCACTTACCCTTGGTAGAATTCTCGTACAACAACAGTTATCAGCTAGTATTCGGATGGCTCCATTTGAAGCATTGTATGGTCGTAAGTGCTGTTCGCCGATTTGTTGGCACGATATCGGAGAAACTCAAATCACCGGTCCTGAACTTATATAAGATACGACGGACAAGATCCTACAAATTCGTGATAATCTTCTCAAAGCCCGAAGCTGATAAAAGAGTTACGCTAACAAAAGACGCAAGCCTTTGGAATTCAACGTAGGTGATAACATACTTCTCAAGGTATCCCCATGGAAGGGTGTTGCTCGATTTGGTAAGAAAGGCAAACTCGTACCTTGCTACGTAGGTCCTTTCAAGATTCTTGAAAGGATTGGCAAGGTTGCGTATCGACTGGACCTACCTCAAGAACACAACAATGTTCATCCAGTCTTCCATGTTTCAAACTCAAGAAATGTCTAGCTGAAGAAGGACTTCAAGTTCCCCTCGAAGATCTTCAAATTAATGAGACATTGCATTTTGTGGAAAAACCAGTCGAAATCATGGACGGAGGAATCAAACAATTGAGGTACAGTCAAATTCATATGGTTAAGGTTTGATGGGAAGGAAAATGTGGCGCTGAGTTACTTGGTAACTTGAAAGTGATATGAAGACTAAATATCCACATCTCTTCGGTGCGTCTTCCTAAATTTCGGGATGAAATTCCCCAAAGGAGGGGAGATTGTAACGCCCTGCTTTTTATACTTTCCATATTTAGAAAGCTCGTTCTATAATTCTATTTTTGGAAACTTTGTAATCGTTGTAATCCGAGACTTGAATCATAACGAAAACTCGTATTTTATTTCAATTCATGCTATACATATTCATACATATGATACATAATTTGTAATACTTGGAAACGTGTGATAAACTTACAAATACGTGACTTACATGCTTTATACGAAACTTATACGTGATTCTTATACGTAATCATATTCATTTTATAGTTGTGTAACCTTTAGAACATGCTTCATATGCTTAAATGCCCTAAAATAATCATAAAACACGTAACATGTAACATTTGGACAAGTTACAAATCAATAAATAAAAAAAATAAAAAAAATGTGATTCTGCCCGAAGGCCTTGCGGACCGTATGACTCCCCCTTACTTCCCCTTGCGGACCGTATGACAAAAATGGAAACATGATTGAAATTGAACTTAAATGCAGTGGAATAGAATGGAAAACTTTTACTACAAGTAAAGGTTGTTTGTTTTCATCATAATCATGCTTTCAAGTTTATAAACTTTCATGTGATTCACAAACTCCTCCTCAGCCTATTGCAACAATTTGATAGTATAGAAAAAGGAAGAAGATGATTGGTGATATATCTTTTGGTAACAATTCAAAAGGGAAGGTGTTGGGTTCAGGGTGTGTCCAGGCTAGGAATCTCAAATTTGAAAATGTAAATTTAATTGACAATCTAGAATTCAATCTTCTAAGTGTCTCACAAATGAGTGACAAAGGATATGGATCCTTCTTTACAAAGAAAACCTATCAAATTGTAGGACCAGAGGTTGTTAAAAAGATTGATCAGGTTATTGCTGAGAGCAAAGCACAACTTGTTGCTCATAGAAGTGGCAATGTGTATGTGGTTGATATGTTGAAAAATAACCCTATGTCTAATGCAGCAAAGAAATAGAGTTATGGCATAGAAGACTTGGGCACACAAATCTGAAAACAATCACCACACTCTCTAAAAACTGTAGGCTTACCACATAAACAATTTACTTGTGAAGAACATTGTGTGTCCTGTTTAAAAGGTAAACAACATAAAAGTTCTTACAAGTCAATTGAAGAGTCCAAAACAACCCAGTGTTTGCAATTGCTACACATGGATTTGTTTGGCCCTGTAAAAATCATGAGTTTAATGAAGAAAATATTTTGTATAGTCATTGTTGATGATTTTTCAAGGTTTACATGGACCTTCTTTCTACACTCCAAATATGAAACAACTGGTATATTGCAAAACTTTGTCAAACAAGTTGAAAAGCAATATGACCTTCCTGTAAAAATCTTTAGGAGTGATAATGGGACAGAGTTTAGAAATAAGGCGTTAGATGCCTTTTGTGAGTCAAAAGGGATTGCTAGGCAATTTAGTGTCCCAAGAACTCCAGAACAAAATGGGGTAGTTGAAAGGAAAAATCGAACTCTTGTTGAATTTGCCAGAACCATGCTAGCAGACTCAGGTTTACCCTTGTCTTTCTGGGCAGAGGCTGTAAACACTGCTTGCTATGTTCAGAACAGAGTTTTGATTAACCTTAGGCATCAAAAGACTGCCTATGAACTGATGTACAAAATCAAACCTCTGATCTTATATTTCAAAGTTTTTGGTTGTCCTTGTTTTATTTTGAACTTAAAAGACTCCATCTCCAAGTTTGCAGCCAAAGTTGACTGTGGTTATTTTCTAGGATACTCAATCACTGCCAAAGCCTACAGAGTGTTTATCTCCAAGACCAAGTGCGTTGAAGAAACTCTGAATGTGAAGTTCAATGAACTTTCATCTTTGAAAATCCCAGCAAATCCTGCTGAACTATTTGACTTAGATAAATTTACATTTGAAGATGTGTCTGTCAAGACTAACCCTGCAGGTACACCACAATCATCAACACAAGAGCAAGGATATGATTGCATTCTTCCAAACTTCAAGATATGTCCTTCAAGTAGAGGAGCAGATGTTAGTAACAATGGTGAAAGCTCTGCAGGTTCAACAGTAATTAATTCTCAATCCTCTGCCTGCTCTCAAAACCAAAACATTGGTGATAAAAATCAGCAAACATTCACAACCATACCACCCATACCACCACCTCCGTTCCAATCAGAGGCTGGACCATCAAATTCACCAACAGAGGATAGCTCAGATGATACACATCTGCAAGCTTCACCTCAAAATGCACTTGTCACATATCAAGGTGATTTGATCTTCCTCAAAAGCCATCCATTGGATCAAGTTCTTGGCAACATAAATGAGGGAGTGCTCACAAGAAGCCAATCCCAAAACATTAGCCTCTTTGCTGGTTTTCTATCACTCATCCAACCTGTCAAATACCAAGAGGCACTAAAAGACAATAGTTGGTAGAAGTTACGCAAGAGGAGCTCCTTCATTTTAGAAGACAACAAGTTTGGGAACTTGTACCACTGCCTAAGGATGTAAGTCCAATTGGCACAAAGTGGATCTTCAAGAACAAAACAGATGAAAGGGGTATCATTTTCAAGAACAAAACAAGGCTTGTGGTTCAAGGCTACAGACAGGAAGAAGGCATTGATTATGATGAAACCTTTGCTCCTGTAGCAAGGTTAGAAGCCATCAGACTGTTCTTAGCTTTTGCTGCTAACCACAACATCAAAGTGTTTCAAAGGACATCAAAAGTGCATTTCTGTATGGAAAGATCAAGGAAGAAGTGTATGTGTGCCAACCTCCTTGATTTGAAGATGCATTTCATCTTGATCATGTGTACAGGTTAAAGAAAGCACTATATGGTCTTAATCAAGCACCAAGAGCCTGGTATGAAACTCTATCCACTTTTCTCTTATCCATAGGTTTTTCAAGAGGTAAAATTGATAAAACCTTGTTTTTAAAATGGAAAGGAAAAGATTTGATGCTTGTCCAAATTTATGTAGATGACATCATTTTTGGATCCACATGCACTGCCATGTGTGAAGAGTTCAGAAAACTCATGGCAGCAGAGTTTGAAATGAGTGCAATAGGTGAGTTGCAATGTTTCCTTGGTTTACAAGTCAAACAAATGCAAAATGGCACTTTCATCCATCAAAATAAGTATGTCAAAGAACTGCTTAAAAAGTTTGATATGGATGATTGTAAACCTTGCAGCACACCCATGGCAACCTCAAAGCTGGTCATTATTGTTGATAAAGATGACTTGGTTGATCAAACACTTTACAGAAGTATGATTGGGTCTTTATTGTACCTAACTGCTTCCAGACCAGACATCATGATTGCAACATGTGTTTGTGCCAGATCCCAGTCACTACCTAGAAAGTCTGATCTTATTGCTGTCAAAAGGATATTCAGGTACATAAAAGGTGCTCCCACACTTGGTATCTGGTATCCTGCTAATGGAAATATTGAGCTTTCAGGTTACTCAGATAGTGATTTTGCTGGATGCAAGAAAACAAGGAAGTCCACATCAGGAGGTGTCCAATTCCTAGGTGATTGCCTAGTGTCTTGGCAGAGTAAAAAGCAAGTTGCAGTTTCCACATCCACTGCTGAGGCTGAATACGTTGCTGCTGCAAGCTGCACTGCTCAAATCATGTGGCTTCAAAATCAACTTTTGGATTTTGGTATCACCGCTTTATAGACTCCTCTCAAAATTGATAGTCAAGCAGCAGAAAATATCATCAAAAATCCTATCTCTCACTCAACAACAAAACACAATGACATCAGACATCACTTTGTGAGGGACTGCTATGAAAAAGGTTTGATTTCTTTACAACATGTCCATACTAAGGATCAGCTAGCAGATGTTCTAACTAAAACATTGGATACATCTACTTTTGGAAGTTTGATGTCTAGGATTGGAATGCTAAACATGGATTAAAAACAGTTTTTTCTGGTGTGTAAATAGCATAAAAATGTTTTAGAAAATCAAAATTTTATCCATAAAAATAGCTTAAAATTGAATTTTTCAATAAGTCCTTAAAGTCTGTTTCAAACCACTAATAGCATCAAAACACTGGTCGTTTAGAAAAGTCTATCCACTGTCAAAAGTATATCCTCTGACAGTTTCAAAAACACTGTTCACATCCACTGCCCAAAATATCAAACAGTGTTTATCCAAACAACTGTCTTCCATTTTCAAACAGATATTACACGTGGTCAGACGTTATTCGTCAGTTGTTTGCATCAGATGACACGTCATCATCACTTTCTTAAAACCCTATAAAACCCTGTTTATCTTAAAAGAGGTTTCACTTAACCGTGTTGAATTCAAAATTCTCAAAACGGTTTTCTCTTCAATCATGGCACCCAAAGCTAAATCTAAAGCGAAAACCAAACCAGAACCACCACCATTCACCCTCATAATTAAAACTCCTCACAACTATACAACAATTTTTTATGCAACCGATTCAAACACAAGATATCATTCAATGATAAAAATCTTGAAAGAATCAAAATTTGAGCATCTATTAATCGTCAAAGCCCCAATTTATCAAGACGCACAACGACAATTTTGGGTAAACGCAGAGGTTCATTCTCAAAAGGATGTTCCTTATGCTATTATTAAGAGTGGGCAATACACTGATGAAAATTAGCTCCCAATCGATTTCCCAAGTATTTGAATTGAATGATATGGCACATCATGTGTCATTCTCAACAAATGAGATGCATGCCAAATTTCTGGAAATGGGTTACATTGCGCAACTTAAAGGTATGACAATCTACAAACCCAATTTTCTTGCTGAGATGAGATTTTTCTTTCACACTCTTTTAACCTGTCTCTCAGCAAAGACCACAACTTTTAATGAAATACCTTTGAACATTCTGTATCTGAGCTATGCCATTTTAACTGGATCAGATTTTAACTTTCCTCAGATATTGTTCAATGATCTTATGGCAAATTTTAATAATCTTGAAAAATAGAAAGCTTTTCTGATACATCCACGATTCTTGAGTGTTTATCTTCATAATCAGTTACCTGATAATGATGTTAAACAAGGCGTTGTTACACAACCAGGCAGCCTAACTCATGAAACTTTACTAGAATTACAAATCAGGATAAATTTCCAAAACACAAGTAGAGGACTGAGCAAGCTTTACAAGAACAAAATGTTCAATCTCAACCTCTTGCTGCTGAGCCCACTGCTCCTAGTGATCAGGGCATTACAACCACTGCTTTGAAACCCACACCAGCAATCTCCAAAAAGAAACCCAAGAAAATCTCCAAAAAATCCACCAAACCAATAAAGGGCCCTCTAGTAGATGAGATCCCAGAGGTTAACCCAGTGATAACACAAATATCACATGAAAACACTGTTGCTACTTCTTCACATCAGATGTTAGAATCTCAACCTGGTTTTAAAACTCCTACTTCTTCCTCACAAAAGGAAAATTTTGTAAATACAGGGACACCAAATTATGAAGCTCTAGGATCACTTGGTTCTATCTTCCACAGCTCATCTCCCAGGGCAATGTCTCTTTCTGCACCACCACCTTCACCAACAAAAACACTACCACCTATCATAGTGCCTTTGCTGAATGTAATTGAATAGAATAGACATTAACCAGTTCTTCTCACCAACCTATCAATGAGAATATACTCCAACAAGTGACTGGGTCTGCTTCTTTATTCTTTGCTAACCCATCAGCAGCTGAAGAGGATACATCCCTTGGGTTACATGTAACCCTAGGTGATATTTCAACAAGAGCAGCTACTACAATTGCTAAGCTCCTAAGTTTACCTTTGGACAGTGGTTACATACCTAAGACTCTGATGATGGCAACCACTGTTGAGGCTACTACGATAACCCCTGCTTATGTGGGAAGTCCCCAGTACCAAGACAACGGGGCATCTATGTTTGAAACAGGGGTTGAGACCCTTGTTCATGATGATGAAGATATAACTACCCCTTTTGGTAGGAGTTCAGATGATCCTATTAAATTAGGTGATGATCAAAAATACATGGATTTGACGGAGAGAGTTACCAAAATTGAAAGCTCTGCTACTGAAATCAAGGATTTACTGAAGCAAATGTTAGCTACAAAGAGCCAACCCTCTGTCCTATCCACTGATGATCTCAAACAAGCCTTAGACCCTCTGTTTCAACAACAAAAATAGTATGCTGATCTTCAACACAAAACCAAATGCAAGAGGTTAGAAATATGGTTGATGCCAGATATATGGATACTGTTGCAGATATTAAGGCAATCAAGGCTCATCTCCTTCAAACCACTGGTACTCCTCCTCCTACAGTAATCTTGGTCAACACTGATGATGCCAAAAAGGGGGAGATACATTTAAAGAAAGAAGTGCTAAAGCTTGATGACAAAAATGCACGTCCAACAGTGGTTATCCCTAAACCAGATGGTTCTAAAAAGGTTGATGAAATAACTGATATCTTTGCAAGGGAAAAGGAGAATACAAAGAAAAGGGTAAGGTTTGAGAGCAGAGCTTTGGTTGAGAAAAATATAGCTCTGCAAATAGAAAAAGAAAGTGTTGGTTCTTCAACAAAGAGGATGTATGTTAGAAAAATAAGGCAATCAGCATCCATACCTTCTAAACCTAAGACAATTGCTAATCCAACCACATCCTCTGCTCCCACAAAAAACACTTACACATCCTTCTTCAAAAGCAGTTGATAAACCAACTAGAACAGATGTTACAACACCTGTTGTGTCAACAGATAGAGGTTATAACAAATGTTAATCCAACCACTGCTATGATCATATTTCCAACTTCCACCATATCTATACCCACACCCACAAGAATTCCACAACCACAATCACCCAATATCAGGTTCAAAAGGAGGAAAACCACAAATGTTGTACTTGATGACAAGATCCTCCCCTCTCCTTTACCTGTGTCATCTAAACCAATGTCCACCACAGCAGCTGTTAAACCTCCTTCTTCTGAAATTACTGAAGTGCCTCTCGCCACTCAATTCCCACTAGAACTACAAGTTGTCAACTTAGAGATTAAATCTTTCTTTTCTGAAGAAGATCTAGATAAAAGGGATTCCCATCTCTGAAAGGTTATCCCAAACCAAGAAACTTAGAAGAATTCAAGAGGCTTAAAGCCCAACAAGCAGAGGATATCACAAAAAAGGATACCCAGGGAAAGTCTGACAGAGTAATACAAAATTACTGGCAATATCAGTTGAGCAAAGTCAGAAGTATAGAAGACTATGCAAGAGACTTGAGCAAACAACTATCAGAGAGAGAAGATAAAAGCCTTAAAGAAGATTACATCAATCACATCATGGAAACCATGTTATACAAGGCTACAAGGGCACAATTCAAAGACTGGACTGTGAAAGAGTTGGAAGAGGAAGTACAAAGAATGCAAGAAATGCTGGAAGATCCTCACAGAAAGCCAACTCCTCCAGATTGGAATAAGCATAAGAAGCTGCCTTAAAAGAATTTAAAGATAAGAAGAATGAAGGAAGAGTTGATTGCTACAAATTATGGGTTAAAAAACCAAATTATGAGGTGGACAGAGGTTAAGGTGGTTGAAACATACAGATGGCTTAAACAAAGAAGGAAAACTGATCCATCACTGCCAAAGAAGCCAGTGTATGCAGCAGAGGATACAGCTCATCAGACCTAACACTCTTCAAAACCATCTGAAACATCTGCTTTATCTATTCTAGCCTTCAATCAAAGAAAAAGGCAAAAGGATATGGTAGAAGAAGATTAGAGAGTGTTTGAGCATAGAAAAGAAGGAATCCAAAGCATGATTGATTACTATACTGATGAAACCAGTCAAAAGATTGCGGAAGATCTTTCTCAGATGACAAATCAATCAATTCTACCTACCTCAAAAATAACATACCATCCTAGAAAGCCATCCGACCCAAAAATTCTAAAGTGGAAAGTTGACAAAAACTCCAACGAATTAACTTTGATCAAGTTTAATGGCGTTGCTACCAAGATGACAATGGATGATGCATATGGGCTGTGTGTAGAAGACCTTTAAGAACTTATGGATCTGGTACTTGAAAAGGATGATGATGATGCAGAATCTCTGAATTTCGAATTGCAATTTAAAGGTCAAATCAGAGAATCCCTGTTGAGGAATAAAGACCAAGAATAAAAGGTGTTTTTGGCATCATCTGTTCCAAGGGAGATTGTTGGGATTGAACCCTTTACAAAGGAACAAATGATATAAAGCCAAATTACTCTATTTGCGGTTTGGTCCAACTATCGGAGTTTACATCCTCTGATCACCTAAACTCTGTCTTCCTAAAGTCTGTTACCTATACATCATCTGCTATGTCTATATGCTAAAGGTCTGACTGAAGATAAGAAGCAGAGTATGGTCATCAGAGTTTGTAGTTTATTAGTTTTATATTCAATGTAACAGTGTATTTGCACTATCAGATGTTAGGCATCAGTGTTTAGAGTTTGTTATTTTATTGTTAGATGTCACTATCAACCCTGACATCATCAAAAGATGCTCAGAGGTTAGATAGTTAGTATAAATAGCTAATCGATGTAACAGTGATTTTTGCCTTGTTAAAAAGATCTTTACACCAATCATCTTCTTCCTTTTTAATTGTTACCAATAAGATATATCACCCCTCCATGAGCCAAGAAGTCTTTGAGAAGGGCTCTACATCCTGTCATGTGCCTGGAGCCTCCACTATCTACATACCATAAACTATCAAGGCAAGTAGAAGCTTCCTGCATAGAAGTAAACAATTAGTTTAGATGAGATTCCAAAGCCAGGATGGCTTTCGATAGGTTCACAGATTGTCCATTCTCAAATCCAAGAGTATGGTCAGTGGTTTGAGTTTGCCTTTGTATCAAATGTTGTGAACCATTTCCTTTCAGATGTTGGTAACCATGAGGATATCTATTCACTTTGGGCTTTGAAGGTTTTTTGTAACCTTCATAGCTGTTGGCAGGTGGAGCATCTGTCACTTGTACCTCTCTTGGAACAGAGGTTTTTTTCAATGCTTTTGTGACAGATGTTTCAACAGATTCAAAGGTCTGCTGAGATTTATTTCTAGCAGAACTTGAACTTTCTTTCTCAAGAGCTTTTACTTTGATCTCTTTTACGTTTTGATCATAGGTTTGAAGATAAGCACACTCATGAGTTAAATGATTTGTTTTCCCACAGATAAAGCATTTTGAATCATTTTGGGTTTACATGTCTTTTGTTTATGTCATATGCTTTTAAAAGAAAACAGTTTTCTGCTACATGGTTTCTTTTGTTGCAAAATTCACAAAACAGATGTTTGATCTTTTCCCTTCTCTTTTTATCGAAATTCTTCTCAGCAGATGTTTTAACCTCTGCTGGAAGGTCTTTGCTGGGAATGATTCTAGCCTTTGGTGCCTTGACACCTTCAATGGTTGTGAAGTCCATTGGCTTGAAATTTTCAAGAATATCACATTCATTTGACTATGCGGGTTTGAATTGGTATTTCTCAATTTCCTTAAAAGTTGAAGACCCTTCATGTTTTTCAAGAGAAATTTTGTTACCATTGTTATCAGTGATTTTTATCTCATTTCCAGCCAAATTTGTTGGAACTACTTCAACCTTTCAAGAATCAATTTTTGTAACATTTCAATGGCTTCTTCTTCAGTTTCAAAACCAATGCCAAATTTTATGTTACTCTTGATCTGTTTTTCTAGCATAATTTCAAAACCTTTTGAAGATTCTACCCATTTTTCACAAGTGATATGGGTATCCTCTAACTCCTTTTTGCAACTTGGTATTTATCTACCATAGTTTGGAGTTGGTCCTTGGTTATGCTAGCTTCATGCTTTAGGCTACTTATCTCAGAATCTTTCGAAAGTAATTTTGATTTTAACTCTTGGATAAGTTTTTCAAAATTAAGTTCATTTTCTAACATTTTGTTCCTAAGGTTTTCAATCACTTGTTTAATGTTAGCAAAGGCTATTATACATTTTTCTGAACAGAGATCCTTTAGGATCTGAGATGATACCTTAGAAGTAGCCATAAGAGCACAATCACAACTATCTTCACCATCCTTTGAATCTCATGGATCAGATAGAAAGTTCTTTTCTTCATCAATAGTGTTTTGTGTAATCACTGGTGTAACCACTACTTCATCACAATTTTGAACTTTATCAGACTTAGACACTTGTTCCGCAGACTCATCACCTTCAAAAATTGTCTCTAAGGCCATTAAACAAAAATTTTCATGTTCTAAATCATTTTTGGCCATAAGAGCAAAGTTTTCATCAGTTAATTCCTCAGGCAAACTAATCCAATCCACAAAGCCTTGTGTGAAAAAGCTTTGCTGATTGACCTCTGTCGGAGCAGTGGTTTGAGTAGTTTGAGTGATTTGTGGTGCTTGTTGCACATGCACTTGAGGTGGTGATGTTTGGATATACTAAATTTGTGGGAATAATGGTTTGGACATAGTGCACAGGAACAGTGGCAGCAGGGTGTGCATACTGAGCAGTGTTTTGCACTTGATGAACAGGGGTGTATTGGGAGTGATTTGTGTGTGCTGAGGTCTAGGGCCAAAATTAGTAGGTCCTGAGACATGATATCTACACTCTCTGGCAAAGTGTCCTATCCTGTTACATTATAGCACTTGATTTTAGATTTATCTAACCCAACCTTTGACCCCCCATGAAACCCTGGATATTTTCTACCAGTTCTTTAGTAAAACATGCTTGCTCTCACACTCAGCAAAGCAACTTGATGTAAAATGTCCATTTCTTCTAAGTCATTTGGATCAAAATGTTGGAGGTTATTTAACTCAAAAGAGAGATTATCAGAGGTTTGGCATTCCCTACTAGCAGTAAAGCATAGTTGGGTGGATAAGAATTAGAGTTAAAGCTTCCTCCAGAGGTTATATCAATAAAATGATCATAGCGCTGATCCTTTCCATTGCCAGAACCATCTTCATGACTATAAAGAGTGTGTTACCCAAGGTATAGTCGTCTGTTACTTCACCTGACTCTTGCAACTTCTTTTTCTGGTTCAACTCTCTCTCATATGTGAGGAGTCGACCATGAGGGTCATTTCTTTAAACCCAACAGATGTTTGAGTAACGTAAGCTACAGTCTCCCATTTTTCTGGTAACGATCTTAAGAAACGACTATTGATAGTCGAATTAGGAAATTCCACGTTAACCAGTTTCAATTCACTGATGAGACAGCTAAAACGTTTGAACTGTTGTGTTAACGACTCACCCTTTACGTGACAAAACGTTTCATACTGTTGATTCAGAACTTCTCTATTGTTTTCGATCACTTCTTCAGTACCACCAAATTGCTCTTTTAGTGTGTCCCATAACTCCTTTTCACTATTGCAGTGGAGCAGACCAGCATAGATTTCGTTGGGTAAGGCAGATGCAATAATGCTAAATGCCTTAGCATCCAACTCTATTTTCTTGAAATCCTGCTCGGAGTAATTTTAAGGAATTTTTGGCACTAGAGTATTGGGATCCTCTGTACTAGGAACCATAGGAACATGTGGTCCATATACAATGGATCGCCAACAACCAGTGTTTTGCTGAGCTAAAATATGACCCATCCGATGCGGCCATATGAAATATTCATTTTGTTTCAGCATCGGTGGTTTGAACATAGATCCAATGTTGGAATCCTGTGTGTTTTGAGACAATTCTGCTTGTTTATAACAGATTTGTGTTTTAAAAACTTTGAACGTAATAATACTCTGTTTTCAAGTAAAACTATCAAACTAATTAGCAGGGAGAGCTGATCTTTCAAATCAAATTGATGTTAATCAATTTTGATTGACCAAGCTCTGATACCAATTGTTAGGATCTGAGTTTGATTTACTTGTGGTTTTTTTTTAAAAATGGAAATATGATTGAAATTGAAATTAAATGCAGTGGAATAGAATGGGAAACTTTTACTACAAGTAAAGGTTGTTTGTTTTCATCATCATCATCATGCTTTCAAGTTTATAAACTTTGCATGTGATTCACAAACTCCCCCTCAGCCTATTGCAACAGTTTGATAGTACAGAAAAAGGAAGAATATGATTGATGTAAAGATCTTTTTAACAAGATAAAAATCACTGTTACATCGACTTAGCTATTTATACTAACTATCTAACCTCTGAGCATCTTTTGATGACGTCAAGGTTGATAGTGACATCTAACAATAAAATAACAAACTCTAAACACTGATGCCTAACATCTGTTAGTGCAAATACACCATTACATTGAATATAAAACTAATAAACTACAAACTCTGATGACCATCCTCTGCTTCTTATCTTCTGTTAGACCTTTGGCATATAGACGTAGCAGATGATGTATAGGTAGCAGACTTTAGGAAGACAGAGTTTAGGTGAATAGTGGATGTAAACTCTGATAGTTGGACCAAACCGAGGATAGAGTAATTTGGCTTTATAGCATCTGTTCCTTTGTAAAGGGTTCAATCCCAACACTTGTTGTCTATGACAACTTGTGTAATGGTGAACTTTACATGAGGTTCTAGATGGATGGTCATACCTCCTACCTCCTACATGACTTCCATGATATTATTGTTAGTAGACTTATGATAAAATATATATGGACTATATAATATACTTGAAACTGAAACCTTGATAATGACTAAATAATCATATGTCAAGTTACTAAGTTTAATCACCAAATTGTTTAGTTCCTCGTTACGATTCTAATAGGTGTTATAACCTATGAAATCACATAAACCCTAATAGGTTCTCATAGTGTCAAAACGAGTGCTAGACCTTAGTGAATATTTTCGTATACACTATTTTGTAATGCTTTATTCCAAATTCCAAATCCTCCATTAACATCCAATACTCACACCTATGTTTTCCTCTTGTAGGATAACTCGGTGTTCCTTCTACAAACAAACAACTCTTCACGGAATCCTCAAGATGGAAAGCTTGCAAAACCATGAGTACACTTGACCCATTTTCTTTTATAACACTTTAGGTGTAACATGTTTACCTTATACAAAAATCACCAAACTTATACTTTATGCAATGCACGAAACAATCCAATATGCATGAACACTTTGATACATTACTTGATGCTTATATTTGGACCATTCTTATGTAATACGATAGTCATTAGCTTTATACGAGCCTCCATTTGACATGTATAGCGCTATAGGAGTAACGCACCACCCGTGAACGAGAGGTCATGTTAAATTATCCTTATTTTGCATAGGCAGGAGGGTTGACTAGAAATATTGGATGCCATGTATAATGCTCTTGTATAAAATTAGTTGCCATGTGAACTCATTTTGAACCTTATGCTTTTACGTATGCTTATACATAAACTTGTGTACTCGCCTTTGCTTTTGGATTGAACTTTCTTTAAACATGTTACAGGTTGAGAAGGATGATGCTATGAAATTGAAGTAGCGATGATGCTAGATACACATATAGACGCCATTAGGTTTATTAATGTTGTATCAATTTTTTCTTTGTTCATTGTTATTTGAAATTCCATGTATTGTAATAAAATTTATTAATGAAATGAAATACGGTTTTGAAATAAGTATTGTCACCGTTAGTGTTCTGAAGAATGAGTAATCTATTTCGTCCCTCCTTGATGTTTCCACCATCGG
The DNA here is from genome assembly GCA_947069175.1 of Scalesia atractyloides. Lineage (NCBI taxonomy): Eukaryota > Viridiplantae > Streptophyta > Magnoliopsida > Asterales > Asteraceae > Scalesia > Scalesia atractyloides. Next base: position 31,293,947 of record CAMTDV010001633.1, read on the forward strand.
TTGGGGTGTGACATCAATCCTCTGATGTAGTTTTGGCTCTGTATCATATGTTCCTTTGCAAGGGTTCAATCCCAACAATCTCCCCCTGGAACAGATGATGCCAAAACACATTTATTGTTGATCTTTATTTCTCAACATGAGTTCTCTTATTTGACCTTTGAACTGCAATTCAAAGTTAAGAGACTCAACAAATCATCCTTTTCGAGCTCCAGATTCATTAGGTCTTGGAGGTCTTTTGAACAGAGCCCATATGCATCCTCCTTTCTTATCTTGGTAACATCGCCATTTGATTTGAGCATAGTCAATTCATGGGTGTCTTTGTCGACCTTCCACTTTAGAATTTAAGGATCAGATGGCTTTCTAGGATGCTTGCTTATTGTTGAGATTGATGGTTGAATGATGTGTACAAATGCAACATATAAATTACATCAAACAAGGCATAAAACTAACCTTTTTTAGTGCTAATGTTGGAAAAAGCATGTTTCTTTGTTCCTTTTGTCTTTTCAGGATAAAATAAGCTTAAATGAACAAAAGAAGCAAATAAGCAGCCAAAACCAACACAAATACAAAAAGAAGGAATAACGTCGCCTGCCCAACCCCTCGGCAACACCTCAAAAGACAAAACAAGAGACAGAAGACTGGCCACGGGGCCGTGCCCAGCCAAGCATGGGCGTGGCCAGCCAAATCACTTAAAAACAAAACCTGCAGAAGCTTCCACGCCTAGCACGGGGTCGTGCCCAGCTCAACATGGGTGTGGTCAACTATCAGATTCGCAGAATCCAGAATAGTGCAGTGAAGAGTTAACCACGAGGCCATGCACAGAAGGCATGGGGCCGTGTGGGGCCCTTTGCTGACAGCTGCAATTAATAAGGGAAGAGAAGGAGATGGCCACGGGTCGTGCCCACTGGGCACGGGGCTGTGGCCGGGCTACTGTTTTGGCTATAAATAGAGGTGCTTGGTTCACCTCAAAGGTATCCCTTGGAAAACTACTTCTCTCTCACTTTGCCATCTCTCCACCACCACTACAACACCAACACTCACCACCATCATCCATTCATCATATCTAGAGTGTGTAGTAGTCTCGGGATCCAAGATTGATAGTAAGGGTTTTTGTCAAACAAAGGCCATGCTTGTCTAATTCCTTACATCACTTAGTGAAGACAAGTCTTTAATGTATTACTTTTGATTTTTAATCTTTTGGCACTTTTTGATTGAACATGTATTAATGACTTTAATAACTAGTTTCTTATGTTGAAAGTGAATTTTCGTACCAATTCTTCATGATGTCATTGATTTGCTCATTCGTGTCTTTACGGTCTATATAAAGCGCGTTAACTAACCTGGTAGGGGTTCGAAGGGTGGTTTGGTAAAGTTCTTGTCTCGTTCAGTGTATAGATCCTATGAGGGCTTGGTTCAAGCTTACTAGGACCTTCTTCAATGCCCTAATGGGTATTGGATGGCGGGGGTGCGAATAGCTTGAACCCCTCATATGCAAACTACTATTAATACTTTAAACCGCCTTCTTGGGATTGTATCCTTGCTGACTCAAAAGGGTAACGTCACCTTCAAAAGAGGGGCCTACCACTTTTCGCATTAATAACTTATGTAATTGTCTTTGAATATTCCGACCTTTAGTAATTGTATCCCCGTTGACTCAAAGCACTTGGTTGAGGGTAACGTCACTTTCAAAAGAAGGGCTACTACTATAACTAAGACAATCCTTTAAAAAGTCCGAAAGTACGAAAATCATTAAAGGGTATGTTAAAGAGGAGTTGGATCCAAGTGATTCTATAGTGTCTATTTATATGTCATTTTTTATCTTCTTCATTTTTAGATTTATTTTTATGTTTCAAAACTTTTATCAAAAATTTTGATTGATTAGACGTTTACGATAAACCGGTAATAAAACCTCTTGTGTCCTTGGATGACCTCGGTATCTTACCAACACTATACTACATGTGCGATGGGTGCACTTGCCCAAGTGTGTGTTTAGTGTTAGTACAATAACGTCTTTTATAAATTTAAAACCTGACTAATGCATAAAATGAACCTAAAATATTAATAAAAATATATCACGCTCGATGCGCATCAATTTTTTGGCGTCGTTGCCGGGGCCACAAGGATTTTAAGAAAGTTTAAAATCAGCGGCCTAATTATTTTATTAGTTTTCTATTATTTTTATGAATTTTTCAGTTTTTATAATTTTCGAAGTTTTCTGTAGGCTGTAGCACGGGGCCGTGCCCAACTAACACGCCCCCGTGCCCAATAACAGTAACAACAAAAATTTGTTTTAGTCAGACAGTAGCTGTAACATCCGTAAAAAAACTGGATTAACCAAACCCGCTTCGTTTATTAACCGAACAACCAGTCAAAAATTTCGTTGCATATTTAATGCTTAAATTTAATTTTAAACGATACATAATTAATAAGTATATTAGAATATAAAAGTTATATTTGAAAAAGTATTAAAAATAGTGATTTAAAAATAAAATGCTAAAGCCGGGACTCGAACCCGGGTCAGCCGGGCTTAAGCCCAACGACTTATCACACACACACATAACCACTCCGCCACTTGTTGTTTTCTGTAAATGTTAGGAAACAAATAAATCTTATAGTCATTAATGAAGCGATGGTTACGCCAACTGTAACCGAAATCGGTCATCAAACGTCCAAAGACATTTGATTGATCGCGGTTTACTGAGTTTAACCGATGCACCAACGCTTTCAATCAAGTTTGCTTTGAATGAACTTGAATTCTAGAAGTGAATCGGTTTTAATAACCGAAAACTTTCAATTCCAGAATTACTTCAATCTTTGTCCTCTCTCGCGACTCAAACACAATCTACAAACTCTCAATTACATTTTCGCACAATTTTCAGTTCGCCGAAGAATCTAATTGGACTCGCCGGACTTTCGCCGAGTCTCTCAATTCTTTCGTGGTCATTCAATTGTTAAGCTATTACTAACCCAAACCTTTCAATCCGAATCAAATTCAGACGTCGTTATCGGATAATTCCTGTCACACCCCGACCCGCAGCGGAAAAGGTGATCGGGGCATGATTGGGTTATCATCAAAGCTCATGACATTTATTAAACGTTTCATATTCATTAATACAAATTAAATGGAAATTTACAATAATGTTACAGCATGATCTAACTAACAATCTAACTTCTTTGTTCTCTTCTAAGGCATATCCTATGTTATCCTTGCTTCAACCTGTTCACCTGTATCATGTGTAAAAAGGTTTTTGGATCAACATAATGTTGGCGAGTGAATCCTATGGAAAACATTTGAACAATTTATTTAAATTGATTATGAAATATGTGCACAACCAAACATGAGTAAAATTAGATGTAACTTGATCAACAATCATAATATGTTAAATGAAAACACACATGAACAATAATGGAACAATTAGAGGCACGCGATGCTCAACTCGTCTCTCACGAGGAACTGAGGGGCCTGATGAATGAATTGCATAAACATGATGATATGAATAACACACTACAAACAAAATAAACTCAATGAAACACACATGAACAATAATGAAATAGATATGAAGCACGCGATGTTCTACTCGTCTCCCACGAGGAACTGATGGGCTTAATGTATGAGTTTCATATAACTTGACAAATGGCAATAAGTAAATCACAACAATAAAAACAATCTAAGTTTAAGTCATGATGTGGTATGGCACAAGTTTAAATAAATAAATTAATTAATTTCATAACACATGACACACCCCAAAACGTGTAATTTAAAAGGGGGAATTGTAAGATTCACTCACAGTGGGTGCGTTCGGTTGATGACGTTGAATGCACGCGAAGTGGTTTTAACCACGAGTGAGATTTAACCTAGATAAATCGCATTATGGTTTGGTAAGTAAACGGATTTTATTAAATTATTTTAGTAGGATTGTTGGGTGTATTTTTGTGAATTTGAGGCTATTTTCTAACCTTAAAAATGTTATTTTTAAGTATTTATAATTGATTTTTAATTAAAATAATTAAATAAAAATAATTAAAAAAAATTATTTTATTTTTGCTACAGTGACTTTGACCTGTTGACTTTGACTGGCGTTGACCGGTTCGAGGAATATTGTTGTGCGCTGGGTGAGGCTCGAACCCGAGACCTCCCGTACGCGTGCACGCAGCTCTACCAACTGAGCTACGTGTCTAACCCGTTATATATCTGATTTTAATTATATATATATACTAATTAGTTAAACTGAAAATCATTTTATTTTAAAAATAGTTTTGAGCGAACCGGACTTGCACTCCACAGGTCTCGAACCCGGGACCTGTGGTTTAATCTAACACACAGTCCACCGCTGGACTGTGTGTTCAACATGTTATATAACTTGATTTTTATTATACTTAAATACAAATTATCCGCTTTCATTTCTGACTCTATTTAAAAAGCTAATAATTGTCCGAGTCGATGTAAGAGACCGGACTCGAACTTGTGACCAGTGATATAAACAAACACACAGTCCACCGCTGGACTGTGTGTCTAACTTGGTTATTATTCCGGTTATCAATATACTTAACACATATCTAAGGCGGCTCCGGTTCAGTAAACAAAAACAATGGTTTTTATTAAGGCAGCGTGTGTGAGACGGGAATCGAACTCGAGACCTTTGTATGTATAACGTTTTATGTGCACACAGTCCACCGCTGGACTGTGTGTCTAACCCGATTAATTTCATGATTTTAATTACACTTATAATATAACCAGTACATCGTCTTCTTCATCAAAGAATGACCAGAAATCGGAAATCGACTGGTTCGAGTTTTATTCAAGTTTCATTAGCGAATTACTGTCCATTAGGGTAAGATAAAAGTGAAAAGAAAAAGAAACTGGGCGGAGAAAGTATACCAACTGGATCCTCTGTTTTCCGGCAGAACTCCGGTGACAGGATTCAACTCCGGCGTCAGGTGTCTTGCAGCAGCAAGTCTCCGGAAATCTTGGAAAGAGTAAGGGTGACTTCGGTATAAACTTAGGAGGTTCAGAAAAACTCGGCAGTGGGGAAACCGGTTTTCCGGCGATGAACAGGTTTATTCCGGCGAGTGGAATTACGCCGAGAAAAGGTGTGATTTTTGAGCGAAAGTGTTTGTCGTCGGTTGTGGGTGAATTTATAGGGAATAATCGAAATGTATTTGGTCTGATTTCGGACTGTGTTCGTTATTTAAATTTTCCGGCGGTTTTGATTTTGGTCGCGGACTTCAAACATCGGTTATAACCGATATATGGTTAATGGTTTACGTTATAACGTAAATTGTAGTTAAGATTCGCGGATTTCCGGGATTCCGACGACTGAATCGTTTGGGCGCCGATTTTGAATTCGTAACGACACTTTATCAATTAATTGATTCTATTATATCACAAACAAAGTAGTTGGCGCAGTGGTTCAGTGTTATGTGTTAAGTGTTGAACTGATTCGGTACAGACCCGGGTTCGAAACCCGGCAGAAGCATTTCATTTTTATTTTGCGATTTTCAACAGTTTTTCAAAAACTAAATATATATTCGCGTATAATAATTGATTACGGATCGTTTAAAAATGTTTTGGACATTTAATTCGCAACGAAAATTTTGACTGACTGTTCGGTTGATAAACGGAGCGGGTTTGGTAAATCCGTTTTTTACGGATGTTACAGTATCCCCTGCTTTTTAGAAATTTCGTCCCGAAATTTAAATTGTGATATATTTGACTAAAAGAATGATGATGTTTTGTTTGACAGTTGTACGCTTAGCAAAATAAAGGCTTAAGTTTTTGCTCGAGGCGGTAACGTTCCTTGTAAGGGTTAAGTACCCTATTCAGGAATCGCTTTTTGTTGCCTACTGTATAAGTATTGATAAACAGGAATGATTAGCTAAAAAAATGATATCATGCATAAGAGTTTAGATACGTTTGGGAAAATATGGTTATATCCTAAGGCAAAACTTCTAACACTATAACCTATATGGGACATAAATAAAAACACAACAGCTGATATTTGAACATGAATAAACACAACAGCAAATATTTGAACATGAATAAACACATCAGCAAATATTTGAACATGAATAAACACATCAGCAAATATTTGATCATGAATAAACACAACAGCAGATATTTGAACATGAATAAACACAACAGCAAATATTTGAACATGAATTAAACACATCAGCAAATATTTGAATCCACATTCCGATAGCCTATATGTTTGAATGATGGAAGTTCCTCTCTCGTTTGTTATGATGGATAGGTTAATTTATGTAGAAATGGAACACAATCCAATCTCTTTAAATAACATGATGATATAAATGTATCACAAATTCCAACCAAGGCAATACTAAATCCTACATGGAACTTCTCATAACCGCCTGATAATGCCTCTGATCCTTTGGCAAGAATACTTATATATAGGAAGTACCAGCGGCGTATCCACCATATTCTTGCCAAATTTTCATTAGTTTTATCCACAAGTTATGATTGGTTACCAAGAAACTAATAAATCCTACATAGAACTTCTCATAACCGTCCGATAATGCCTCTGATCCTTTGACAAGAATACTTATATATAGGAAGTACCAGCGGCGTATCCACCATATTCTTGTCAAATTTTCATTGGTTTTATCAGTGAATTATGATTAGTCCTATAATTCTACAATCAATTACAACAAACATAAATTACTGAAATGAAATATATCTGTGCGATCAAGGCTCAATCGAACGGAGCCGATCGTATTGCATGTACTGAAAATGATATGGATGTGCGTTCAAGGCTCAATCAAACGGAGCCGAACGTATTGAATGTACTGAAATTGAAATTGTGTGCTCAAGGCTCAATCAAACGGAGCCGAGCGTATTGCATGTACTGAATATGAATAACTTAACCACACAAACAGCCTATGCATGGAACCTTTCATAACCGCCTGATAATGCCTCCGATCATTTGACAAGAATACTTATATATAGGAAGTACCAGCGGCGTATCCACCATATCCTTGTCAAATTTTCATTGACTTTATCCGTAAGTTATGATTAGTTCTATGCGACTCTACAACAAACACAACAACCACAAGATACTGATAATGAAATTGTATGTGCGCTCAAGGCTCAATCAAACGGAGCCGAACGTATTGAATGAAATTGTATGTGCGCTCAAGGCTCAATCAAACGGAGCCGAACGTATTGAATGTACTGAAATTGAACAACTTAATCTAAACAACCATCACACAATCAGCCTATGCATGGAACCTCTCATAACCGCCTGATAATGCCTCCGATCATTTGACAAAAATACTTATATATAGGAAGTACCATCGGCGTATCCACCATATCCTTGTCAAATTTTCGTTGACTTTATCCGCAAGTTATGGTTAGTTCGATGCGACTCTACTACAAACACCACAACCACAAGATATTGATAATGAAATTGTCTGTGCGCTCAAGGCTCAATCAAACGGAGCCGAACGTATTGCATGAACTGGAAATGTAAATTGAAATGTGCGCTCAAGGCTCAATCAAACGGAGCCGAACGTATTGCATGAACTGGAAATATAAATTGAAATGTGCGCTCAAGGCTCAATCAAACGGAGCCGAACGTATTGCATGTATTGAAATGTAAAATGAAATAACCGATCAAGGCTCAAACAAACGGAGCCGATCGTGCGGGCACGCCCTGATCAACCCATAATAAAATGGGGATCAAACTCAACCTCGATGGATGGGGAGCTACGGCCTCGGCAAAAGCATATGCTGAAAACAATATATAATATATAATATCCAATAATTTCTCTAACAGTCTACACATGTGATAAAGAAAAACACAAGACTAAACAATAGGAGTTGAATCTGGATCTTCGGCGAAGAGGACAAGTTGAGTATCTTCATCTGGGCCGTCATTATCTTCGACAGGATTGGCGTTGATATTGAAGACTCTTCCTCTTGCTGGTGGCATAGTGGTTGGGTTTTCTTGGTTTACTTGGTTAACTGGGTTTGATTGGGCTTGAGTGTTGATAACATTAACCAATTGAGGGCATGTGTTTCTAAAGTGGTTAGGGTCGCCACAATTGAAACAAGCTCGAGCATATGGGAACATGGGGTATTGAGGTTGGTGATAAGTTTGGGCCATGTTTTGAGTAGGGGAAGAGGTTTGGTCTTGAAAGGTGCGACAAACATTGCTCAAATGACCATAGCGTCCACAAGTTGTACATAGCCGGCAAGGTAAAGTAAGGGGATGGTGATAAAAACAGTTGTTGCATCGAGGGTGAGGTCCAAGATATGGTTTCTTATTTGGGTAAGCTGAGTTGGGTGCCACTTGGGTGATTGGGATAGCTCGGATGGGTATGGCATGAAAAACGGGTTGATTTCGTTGAGTAGCAGCGAAAAGTCGCCCGACTCTTCTTCTCTTAGGATTGGGTTGAGAAGGGGATTCGGTTTGGGTGGAGTCGGAGGTTTCAGTCGATTCTTTATCCTTCTTCTTCTCCTCCTTGAAGTCTTTGTTTCGGATTCGGTTCTCGGTGAGCTCTGTTGCTAGCTCCATTGCTGCTTCCAAAGTTGCAGGCTTGGTACTTATCACAGGGTCTTGAATCTTTGACGGAAGACCACGAATGTAGTGCTCGATCAAACGGTAGAGGGGAGTAAACATGTTGGGAACCATTTGATGTAATTCGAGGAACCTTTTGTTGTAGGTGGTGTGGTCTCCTTCCATTTGCTTCAATGAGTAAAATTCATCTTCTAACTTCTTGATTTCGCTCCTTGGGCAAAATCGTCTGGTCATGATTTCCTTCAATTCGTTCCAAGTTAAGGTCATAGCATCTTCAGCACCTCGTTTTGCCTTCTCTGTGTTCCACCAAGTAAGTGCTATCCCATATAGTCGACCGGTAGCATAACGCACTTTGCGATCATCAGGGCAATCGCAATTTAGAAAAGTATTCTCCATTTCTTCAAACCAATGGAGGAGTGCGGTGACACCTTCAGTCCCTTTGTATTTCGGAGGGTCGCAAGATTTGAAATGCTTGTAGGTGCATTTAGTGGTATTTGAGGGAGAGTTGAAAATGTTTTGGTTTGCTTGATTGACAGGATTATTGGTAAGTGCTTGTTGAACTTGGATTACAATGTTGGGTATTACGGCAGCCATTTGTTGAGCGATTAAGGTAGCCATGCGTTCGCGGGCTTTTCTTGCTCTCGTCTTCCTACGGGCGAGGTTAGAAGACATCTACAATGAATACATGCCAAGAGTATGAGTTGGATGCTTTTGGAATCATAGGTCGCATTCAAGAATGAACATTCATAAAATAATTATACAAAAATACTACATCCATAGGATGTCTTGGGCTTTGCTCGCTGTTAGGCCCGTCATGCCGCCATACTTTACCTGTGTAATCATGTGGGCCCCCATGAATACCGGGTTTTCATATGGTTCGCACGGTTTCTGCCTGGTTGCGTACACAAAAACCCGGTGAAAATCGAGAAATATGTATACAACGTGTGATGTTCGGAATGTGTCCAGATGTAGACACGGTGACACCTCAAAGTAGGGTTAGTTCGAACGACGTTTGGTGTGGCATGCTTTGGCCTAATAGGTCCTTCGTACTCTCATCGTTGGTCCCCAGGTAGGCAAACTGGTCCGTTATATTGGATTTATACGAATGCCAGCCTAGACAGGACGTTCCGACTACCGGTACTCGTACCCTTCCAGTTACTACATGCCCGTCGCAGAACTTACTTTGATGAGATTTGAAAATTGCACAAAATCTTTGGATAATGAGAATACGAAAATAAATTGAATTCATGAACATCGATATATGTATAATGAATATGTATATATGTATAATGAATATGTATATGAGCATGTATGTTTGACTGAAATGTAAACAAATATGAAACAAATAAATATCACAAGTTTGTATGTAACCACCTAATCAATTTAAAATTTAGGCAGACTATAGTATAGGCTCTAAGGGTCTAATAACCTATCCTATATCCCTATAGTCATGGCTCTGATACCAATCTGTCACACCCCGACCCGCAGCGGAAAAGGTGATCGGGGCATGATTGGGTTATCATCAAAGCTCATGACATTTATTAAACGTTTCATATTCATTAATACAAATTAAATGGAAATTTACAATAATGTTACAGCATGATCTAACTAACAATCTAACTTCTTTGTTCTCTTCTAAGGCATATCCTATGTTATCCTTGCTTCAACCTGTTCACCTGTATCATGTGTAAAAAGGTTTTTGGATCAACATAATGTTGGCGAGTGAATCCTATGGAAAACATTTGAACAATTTATTTAAATTGATTATGAAATATGTGCACAACCAAACATGAGTAAAATTAGATGTAACTTGATCAACAATCATAATATGTTAAATGAAAACACACATGAACAATAATGGAACAATTAGAGGCACGCGATGCTCAACTCGTCTCTCACGAGGAACTGAGGGGCCTGATGAATGAATTGCATAAACATGATGATATGAATAACACACTACAAACAAAATAAACTCAATGAAACACACATGAACAATAATGAAATAGATATGAAGCACGCGATGTTCAACTCGTCTCCCACGAGGAACTGATGGGCTTAATGTATGAGTTTCATATAACTTGACAAACGGCAATAAGTAAATCACAACAATAAAAACAATCTAAGTTTAAGTCATGATGTGGTATGGCACAAGTTTAAATAAATAAATTAATTAATTTCATAACACATGACACACCCCAAAACGTGTAATTTAAAAGGGGGAATTGTAAGATTCACTCACAGTGGGTGCGTTCGGTTGATGACGTTGAATGCACGCGAAGTGGTTTTAACCACGAGTGAGATTTAACCTAGATAAATCGCATTATGGTTTGGTAAGTAAACGGATTTTATTAAATTATTTTAGTAGGATTGTTGGGTGTATTTTTGTGAATTTGAGGCTATTTTCTAACCTTAAAAATGTTATTTTTAAGTATTTATAATTGATTTTTAATTAAAATAATTAAATAAAAATAATAAAAAAAATTATTTTATTTTTGCTACAGTGACTTTGACCTGTTGACTTTGACTGGCGTTGACCGGTTCGAGGAATATTGTTGTGCGCTGGGTGAGGCTCGAACCCGAGACCTCCCGTACGCGTGCACGCAGCTCTACCAACTGAGCTACGTGTCTAACCCGTTATATATCTGATTTTAATTATATATATATACTAATTAGTTAAACTGAAAATCATTTTATTTTAAAAATAGTTTTGAGCGAACCGGACTTGCACTCCACAGGTCTCGAACCCGGGACCTGTGGTTTAATCTAACACACAGTCCACCGCTGGACTGTGTGTTCAACATGTTATATAACTTGATTTTTATTATACTTAAATACAAATTATCCGCTTTCATTTCTGACTCTATTTAAAAAGCTAATAATTGTCCGAGTCGATGTAAGAGACCGGACTCGAACTTGTGACCAGTGATATAAACAAACACACAGTCCACCGCTGGACTGTGTGTCTAACTTGGTTATTATTCCGGTTATCAATATACTTAACACATATCTAAGGCGGCTCCGGTTCAGTAAACAAAAACAATGGTTTTTATTAAGGCAGCGTGTGTGAGACGGGAATCGAACTCGAGACCTTTGTATGTATAACGTTTTATGTGCACACAGTCCACCGCTGGACTGTGTGTCTAACCCGATTAATTTCATGATTTTAATTACACTTATAATATAACCAGTACATCGTCTTCTTCATCAAAGAATGACCAGAAATCGGAAATCGACTGGTTCGAGTTTTATTCAAGTTTCATTAGCGAATTACTGTCCATTAGGGTAAGATAAAAGTGAAAAGAAAAAGAAACTGGGCGGAGAAAGTATACCAACTGGATCCTCTGTTTTCCGGCAGAACTCCGGCGACAGGATTCAACTCCGGCGTTAGGTGTCTTGCAGCAGCAAGTCTCCGGAAATCTTGGAAAGAGTAAGGGTGACTTCGGTATAAACTTAGGAGGTTCAGAAAAACTCGGCAGTGGGGAAACCGGTTTTCCGGCGATGAACAGGTTTATTCCGGCGAGTGGAATTACGCCGAGAAAAGGTGTGATTTTTGAGCGAAAGTGTTTGTCGTCGGTTGTGGGTGAATTTATAGGGAATAATCGAAATGTATTTGGTCTGATTTCGGACTGTGTTCGTTATTTAAATTTTCCGGCGGTTTTGATTTTGGTCGCGGACTTCAAACATCGGTTATAACCGATATCTGGTTAATGGTTTACGTTATAACGTAAATTGTAGTTAAGATTCGCGGGATTTCCGGGATTCCGACGACTGAATCGTTTGGGCGCCGATTTTGAATTCGTAACGACACTTTATCAATTAATTGATTCTATTATATCACAAACAAAGTAGTTGGCGCAGTGGTTCAGTGTTATGTGTTAAGTGTTGAACTGATTCGGTACAGACCCGGGTTCGAAACCGGCAGAAGCATTTCATTTTTATTTTGCGATTTTCAACAGTTTTTCAAAAACTAAATATATATTCGCGTATAATAATTGATTACGGATCGTTTAAAAATGTTTTGGACATTTAATTCGCAACGAAAATTTTGACTGACTGTTCGGTTGATAAACGGAGCGGGTTTGGTAAATCCGTTTTTGACGGATGTTACAATTCCTGCTCGCCGGAAAACCTCTGAAAGTTCTTATCTTCCGCTGTAAAACGGTATGGACATTCAAACCTTCTGTTAACGCTTGTTTAGCACTTCAATTCCACAATTAGCTAATCCAAACTGTTAAATTGCTCGCTCAGTTGAGTAAATTGCCGTCTGTAAAAATTAGCGAAGAAGATGAAGTGTGTTAACATTATAAGGTTAATTAAAATCGGTATTATAAACGGGTTAGCCACACAGTCCAGCGGTGGACTGTGTGCAAACAATACGCACACGCCGCGAGTTCGATCCCTGATACACACACCCTCTCTGTAATAAGGATGTTTTATTTTTCTAACTGAACCGGATTAACTTACGTTAGATGTTAAGTATAATAAAAATCTGTATATTAACCAAGTTAGACACACAGTCCAGCGGTGGACTGTGTGTAACATTAAGTCACAGGTCCCGGGTTCGAGACCTGTTGACGACACCGGTCCGATGATTTAAAACATTTTTGAAAATAAAAGAATTTTGAATAAACTGAGTTAGTATATAAATATAATTAAAAACAGAATTATTTCGGGTTAAACACGTAGCTCAGTTGGTAGAGCTGCGTGCACGCGAACGGGAGGTCTCGGGTTCGAGCCTCTCCCGGCGCATACACTTACACAATAAAACCGGTCAACAAGTCAACGGTCAAAAAGTCAACATTTTCTTATTATTTTTATTTATTTATTTTATTTAAAAATCAATTAAAAATACTTAAAATAACATTTTTAAAGTTAGAAAATAGCCTAAAACTCACAAAAATATATCCAAAAATCCTATTAAAGTTGTTAATAAAATTCATTTATTTACCTTACTTTTCGTTATTAATTAGGTTAGTTTTTCCTCGTCGATCAATCCTCTAAACTCGTGCGCATTCAACATCATCAACCGAACGCACCCACTGTGAGTGAATCTCTACAAATTCCCCGTTTAAATCACGTTTTTTGGGGTGTATCATGTGTCTTACTATTTATTTATATTTAAATCATTGTGCATACATCATATCATGAATAAATGTGTATTCAGCTTGTATAAACTGTTTGTGTGGTTATTGTTTAGATTTAATTTATTATTTTCAGTACATGCAATTTCATAGGCCGCCGCTCCCCATTACATTATGAGCGTTGAGCATGTTCCCCATTACATTATGAGCGTGAACCTGGCGTGCCAACATACGATCGGCTCCGTTTGATTGAGCCTTGATCGCACAGACATTTATCATTTTCAGTACATGCAATACGATCGACTCCGTTTGATTGAGCCTTGATCGCACAGTTTCATTCATGTTATATATTTATGCAAGTTGATATGTTATTGTATGCTAATTGTTGTTATTGTATGTTTATTTACGTTTGTTCATATATGAATAGTGCACAATTTTTCCATATAAAATACAACAAGAAATAAATAATAAATGTTTTCTAACAAGGTTCACTCGCCAACTTTTTGTTGATAAAAAAAAAAAACCATTTCTACACATGATACAGGTGAACAGGATGAAGCATGGAAAACATAGGAAATTGCCTTAGAAGAAAAATAATGAAGTTTAGAAGGATGAATAGAACATGTTGTATTTGTTTGATATGATTGTATGATCTCTTTTAAATTGAAATAATAAATATGAAACATTATAATAAATGTCATGAGCTTTGATGAAAACCCAATCATGCCCCGGTCACCTTTTCCGCTGCGGGTCGGGGTGTGACAGATTGGTATCAGAGCTTTTGACTATAGGGATATAGGATAGGTTATTAGACCCTTAGAGCCTATACTATAGTTGATTAGATTTTAATTGTTTATGTGGTTATATGGAAACTTATGATATTTATTTGTTTCATATTTATTACATACACAAATGCATGCAAATATTTCCAATATTACCTTTTGTGATATCTAGTGAATTATACTTACAGTCAAACATACATACTTACATACATATTTATCATACATGTTACAATATTCACATATTCAAATCATCTTCATACTTCCGTTATTCAAGATTTTGTGGCATTTTTTCATTTTTCAAATCTCATCAAAGTGAGTTCTGCGACGGGCATGTAGTAACTGTAAGGGTACAAGTACCGGTAGTCGGAACGTCCTGTCCAGGTTGGCATTCGTATAAATCCAATGTAACGGACCAGTTTGCCTACCTGGGGACTAACGATGAGAGTACGAAGGACCTATTAGGAAAAAGCATGCCACACCAAACGTCGTTCGAACTAACCCCACTTTGAGGTGTCACCGTGTCCACACCTGGACACATTCCGAATATCATACGTTACATATTTCTCGATTTTCTCCGGGTTTTAGTGTACGTAACCAGGCTAACACATGCGAACCATATGAAAAACCCGGTAATCATGGGGCCCACGTGATTACGAAGGTGAAGTATGGCGGCATGCAAGGCCCAATTACGAGCAAAGCCCAAGACATCCTATGGATGTAGTAGATTTATTATGCTATGTTTATTTTATGAATGTTCATTCCTAAATACGACACATGATCCCAAAAGCATCCAACTCATACTCTTGATATGTATTCCTTGTAGATGTCTTCTAGTCTCGCTCGTAGGAAGATGAGAGCAGAAAAAGCTCGCGGGCGTATGGCTGCCCAAATCGCTCAACAAATGGCTGCCGTAATACCCAACATTATAGTCCAAGTCCAACAAGCCCTTACCGCAAATCCCGTCAATCAAGAAGTTCAAAATGTTGTCAACCCTCCCCCAAATACCACTAAATGCACCTACAAGCATTTCAAATCCTGTGACCCTACAAAATACGAAGGGACTGAAGGTGTCACCGCTCTTCACTATTGGTTTGAAGAAATGGAAAACATTTTTCTAAATTGCGATTGCCCCGATGATCGCAAAGTGCGATATGCTACTGGTCATTTATTTGGAATAGCACTTACTTGGTGGAATACAGAGAAGGCTAAACGAGGTGTTGAAAATGCTATGACTTTGACTTGGGAAGAGTTGAAGGAAATCATGACAAGACGGTTTTGCCCAAGGAGCGAAATCAAGAAATTAGAGGATGAGTTCTATTCTTTGAAACAAAAGGAAGGCGACCACACCACGTACAACAAAAGATTCCTGGAGTTAAATCAAATGGTTCCCAACTTGTTCACTCCCCACTACTGTTTGATCGAGCACTACATTCGAGGTCTTCCTTCAAAAATTCAAGACTCTGTAATAAGTACCACACCTGCAACTTTGGAAGCAGCAATGGAGATAGCTACAGAGCTAACCGAGAACCGTATACGGAATAAAGACTTCAAGGAGGAAAAGAAGAAAGATAAAGCATCAACTGAAACCTCCAACTCCACCCAAACTGAATTCCCTTCTCAACCCATTCCCAAGAGGAAACGAGATGAGCAACTTTTCGCTGTCACCCAACGCAATCAACCAGCCTTACAAGCCATACCCCTCCAAGCTATCCCAATCACTCAAGTAGCACCCAACCCAACCTACCCAAATAAGAAACCTTACCTTGGACCTCACCCTCAATGTAACACCTGTTTTTATCACCATCCATCTACCTTCCTTTGTCGACTATGTGCGAATTATGGACGCTATGGTCATTTGAGCAAGGTTTGCCGCACCCCTCAAAACCAAACCTCACCCCCTACTCAAAACATGATCCAAACATATCAACAACCCTAATACCCCATGTTCCCATATGTTCGAGCTTGTTTCAATTGTGGCGACCCTACCCACTTTAGAAACACGTGCCCTCAATTGGTTAACATCATAAACGCCCAAGCTCAAGCAAACCCAGTTAACCAAGCAAATCAAGAAAACCCAACCACTAGGCCACCAGCAAGAGGAAGAGTTTTCAACATCAACGCCAATCCTGTTGAAACACCCAACTAGTCCTTTTCACTGAAAATCAAGATTCAAAACTCCAACCGCTTAGTTTTATGTTTTTCTTTATGATTATCTCAATTTTCACGTGTCTCAATTTTAAATTGGAAATTTATCCAAGGATCTTAATGCGAATTACTATTTCAGTTTTGTTTTTTATACTCATTGATTTAACATTCATATCATCATACCTCACGACATATCAGTGTCATCATTTAAAGAAGTTGAGCTGTGTCTCACTTCTACATGGACTAACCTCTCCATCATAACAAACGAGAGAGGTACTGTCATCATTCAAAGACTCAAGCTTAGATGTTGTGTTTGTTTATGTTTTAGAGTCACATAGGACTAATCATAACTTACTGATAAAATCAATGAAAATTTGACAAGAATATGGTGGATACGCCGCTGGTACTTCCTATATATAAGTATTCTTGTTAAAGGATCAGAGGCATTGTCAGGCGGTTATAAGAAGTTCCATGTAGGATTTAGTAAAGTCTTGGTTGAAGTTTGTTTTATACTCACTGATTTAGCATTCATAACATCTCATCATTTAAAGAAATTGGATTGTGTCACCATTCAAACATGTATACTATCAGAATTAGGACTCAGATATTGGTTGTTGTGTTTATTTATGTTCTAGAGTCACATCATAGAACCAATCATAACTTACTGATAAAACCAATGAAAATTTGACGAGAATATGGTGGATACGCCGCTGGTACTTCCTATATATAAGTATTCTTTCCAAAGGATCAGAGGCATTGTCAGGCGGTTATGAGAAGTTCCATGTAGGTTTTAGTAGTAGAAGTTTTGTTTTAGGATATAACCTTATCTTTCCAAACATATCAAAACTCTTGCGCATGAATCATATTTAGTCAATCAATTCTGTTTATCAATATTCATTATCTTAGGCATCAAAAAGCAATTCCTGTAGCAGAGTACTCAACCCTTACAAGGAACGTTACCGCCTCAAACAAAATTTGAACTCTTACTCCTTTCTAAGTATGTAACTGTCAAATTAAACACCATCCTTTCTAGACAAATATGGCACTACTTAAATTTCGGGACAAAATTTCTAAAAAGTAGGGGATACTGTAACATCCGTCAAAAAACCAGATTAACCAAACCCGCTTCGTTTATTAACCGAACAGCCAGTAAAAAATTTCGTTGCATATTTAATGCTTAAATTAATTTTAAACGATACATAATTAATAAGTATATTAGAATATAAAAGTTATATTTGAAAAAGTATTAAAAATAGTGATTTAAAAATAAAATGCTGAAGCCGGGACTCGAACCCGGGTCAGCCGGGCTTAAGCCCAACGACTTATCACACTCACACATAACCACTCCGCCACTTGTTGTTTTCTGTAAATGTTAGGAAACAAATAAATCTTATAGTCATTAATGAAGCGACTGGTTACGCCAACTGTAACCGAAATCGGTCATCAAACGTCCAAAGACGTTTGATTGATCGCGGTTTACTGAGTTTAACCGATGCACCAACGCTTTCAATCAAGTTTGCTTTGAATGAACTTGAATTCTAGAAGTGAATCGGTTTTAATAACCGAAAACTTTCAATTCCAGAATTACTTCAATCTTTGTCCTCTCTCGCGACTCAAACACAATCTACAAACTCTCAATTACATTTTCGCACAATTTTCAGTTCGCCGAAGAATCTAATTGGACTCGCCGGACTTTCGCCGGAAAACCGTATTTTCCACCAAATCAGTGAGTCTCTCAATTCTTTCGTGGTCATTCAATTGTTAAGCTATTACTAACCCAAACCTTTCAATCGGAATCAAATTCAGACGTCGTTATCGGATAATTCCTGCTCGCCGGAAAACCTCTGAAAGTTCTTATCTTCTGCTGTAAAACGGTATGGACATTCAAACCTTCTGTTAACGCTTGTTTAGCACTTCAATTCCACAATTAGCTAATCAAAACTGTTAAATTGCTCGCTCAGTTGAAGTTCATAAAAACAGAGCCGACGCCTTGCCGGAATTCTGAGACAAATCATTCCTCCGGTATGTTTGCTTCCAACACCGTCTCTGTCATTTCATTTTAGTCTTATGAATGTTGTTAATCGTTTTAAAACAAGAAACAGTTGAGTAAATTGCCGTCTGTAAAAATTAGCGAAGAAGATGAAGTGTGTTAACATTATAAGGTTAATTAAAATCGGTATTATAAACGGGTTAGACACACAGTCCAGCGGTGGACTGTGTGCAAACAATACGCACACGCCGCGAGTTCGATCCCTGATACACACACCCTCTCTGTAATAAGGATGTTTTATTTTTCTAACTGAACCGGATTAACTTACGTTAGATGTTAAGTATAATAAAAATCTGTATATTAACCAAGTTAGACACACAGTCCAGCGGTGGACTGTGTGTAACATTAAGTCACAGGTCCTGGGTTCGAGACCTGTTGACGACACCGGTCCGATGATTTAAAACATTTTTGAAAATAAAAGAATTTTGAATAAACTGAGTTAGTATATAAATATAATTAAAAACAGAATTAGTTCGGGTTAGACACGTAGCTCAGTTGGTAGAGCTGCGTGCACGCGAACGGGAGGTCTCGGGTTCGAGCCTCTCCCGGCGCATACACTTACACAATAAAACCGGTCAACAAGTCAACGGTCCACGGTCAACAAGTCAACGGTCAAAAAGTCAACATTTTCTTATTATTTTTATTTATTTATTTTATTTAAAAATCAATTAAAAATACTAAAATAACATTTTTAAAGTTAGAAAATAGCCTAAAACTCACAAAAATATATCCAAAAATCCTATTAAAGTTGTTAATAAACTTCATTTATTTACCTTACTTTTCGTTATTAATTAGGTTAGTTTTTCCTCGTCGATCAATCCTCTAAACTCGTGCGCATTCAACATCATCAACCGAACGCACCCACTGTGAGTGAATCTCTACAAATTCCCCGTTTAAATCACGTTTTTGGGGTGTATCATGTGTCTTACTATTTATTATATTTAAATCATTGTGCATACATCATATCATGAATAAATGTGTATTCAGCTTGTATAAACTGTTTGTGTGGTTATTGTTTAAATTTAATTTATTATTTTCAGTACATGCAATTTCATAGACCGCCGCTTCCCATTACATTATGAGCGTTGAGCATGTTCCCCATTACATTATGAGCGTGAACCTCTTGTGCCAACATACGATCGGCTCCGTTTGATTGAGCCTTGATCGCACAGACATTTATCATTTTCAGTACATGCAATACGATCGGCTCCGTTTGATTGAGCCTTGATCGCACAGTTTCATTCATGTTATATATTTATGCAAGTTGATATGTTATTGTATGCTAATTGTTGTTATTGTATGTTTATTTACGTTTGTTCATATATGAATAGTGCACAATTTTTCCATGTAAAATACAACAAGAAATAAATAATAAATGTTTTCTAACAAGGTTCACTCGCCAACTTTTTGTTGATAAAAAAAAAACCATTTCTACACATGATACAGGTGAACAGGATGAAGCATGGAAAACATAGGAAATTGCCTTAGAAGAAAATTAATGAAGTTTAGAATGATGAATAGAACATGTTGTATTTGTTTGATATGATTGTATGATCTCTTTTAAATTGAAATAATAAATATGAAACATTATAATAAATGTCATGTGCTTTGATGAAAACCCAATCATGCCCCGGTCACCTTTTCCACTGCGGGTCGGGGTGTGACAGATTGGTATCAGAGCTTTTGACTATAGGGATATAGGATAGGTTATTAGACCCTTAGAGCCTATACTATAGTTGATTAGATTTTAATTGTTTATGTGGTTATATGGAAACTTATGATATTTATTTGTTTCATATTTATTACATACACAAATGCATGCAAATATTTCCAATATTACCTTTTGTGATATCTAGTGAATTATACTTACAGTCAAACATACATACTTACATACATATTTATCATACATGTTACAATATTCACATATTCAAATCATCTTCATACTTCCGTTATTCAAGATTTTGTAGCATTTTTCATTTTTCAAATCTCATCAAAGTGAGTTCTGCGACGGGCATGTAGTAACTGTAAGGGTATAAGTACCGGTAGTCGGAACGTCCTGTCTAGGTTGGCATTCGTATAAATCCAAAGTAACGGACCAGTTTGCCTACCTGGGGACTAACGATGAGAGTACGAAGGACCTATTAGGACAAAGCATGCCACACCAAACGTCGTTCGAACTAACCCCACTTTGAGGTGTCACCGTGTCCACACCTGGACACATTCCGAATATCATACGTTACATATTTCTCGATTTTCTCCGGGTTTTAGTGTACGTAACCAGGCTAACACATGCGAACCATATGAAAAACCCGGTAATCATGGGGGCCCACGTGATTACGAAGGTGAAGTATGGCGGCATGCAAGGCCCAATTACGAGCAAAGCCCAAGACATCCTATGGATGTAGTAGATTTATTATGCTATGTTTATTTTATGAATGTTCATTCCTAAATACGACACATGATCCCAAAAGCATCCAACTCATACTCTTGATATGTATTCCTTGTAGATGTCTTCTAGTCTCGCTCGTAGGAAGATGAGAGCAGAAAAAGCTCGCGGGCGTATGGCTGCCCAAATCGCTCAACAAATGGCTGCCGTAATACCCAACATTATAGTCCAAGTCCAACAAGCCCTTACCGCAAATCCCGTCAATCAAGAAGTTCAAAATGTTGTCAACCCTCCCCCAAATACCACTAAATGCACCTACAAGCATTTCAAATCCTGTGACCCTACAAAATACGAAGGGACTGAAGGTGTCACCGCTCTTCACTATTGGTTTGAAGAAATGGAAAACATTTTTCTAAATTGCGATTGCCCCGATGATCGCAAAGTGCGATATGCTACTGGTCATTTATTTGGAATAGCACTTACTTGGTGGAATACAGAGAAGGCTAAACGAGGTGTTGAAAATGCTATGACTTTGACTTGGGAAGAGTTGAAGGAAATCATGACAAGACGGTTTTGCCCAAGGAGCGAAATCAAGAAATTAGAGGATGAGTTCTATTCTTTGAAACAAAAGGAAGGCGACCACACCACGTACAACAAAAGATTCCTGGAGTTAAATCAAATGGTTCCCAACTTGTTCACTCCCCACTACTGTTTGATCGAGCACTACATTCGAGGTCTTCCTTCAAAAATTCAAGACTCTGTAATAAGTACCACACCTGCAACTTTGGAAGCAGCAATGGAGATAGCTACAGAGCTAACCGAGAACCGTATACGGAATAAAGACTTCAAGGAGGAAAAGAAGAAAGATAAAGCATCAACTGAAACCTCCAACTCCACCCAAACTGAATTCCCTTCTCAACCCATTCCCAAGAGGAAACGAGATGAGCAACTTTTCGCTGTCACCCAACGCAATCAACCAGCCTTACAAGCCATACCCCTCCAAGCTATCCCAATCACTCAAGTAGCACCCAACCCAACCTACCCAAATAAGAAACCTTACCTTGGACCTCACCCTCAATGTAACACCTGTTTTTATCACCATCCATCTACCTTCCTTTGTCGACTATGTGCGAATTATGGACGCTATGGTCATTTGAGCAAGGTTTGCCGCACCCCTCAAAACCAAACCTCACCCCCTACTCAAAACATGATCCAAACATATCAACAACCCCAATACCCCATGTTCCCATATGTTCGAGCTTGTTTCAATTGTGGCGACCCTACCCACTTTAGAAACACGTGCCCTCAATTGGTTAACATCATAAACGCCCAAGCTCAAGCAAACACAGTTAACCAAGCAAATCAAGAAAACCCAACCACTAGGCCACCAGCAAGAGGAAGAGTTTTCAACATCAACGCCAATCCTGTTGAAACACCCAACTAGTCCTTTTCACTGAAAATCAAGATTCAACTCCAACCGCTTAGTTTTATGTTTTTCTTTATGATTATCTCAATTTTCACGTGTCTCAATTTTAAATTGGAAATTTATCCAAGGATCTTAATGCGAATTACTATTTCAGTTTTGTTTTTTATACTCATTGATTTAACATTCATATCATCATACCTCACGACATATCAGTGTCATCATTTAAAGAAGTTGAGCTGTGTCTCACTTCTACATGGACTAACCTCTCCATCATAACAAACGAGAGAGGTACTGTCATCATTCAAAGACTCAAGCTTAGATGTTGTGTTTGTTTATGTTTTAGAGTCACATAGGACTAATCATAACTTACTGATAAAATCAATGAAAATTTGACAAGAATATGGTGGATACGCCGCTGGTACTTCCTATATATAAGTATTCTTGTTAAAGGATCAGAGGCATTGTCAGGCGGTTATAAGAAGTTCCATGTAGGATTTAGTAAAGTCTTGGTTGAAGTTTGTTTTATACTCACTGATTTAGCATTCATAACATCTCATCATTTAAAGAAATTGGATTGTGTCACCATTCAAACATGTATACTATCAGAATTAGGACTCAGATATTGGTTGTTGTTTATTTATGTTCTAGAGTCACATCATAGAACCAATCATAACTTACTGATAAAACCAATGAAAATTTGACGAGAATATGGTGGATACGCCGCTGGTACTTCCTATATATAAGTATTCTTGCCAAAGGATCAGAGGCATTGTCAGGCGGTTATGAGAAGTTCCATGTAGGTTTTAGTAGTAGAAGTTTTGTTTTAGGATATAACCTTATCTTTCCAAACATATCAAAACTCTTGCGCATGAATCATATTTAGTCAATCAATTCTGTTTATCAATATTCATTATCTTAGGCATCAAAAAGCGATTCCTGTAGCAGAGTACTCAACCCTTACAAGGAACGTTACCGCCTCAAACAAAATTTGAACTCTTACTCCTTTCTAAGTATGTAACTGTCAAATTAAACACCATCCTTTCTAGACAAATATGGCACTACTTAAATTTCGGGACAAAATTTCTAAAAAGTAGGGGATACTGTAACATCCGTCAAAAAACCAGATTAACCAAACCCGCTTCGTTTATTAACCGAACAGCCAGTAAAAAATTTCGTTGCATATTTAATGCTTAAATTAATTTTAAACGATACATAATTAATAAGTATATTAGAATATAAAAGTTATATTTGAAAAAGTATTAAAAATAGTGATTTAAAAATAAAATGCTGAAGCCGGGACTCGAACCCGGGTCAGCCGGGCTTAAGCCCAACGACTTATCACACTCACACATAACCACTCCGCCACTTGTTGTTTTCTGTAAATGTTAGGAAACAAATAAATCTTATAGTCATTAATGAAGCGACTGGTTACGCCAACTGTAACCGAAATCGGTCATCAAACGTCCAAAGACGTTTGATTGATCGCGGTTTACTGAGTTTAACCGATGCACCAACGCTTTCAATCAAGTTTGCTTTGAATGAACTTGAATTCTAGAAGTGAATCGGTTTTAATAACCGAAAACTTTCAATTCCAGAATTACTTCAATCTTTGTCCTCTCTCGCGACTCAAACACAATCTACAAACTCTCAATTACATTTTCGCACAATTTTCAGTTCGCCGAAGAATCTAATTGGACTCGCCGGACTTTCGCCGGAAAACCGTATTTTCCACCAAATCAGTGAGTCTCTCAATTCTTTCGTGGTCATTCAATTGTTAAGCTATTACTAACCCAAACCTTTCAATCGGAATCAAATTCAGACGTCGTTATCGGATAATTCCTGCTCGCCGGAAAACCTCTGAAAGTTCTTATCTTCTGCTGTAAAACGGTATGGACATTCAAACCTTCTGTTAACGCTTGTTTAGCACTTCAATTCCACAATTAGCTAATCAAAACTGTTAAATTGCTCGCTCAGTTGAAGTTCATAAAAACATAGCCGACGCCTTGCCGGAATTCTGAGACAAATCATTCCTCCGGTATGTTTGCTTCCAACACCGTCTCTGTCATTTCATTTTAGTCTTATGAATGTTGTTAATCGTTTTAAAACAAGAAACAGTTGAGTAAATTGCCGTCTGTAAAAATTAGCGAAGAAGATGAAGTGT
Source organism: Scalesia atractyloides (assembly GCA_947069175.1). Lineage (NCBI taxonomy): Eukaryota > Viridiplantae > Streptophyta > Magnoliopsida > Asterales > Asteraceae > Scalesia > Scalesia atractyloides. The sequence continues at coordinate 31,318,515 of CAMTDV010001633.1, forward strand.
GTTAACATTATAAGGTTAATTAAAATCGGTATTATAAACGGGTTAGACACACAGTCCAGCGGTGGACTGTGTGCAAACAATACGCACACGCCGCGAGTTCGATCCCTGATACACACACCCTCTCTGTAATAAGGATGTTTTATTTTTCTAACTGAACCGGATTAACTTACGTTAGATGTTAAGTATAATAAAAATCTGTATATTAACCAAGTTAGACACACAGTCCAGCGGTGGACTGTGCGTAACATTAAGTCACAGGTCCCGGGTTCGAGACCTGTTGACGACACCGGTCCGATGATGTAAAACATTTTTGAAAATAAAAGAATTTTGAATAAACTGAGTTAGTATATAAATATAATTAAAAACAGAATTATTTCGGGTTAGACACGTAGCTCAGTTGGTAGAGCTGCGTGCACGCGAACGGGAGGTCTCGGGTTCGAGCCTCACCTGGCGCATACACTTATACAATAAAACCGGTCAACAAGTCAACGGTCCACGGTCAACAAGTCAACGGTCAAAAAGTCAACATTTTCTTATTATTTTTATTTATTTATTTTATTTAAAAATCAATTAAAAATACTAAAATAACATTTTTAAAGTTAGAAAATAGCCTAAAACTCACAAAAATATATCCAAAAATCCTATTAAAGTTGTTAATAAACTTCATTTATTTACCTTACTTTTCGTTATTAATTAGGTTAGTTTTTCCTCGTCGATCAATCCTCTAAACTCGTGCGCATTCAACATCATCAACCGAACGCACCCACTGTGAGTGAATCTCTACAAATTCCCCGTTTAAATCACGTTTTTGGGGTGTATCATGTGTCTTACTATTTATTATATTTAAATCATTGTGCATACATCATATCATGAATAAATGTGTATTCAGCTTGTATAAACTGTTTGTGTGGTTATTGTTTAAATTTAATTTATTATTTTCAGTACATGCAATTTCATAGACCGCCGCTCCCCATTACATTATGAGCGTTGAGCATGTTCCCCATTACATTATAAGCGTGAACCTCTTCTGCCAACATACGATCGGCTCCGTTTGATTGAGCCTTGATCGCACAGACATTTATCATTTTCAGTACATGCAATACGATCGGCTCCGTTTGATTGAGCCTTGATCGCACGGTTTCATTCATGTTATATATTTATGCAAGTTGATATGTTATTGTATGCTAATTGTTGTTATTGTATGTTTATTTACGTTTGTTCATATATGAATAGTGCACAATTTTTCCATATAAAATACAACAAGAAATAAATAATAAATGTTTTCTAACAAGGTTCACTCGCCAACTTTTTGTTGATAAAAAAAAACCATTTTTACAAATGATACAGGTGAACAGGATGAAGCATGGAAAACATAGGAAATTGCCTTAGACGAAAAATAATGAAGTTTAGAAGGATGAATAGAAATGTTGTATTTGTTTAATATGATTGTATGATCTCTTTTAAATTGAAATAATAAATATGAAACATTATAATAAATGTCATGAGCTTTGATGAAAACCCAATCATGCCCCGGTCACCTTTTCCGCTGCGAGTCGGGGTGTGACAGTAGCTGACCACGGGGCCGTGCCAGACGAACACATGACGTGCTCATCCTCATTACTGGCAGTTTAATTTTCTGAGTGACAGAAGAGTGACCACGGGGCCGTGTCCAGCTCCCCAGTAACTAGCATCCAGAAAATTATTGACTGTATCTCGACCACGGGCCGTGGTAAAGTGTCTGCTTAAAATTTCTTTTTTGTCACAGGACCCCGAACTCAATTGCAGAACTTAAAATCTCTACACAGTGCATGAGCTCCAGTTCCGGTAAAGACATAAAAGAACCTCTAGACGAACCCGAACGCTTTCTAAGAAAAAAACTAAAAGCTAAGACTCAAGAGAAGGCTCCAAGGGATCAAACCCCAATGGCAGATCAACGTACCTTGATGGATTACCTACGGCCTACGGTCGGTAATCTTGGAGCCGCCATCAATGCACCCAACGTCGATGCCAATAATTTCGAACTTCGGCCACATCTGATTCAAATGCTCCAAAATTCTGCCACATTCCACGGCCTTCCCGATGAAGATCCCCATTTACATATTACCAACTTTTTGGAAATATGTGACACTTTCTGGATTAACGGAGCATCAAACGACGCCATCCGCCTCCGAATGTTTTCTTTTTAACTAAAGGACTGAGCTAAGGCTTGGCTAAACACCCTCCCAAGTGGATCGATAAACACTTAGGATGAACTTGCCCAAAAGTTTCTTTATAAATATTTCCCGGCTTCTAAAACCGATAAATTAATGACCGAAATAAACACATACTCACAAGAGGACGGGGAATCTCTATATTAAACTTGGGAAAGATTCAAGGAGCTATTGAGGAAATGTCCTCATCATGGTCTTGCAATATGGCAACAAGTATCCACTTTTAATAATGGTTTGTTGCCACACACGAGACAAACACTCGATTCAAGCTCCGGGGGACTTCTAGGTAATAGACGCCCAAATGAAATATATAATCAAATTGAGGAAATTGTTCAAAACAATTTTCAATGGCACACCCCCCCGAGGTTCAAAATCTATTACCCCGGGCGCCCATAAGGTAGATGAAAACACCTCTTTACAAGCCCAAATCGAGGCCCTATCTTCAAAAATAAAAAAAAACTAGAAATGACAAAAACGGTCTCGGTAATGGCTTGTGAAGGGTGTGGTGGGCCACATGAAAATTGGAGTTGTATGAAAGAAATAGAAAATCAAAAGGAAATGATAAACTACATAGATAATCGACCTAAACCCTCGGGTCCCCCGACAAGCACTTACAACCAAGGATGGAGAAACCATCCTAACCTTGGTTGGAGGGAGCCGGGGAATAGTAGTAACCAACAAAATCAAAATCAAAGACCAAACTTTCAACAACAACCAAGAAATGAGTCGCAAAATTTCAGTCAACAACAAGGGGGCCGGGAGAGGCTTGAAGATCTCATCATACGCCTCATCTCCGAAACCGACAAAAGGTACTCGGATCGTTTCTCACAAACGGAATCCGACGTTAGAAACCAACGGGCTAGTCTTCAAAACATCAAAAAACAACTAAGTCAACTAGCCCAAAGTTTCTCCAAAAGACCACAAGGCGCATTACCTAGTAATACCGAAACCAATCCGAAGGCACAAGTACATTTAATAACATTATGAAACCGGAAAGTAGGTCTCGAAGAAACACCACCCCCATCCACCAACAACAATCCACCCGGACAAACCACAAACTCATCCACCCACCAAGAAAATACTCCCCCACAAAAGCATGAACCAACCAAAAACCCTTCGGTACCCTACCCCAGTCGGCTAATTCGCCAAAAGAACGACGAGCAATTCACAAAATTCATAAACCTACTTAAAAAATTGCACGTCAATCTCCCATACGTCGAGGTCCTCACCCAAATGCCTAAATACTCAAAGTTCATGAGACTTCCTCACCCACAAAAGGAAGATTGAAACATTGCAATTAGTCTACCTAAGTGAAGAATGCTTAGCCGTACTACTCAACAAACTTTCCCAACAGAAGATCGACCCCGAAGCTTCACCATACCCTACTCCATCGGAGGATCCCCTATACGAAATGCATTAGCCGATCTCGGGGCTAGCATCAATCTCATGCCCGCTGACTAGGAAAGCCGAGCCCCACCAAAATGAGCATACAACTCGCCGATGGGTCAATCAAATACCCACAAGGTGTCACTGAAAATCTCTTGGTAAAGGTCGGAGAATTTGTCTTTTTCGGCCGACTTTGTCGTACTTGACATGGAAGAAGACATCGAAGTGCCACTCATTCTAGGAAGACCATTCCTTGCCACCGCATTTGCCATGGTGGATGGGAGCAATGGGAAACTAACATTGAGGGTAGGAGATAAGGAAATGAAGTTCGGGGTAGGCAAAAGAGTAGAGGACTACCCAATCAACTACATAGATGTCATAGACTCAAGCTTAGATGATGCCCTCCGACGATGAAACATGGAGCGTGAGGCATCCGGCTCGATAACAAATGACATGCTTTGGGTCTAGCCAAGGACCCTTATAAACGTGGTGCACCACAGAGTCATTCCGTGAAACTATCCTTAGTATTAACTTAGTTTAATCTTTATGCTTTCTAGTTTAGTTTTACTTTTCAGGAATAAAACACACGAAGAGATGAAAACTGCCAAAGGGACGTTAAAACTACAGCCCATGCATGTAAGCAGGACCCTCTGATAAAAATATTTTGTTTTCAGCTTGTGCAGCACTGGCCGTGCCCAGATCCACACGCCCCGTGCCTAGGATTCTGTAGAAAATGAAAAGTTCACAGGTAACTAACCAGGGGCCGGGTTCACTGGCCATGCCTCATGGTCATCCTTCTTTCTCATTATGGTACTGGCACTCTGAACACAGAGTCGTGCCCAGCCAACACGGGCCCGTGCCTAGGTGCCCAGTAAGATAATTTTTTGTTTTTAACTCGCTTTTTCACATTCGACCCAATCGAAAACCTGATTTTTGGACACATTGAGGACAATGTATAATTTAAGTGTGGGAGGGGGTGGGGAAGCTAACACTTTGAATCTAGCAAGTCCTAATAACAAGCCTTACACAAAACTCTATTGGAACCGCTAACCACCCCAAATCTTTTTCAAAAATTTTCAAATTTTTATTCGTCTTGGTTTAATTTAGGAATAACAAGATCTAAAAGAAGTTATGTTTTTACAAGTTTACAACCGATAGCGTCGTGATAAAAAGAACCAAACAAGAAAATTACAAAAAGGGCATGACAAATCTTTTTAAAATTTGATTATATATACTTGTTCACGATATAAACCCGTTCTCACATTAAGTAAGTTTTGAGCCTTTATCGAGCACACATGCATACATCCTTTAACTAAATGCTCATTTTCGTTTCTTGTGTGAATAGCCGCTTGTTTCTTACGACTCTAGAACTTGCCAAGACGATACATTACCGGTCCTTACCAACTAAAACCCAAGTAAGTAAGTGATGGAGGCACTAACCCATTTTTCATTCAAAACCATTGTTTTCCTTCTTTTTACCCCACTACCAAAAAATCCCTCTAGTTAACCCTTTTGAGCCTAAATCTTTTCGTTTCAAAACCCATAAAAACAAACACCCAATATTCACCAAAACCTTTTTTCTTAAAACCCATTTATTTTAGTAAAAAGATCAGTTATCTTGTGACATAAAATAATAATAATAATAAAATAATAATAATAATAATAATAATGATAAGAAGAAGACAAAATTGTAGAAATCAGTCTTTATGTTATATCAAAACTGCACTTCGTACCTTTCACTATGAAATCGGCAAAAACCAACATTTATGTTCATGTTTTGCTACAGAGTCAACCTTTACCACTAACCTCATTTGTTATCTTGGTTAAATGCCCTCGCATGTGTTGTACATGAGGGCATTATAGTCATTTCACCTATCCTTTTAATGTCTTTTTTGTGTTATAGAAACCATAAATAAAATAGCAGCTTGTTCATCTTCAAGGCATAAAAGTGACCCTTTTTAGTACTAATGTTGGAAAAAGCACTTTTTTGTTCCTTTTGTGTTTTCAGAATAAAATATGCTTAAAAGAACAAAAGAAGAAATAAGCAGCCAAAACCAACATAAATACAAAAAGAAGGAATAACGTCGCCTGCCCGACCCCTCGGCAACACCTCAAAAGACAAAACAAGAGACAAGAGACTGGCCACGGGGCCATGCCCAACCAGGCATGGGCGTGGCCAGCCAAAGCACTTAAAGACAAAACTTGCAGAAGCTTCCACGCCCACCACGGGTCGTGCCCAGCTCAACATGGGCTTGGTCAACTATCGAATTCGCAGAATCCAGAATAGTATAGTGAAGAGTTAACCACGGGGCCATGCCCAGAAGGCACGGGGTCGTGTGGGGCCCTCTGCTGACAGCTGCAATTAATGAAGGAAGAGAAGGAGATGGCCACGGGCCGTGCCCATTGGGCACGGGGCCGTGGCCGGGCTACTGTTTGGGCTATAAATAGAAGTTCTTGATTCACTTCAAAGGTATCCCTTGGCAAACCACTTCTCTCTCACTTTACCATCACTCCACCACCACTACAACACCAACACCCACCACCAGCATCCAGCCATCATCTCTAGAGTGTGTAGTAGTCTCGAGACACAAGATTGATTGTAAGGGTTTTTGTTAAACAAATGCCATGCTTGGCTAATTCCTTACATCACTTGGTGAAGACAAGTCTTTAATGTATTACTTTTTATTTTTAATCTTTCGGCACTTTTTGATTGAATATGTATCAATGACTTTAATAACTAGTTTCTTATGTTGAAAGTGAATTTTCCTACCATTTATTGATTTGCTTATTCGTGTCTTTACGGTCTATATAAAACGCGTTAACTAACCTAGTAGGGGGTTAGAAGGGTGGTTTGGTAAAGTTCTTGTCTCGTTCAGTGTGTAGATCCTACGAAGACTTGGTTCAAGCTTACTAGGACCTTCTTCAATGCCCTAATGGGTATTGGATGGCGGGGGTGTGAATAGCTTGAACCTGTCATATGCAAACTACTATTAATACTTTAAACCAGCTTCTTGGGATTGTATCCTTGCTGACTCAAATCACTTAGCCGAGGGTATCGTCACCTTCAAAAGAGGGGTCTGCCACTTTTCGCATTAATAACTTATTTAATTGTCTTTCGATATTCCGACCTTTTAGGATTGTATCCCTGCTGACTCAAACCACTGGGTTGAGGGTAACATCACCTTCCAAAGAGGGGCCTATTACTATTACTAAGATAATCCTTTAAAAAGTCTGAAAGTGCAAAAATCATCAAAGGGTACGAAAAGAGGAGTTGGATCCAAGTGATTCTATCTTGTCTATTTATATTTCATTTTTTTATCTTCTTAGTTTGTAGATTTATTTTTATGTTTCAAAACTTTTATCAAAAATTTAGATTGATTAGGCGTTAATGATAAACCGGTATTAAAAGCTCTTGTGTCATTGGACGACCTCGGTATCTTACCAACACTATACTACGCTCGCGATGAGTGCACTTGCCCAAGTGTGTGTTTAGTGTTAGTACAATATCATGTTTTATAAATTTAAAACTTGACTAATGCGTAAAATGAACCAAAAATACTAATTAAAAATATATCACGCTCGTCACGCACCATTGAATCTGATTAGCAATCTTTGATAGTGGCTCTCTTAGTATATCACTTGCATCATCAGTATGAAACTGGGCTTGATTCTTGATACCCTCTTTGATGAAGTTAAGTTCAAACCTTCTCTCATCCTCCTCAGTTATTTGCTTTTGCCTCTTTATTTGATTGAAAGCAAGGATGGAAGGAGCAGATGTTGAAAATTTTGATAAGGTTGGGTCTTTTAAACAATAACCTCTGCTGAGTAGTCTGGTTTTCTAGGCACTGATGGATCTTTTTTTCTCAGCTCTTCCAACTTTTTTCAGGTATCCACTACCTTAACCTCTGAGCACCTAGTAATCTGCCTTTTGGTACCATAGTTTGCAGCAACCAGCTCTTCTTCCATCCTTTTGAGTTTCAAGGCTTTGTCAGGCAAATTCTTCTTGTTTTTATTCTAGTCTGGAGGAGTGGGCTTGTTGTTTGGATCTTTCAGCATCTCTTGCATTCTTTCTACTTCTTGTTTAAGATCACTCATAGACCAGTCTTTGAATTGTGCTCTTGTTGCCTAGTATTGTTTATGCTCCATAATATGATCTATATAGTCTTTCCTTAGACATTCATCATCTCTTTCTGATAGCTTCTTGTACAAGTCTTTGGAGAAGTCTTCAAGTTTTCTGACTATGCTAAGCTAATATTTCATGAAGTTATGTACTTCTCTATCACTCCTCCCTTTTGTATCCCTCTTGGTTATATCCTTTGCTTGAATGGCCTTCATTTCAAGATATTCATCAATATTCTTAGGCTTTGGATATCCTTGCAGGGATGGGAAGTTTCTCTTTTCTGGATCCTTTTTAGAATAGAAGAATTTGATCTCTTCCTTAACAACTGGTAGATCAAGAGGATATTGAGTGGTAAGAGGATCTAATGTAGGCAGTTTCATAGTGGTTTGAGATGATGTAGAGATTGGAAGAGATACTGAGGTTGTGTTCAGTTGTTGTGATGATAGTACAACTGGTGAAGGAAAGATACTATCATCATCTATTACATTTGTCATCTTCTACCTTTCAAAAGTGAGTTTGGGTGGTGGTAGTTGTTTGGGAGTTCTTATGGGAGTAGATATTTGGTGAGTGGTGGTTGGGAAAGTGATCATGGCAGTGGTTAAGGTAACATCTGTTGTAATCACTACTGTATCAACAACTGTTGACACAACATGTGTCACAACATCTGTTGGTTCTGGATTTGATGAATTTGCTGGTGGTGATGATGGTTTGATGTGCTCATAGATTGATCAGTGGTTTTGGAAGGGGTGTATATTGGTTGTATAACCTTTCTGGTTGATTTTCTTCTTTGTTTTGAAGTACCAAGGTCATCATTTTCCATCTGAGCAACTTTTTCTTTTCAAATCTGTTTGCACCTTTTGTTTCCAACCTCTTTTTTCTCTTTTGTTTTTCATCAGCAAAGAGGTTGAGAGTCTCATCATTTTCTTGGTACCATCTGGCTTATGGATTTCCATTACTGGTTTAGCTTTAGGATCAGGCTTCCATTTTAACCCCTCTTTATCTTTCTCCCACTTTTTGGCATCAGCTGTTTCAACAAAGATAACTATAGGATGAGAAGTGCCAGTGGTTTGAAGAAGATGAGCTTTTATGGCTTTGATGTCTGCAAGTTTGTCATGATATCTTGCATCAACCATATTTCTGAACAGCTGCATGTGTTGTTCATGTTGGAGATCAAAATGTTATCTTTGTAGTTGAAGCAGAGGATACAGTTGTTGCCATAGCTCAGCAGTGTTTGGTGCAGAAGATAGACTTTTTGAGGTCTCTAACATCTGTTGCATCATATTTTTGATGTCAGCAATAGAGGTTTCAATGTTTGATACTTTCTCCGTCAATTCTTTATATCATAGCTCATCACCTAATCTAATAGGATCATCTAAACTCCCACTAGTGGTGGTTTTATCTGGATTCTCAATGGAAGTAAATCCCATGTCCTCAAAACCAGATGCCTTTTTTCTTGGTTCTGGGGACCTACAACTGGAACAAAGGTTACCTTAGTAGCCTCAACTGAGAAACCACTGTAGTGATTGCTCCACTTAAAAAATTGGTTGTTGCCTTCAAGGGAGTCTTAATGATGAAACCACTGTCCAATTGAGAAACAGGAAGTTCTTCAATTGTAGTGATTGCTTCACTTGAAAAATCACCAAGGGTTACTTGTAACCCAAAGCCTCCTCAGCTGTTGATGAGATAGTAAAGACATGAGTATCAGACTCCGTCATATGTAGAGGAAAACTCTATTTGATGTCTGATTGAGAGGAACTGATATTTGTCTAATCCATGTCTATTGCATTCAACAGAGGTAAAATTATGGGTGGAATATTTGTAAGTGAGGGTTGTGGTGTAGAAAGCGACATTGCCCGGGGAGAGGGGCAATGGAAGATAGAACCAAGTGGATCTAGAGCTTCATAATGAGCTGTCCCTATGCTTACAAGTTGATCCTTTTGTGAGGATCAAGAGAAGGTAGGCTTATAGGTTGATATCTTTCTACCATCTGCTGTGAGGAAGTAGCAGTAGTGGTTTCAAGTGACTTTGGTGATGTCACCGGGTTAACCTCTGGGATCTCATCTTCCAGAGGACCTTTCTATTGTTGGTTTTGGTGGGCTTTTTGGATTTTGTAGGTTTCTTTTTGGTGATGGCTGATGTGGGTTTCAAAGCACTGGTTGTAGTACTTTGATCACCAGGAACAGTGGGCTCAGTAGCAGTGGGTTGAGCCTGTGATGTTGGTGCATCTAAAATTTTCTCATCCCCCTCTACTTGGGTTTCTAAGACTTTTGATTGGTTGGTGATGCGTGTAAAAGTTTCATGTGTAAGGCTTCCATGAGAAGTCACAGCACCTTGTTTAGCATCAGCTTCACCAACCTTGTTTTGAATGTAAACACTTAAAAACCTTGGATGCATTAAAAAAACTTTGCCCTTTTTAATGTTGCCGATGTTTGTCACCAAGTCATTGAACAATTCTTGAGAAAAGTTGAATTCAGATTTTGTAAAAATTGCATGTCCCAAGTATTGCATGTTTAAAGATATTTCATTAAAAGCAGTTGTCTTAGCTGACAAACATGTCAACAATGTATGGAAGAAAAACTTCATTTCAGCAGGAAATTTAGGTTTATAGATGGTTTTACCTGTCAGTTGACCTTCATACCCATTTTCAATGAATTCATTGTGTAAGTCAGGGATTAGGAAAGATGTAGGATGGCTGAGGTCATTTAAACCAAAAACCTCTTAAATGGAAGCTGGGCTTATTTGAAGAAGTGTTTTGCCCACAATGGAAATAATAGCATAAGGTTTCTTCTTTGTTGAATGAACCTCAGCATTTGCCCAGAACTGTCGTAATGTATCTTGATAAATCGATGATTTGATTTCCATGAGATTCTTGTATTTGGACTCTTTCAAGACTTTAATCATAGAATGATACTGTCTATTTGAGTCAGTTTCCTTAAGAATCAGAGTGTAATTGTGGGGTGTTTTAATTATGAGCGTCATAATGAAAGATTTGGATAAGGAAAGTTGGTGAAGAAGAACAAGATTTGAGGAGAAAAACCGCTTTTAGAATTTTGAATTTGATACGGCATAGTGAAAACCTTTGATTGGAATAAAACAGGGTTTTATAAAGTGAAAAAGTGAGTGGTGACATGGCAAGTATCAGACGGCTGACATTTGTCCACGTGTATCCTTTAATAGTAAATGGAAGACAGGTGTTATGGAGAACCACTGTTGTGTGTCAACAGTGGATGGGAACAATGTTTTGATTTTACACTATTAGTGGATAAGGTCAACACAGTGGTTTGACCAACTAGAGGATACATTTTTGATAGTGGATAGATTTTTCAAGCCAATCAGTGGTTACTAACAGACTTTTGAGATTTATTGAAAACATCAATTTTGAACTATTTTTAAGAATGGATTTTTGATTTTGTGAAAACATTTTTATGTTATTTACACATGGAACACAAAACTTTGTTTCAATCCATGTTTAGCATTCCAATCCTAGAGATCAGACTTTCAAGGTGGATGTATTTAATGCTTTTGTTAGAACATCTGCTAGTTGATCTTTAGTATGGACATGTTGTAAGGAAATCAAACCTTTTTCATAGCAACCTCTCACAAAGTGATGCCTGATGTCAATATGATTTGTTGTGGAATGAGATACTGGAGTTTTAATGATGTTTTCAGCTGCTTGACTATCTATCTTGAGAGGAGTCTTTATGGCAGTTACACCAAAATCCAATAATTGATTTTGAAGCCACAGGGGTTGAGTAGTGCAACTTGCAGTAGCAATGTATTCAGCCTCGGCAGTGGATGTGGATACTGCAACTTGCTTTTTGCTTTGCTAGGACACTAGGCAATCACCTAGGAACTGAACTCCCCCTGATGTGGACTTCCTTGTGGTGTGGCAACCAGCAAAATCACTGTCTAAATAACCTGAAAGCTCAATGTTTCCACTAGCAGGATACCAAATACCAAGTGTGGGGGTACCTTTTATGTATCAGAATATCCTCTTCACATCAATAAGATTAGACTTTCTAGGTGCTGACTGGGATCTGGCACAAACACATGTTGTAACCATGATATCTGGCCTAGAAGCAGTTAGGTATAATAAAGACCCAATCATACTTCTGTAAAGAGTTTGATCAACCAAGTCATCTTTGTCATCAATAGTGACAAGCTTTGAGGTTTCCATGGGTGTGCTACATGGTTTACAATCATTCATATCAAATTTGGTGAGTAGTTCTTTGACATACTTACTTTGATGAATGAATGAATGTACTATTGTGCAATTGTTTTACTTGAAGACCAAGAAAACATTAGAGCTCACCCATTGCACTCATTTCAAACTCTGCTGCCCCGAGTTGCCTAAACTCTTCATACATGGCGGTGCATTTGATCCAAAAATGATGTCATCCACATAAATTTGGAGAAGCATCAAGTCTTTTCCTTTTTAAAGCAATAAGATTAAACTTTCTAGGTGCTGACTGAATATGATCCAAAATTTATGATCCAAAAATTATGTATCTGAATATGTATCTGAATATCCTCTTCACAGCAATAAGATTAGACTTTCTAGGTACTGACTGGGATATGGCACAAACACATGTTGCAAACATGATATTTGGCCTAGAAGCAGTTAGGTACAATAAAGACCCAATCATACTTCTATAAAGAGTTTGATCAACCAAGTCATCTTTGTCATCAACAGTGACAAGCTTTGAGGTTTCCATGGGTGTGCTACATGGTTTACAATCATTAATATCAAATTTGGTGAGTAGTTCTTTGACATACTTACTTTGATGAATGAATGAATGTACTATTGTGCAATTGTTTTACTTGAAGACCAAGAAAACATTGGAGCTCACCCATTGCACTCATTTCAAACTCTGTTGCCATGAGTTGCCTAAACTCTTCACACATGGCGGTGCATATGATCCAAAAATGATGTCATCCACATAAATTTGGACGAGCATCAAGTCTTTTCCTTTACATGTTAAAATTAAGGTTTTATCAATGTTATCTCTTGTGAAACCAATGGATAAGAGAAAAGTGGAAAGAGTTTCATACCAAGATCTTGGTGCTTGCTTCAACTTGTAAACATGATCAGGATAAAATGCATCTTCAAATCAAGGAGGTTGACAAACATATACCTCTTCTTTGATCTTCCCATACAAGAATGCACTATTGAAATCCATTTGAAACACTTTGATGCTGTGGTTGGCAGCAAAGGCTAAAAACAATCTGATGGCTTCTAACCTTGCAATAGGAGCAAAGGTTTCATCATAGTCAATGCCTACTTCTTGTCGATAGCCTTGAACCACGAGCCTTGCTTTATTCTTGACAACAATACCCCTTTCATCAGTTTTGTTTTTGAAGACCCACTTTGTGCTAATTGGACATACATCCTTTGGCAGTGTTACAAGTTCCTATACTTGTTGTCTTTTGAAATGTAGGAGCTCTTCTTGCATGGCTTCTACCCAACTGTTGTCTTTTAGTGCCTCTTGGTACTTGACAGGTTGTGTGAGTGATAGAAAGCCAGCAAAAAGACAAATGTTTTGGGATTGGCCTCTTATGATCACTCCATCATTGATGTTGCAAAAGACTTGATCAGATGGATGACTTTTAAGAAAGATAAGATCTCCCTTATATGTAATGATGGCATTTTGAGGTGAAGGTTGCAGATGGGAATCATCTGAGCTAACATCTGTTGGCAATTTTGAAGTGCAAACATCTGTTTGGAATGGAGGTGGAGGTATACGAGGAATGGATGTGTGATGTTGTTGATTTTTGTTCACAGAGAATGGACTTTTATCAATAGTGGTTTGATTTTGTGAGCTGGCAGAGGTTTGGGGATCAACAACTATTAAGCCAGATGTGGCAGAGTTTTTGCAGTTGTTATTAACATCTGCTCCTCTGATGGATGGATTGACTTTGAATTGTGGAAGCACATTGTCATATCCATGATCTTGATGAGAAGATTGTGATGTACATGCATGGTTAGTCTTGATAGACACATCTTCAAATGTAAATTTATCTAGATCAAACAGTTCAGCGGGATTTGCTGGGATTTTCAATGAAGAAAGTTCATTGAACTTTACATTCAAGGTTTGTTCAACACACTTGGTCCTAGAGTTAAAAAATCTGTAGGCTTTAGCAGTGGTTGAGTATCCTAGAAAATAACCACAATCTACTTTGGCTGCAAACCTTGAAATTGAATCTTTTATGTTTAAAATGAAGCATGGGCAGCCAAAAACTTTGAAATATGAGATTAGAGGTTTGATTTTATAAAAAAATTTCATAGGCAGTATTTTGATGCCTAGGATTGATGAAAACTCTATTCTGCACATAGCAAGCAGTGTTTACAGCCTCTGCCTAAAAGGACAAGGGTAAACCTGAGTCTGCAAGCATTGTTCTTGCAAATTCAATTAAAATCTTGTTTTTCCTTTCAACCACCCCATTTTGTTCTGGAGTCCTTGGGATGCTATATTATCTAACAATACCTTTTGACTCACAGAAAGCATCCAACTCCTTATTCCTAAACTCTGTACCATTGTCACTTCTAAAAAATTTTACTGGAAGATCAAATTGCTTTTCAATTTGTTTAACAAAATTTTGCAAAATGACAGCAGCTTCATCTTTAGAGTGCATGAAAAATGTCCATGTGAACCTTGAAAAATCATCTACAATAACAAGTCAGTATCTTTCCTTTTTGAGACTCATGATTTTTACAGGGCCAAATAAGTTCATGTGCAGTATTTGCAAACACTGGCTTGTTTTGGACTTTTCCATTGACTTGTAAGAACTTTTATGTTGTTTACCTTTTAAACATGAAACACAATGTTCTTCACAAGTAAATTGTTTTACGGGTAGACCTCTAACAAGATTTTGTTTTGAGAGAGTGGTGATAGTTTTCAGATTTGTGTGTCCAAGTCTTCTATGCCACAACTCTGTCTCCTTGCTAGAAGCAATTGAGAACAGGCATGCATTGGACATTGATTATCCTTCAACATATCCACCACATACACATTTCCACTCCTATGAGCAACACATTGTGCTTTACTCTCAGCAATGATTTGATCAATCTTTTTAACAACTTCTGGTCCTACAATTTGACATGTTTTCTTTGCGAAAAAGGATCCATATCTTTTGTCACTCATTTTTTGAGGCCCTTAGCATGTTTAATTTTAGATTATCAATGAGATTAACATGTTCAAATTCGAGTTTCCCAACCTGAACAGTCCCTGACCCCAACGCCTTCCCCTTAGAATTGTTACCAAAAGATACATCACCCATCCATGTACAATGAAGTCTTTGAGTAGGGCTCTATATCCTATCATATGCCTGGAGCCTCCACTAACCATAAACTATCAAGGCAAGTAGAAGCTCCCTGCACATTAGTAAACAATTAGTATAGATGGGTTTCTAAAGCCAAAATGGCTTTGGATGGGTAACAGATTATCCAATCTCAAATTTAGGAATATGGACAGTGGTTTGATTTGGTCGTTGTAACCACTGTTGTGAACCATTCCCTGTCAGATGTTAATAGCCATGAGGATGCCTATTGACTCTTGGCTTTGATTTTTTTTCGTAAGCCTCATAGCTAAAAGGAACCTTTTGATAAATAGGTCGGCCATATCCCCTTGGATACCTGTTTGTAGGTGGTGCATCTGTAACTTGTACCTCTCTGTGAATAGATATTTTATTCAAAGCTTTTGTAACAGATGTTTCAACAGATTCAAAGGTCTGCTTAGATTTATTTCTGACAGAACTTGAACGTTGATTCTCAAGAGCTTTTGATTTAATTTCTTTTACCTTGATGTCAAAGTTTTGAAGGTAAACACACTCTTGAGTTTTGTGGTTTGCTCTCCCACAGATGATGCATTTTGAAGAATTGGGTATTATACTTGTTTTGTGGATATCATGTGCTTTTAAAATAAAACAGTTTTGAGTGATTTGGGTAGTTTTCAACTCCTTTTTGCAAACTTGATATTTTTCTATTATAGTTTGGAGTTGATCTTTGGTTATGCTTGCCTCATGTTTTAGACTGCTGGTTCCAGAATCTTTGTTAACCAATGTAGTTCATTCACCTTTTTATGTTAGTAAAAGCAATTATGCATTTTTTTGACATAGGTCTTTAAGGATCTGAGGTGATACCTTAGAAGCAGCCATCATGGCATAGTCACAATCACCTTCACACACACTGGTATCCCATGGATTAGACAGAGATTTCACATCTTCATCAACATTTTCTTTTGTAACCACTGTTTTATCATGAACTTCAAACACATCACATTTAGACACTTCTTCCAGAGATTCATCACCTTCAACAATAGTGTCTAGAGCCATAAAGCAAAAATTGTTTTCAAAATCATTTCTGGCTACTAGAGCAAAGTTTTCATCAGATAATACCTCAGGAAAGAAACTCCAATCAATAAATCCTTGTGTGAAAAAACTTTGTTGGTTAACCTCTGCCAAAGCAGTGGTTTGAGTAACTTGAGTGACATGAGGTGTAGGTTGCACATGCACTTGAGGAGATGGTGCTTGGACATATTGAATTTATGGAACATTGGTTTGAACATAGTGCACAGGAACAGTGGCAGTAGGGTGTGCAAAGTGAGCAGTGCTTTGCATTTGAGGAGCAGTGGTATATTGGGAATAATGAGCAGTGCTTTGTGTGTGTTGTGGTCTAGGGCCAGGGTGTGTTATAATAGGTCCAGATGTTTGAGATATGCATTCCCTAACAAAGTGTCCTAGTCTATTACACTTATAGCACTTGACATTTAGTTTATCCAGCCCAACCTTCAACCCCCCATGCAACCCTGGGAATTTCCTACCAGTTCTCTTATAAAATTTACTAGCTCTAACACTTAATGGAGCAAGCTAGTGCAAAATGTCCATTTCCTCTAAATCAGATGGTTCAAAGTGTTGAAGATCATTCAACTCAAAAATGATAGAATGTCAGAGGTTTGGCTTTCCCCACTAGCAGTAAAAGCGTAGTTAGGTGAGTAAGAATCAGAGTTGAAGTTTCCTCCATAAGTTATATCAATAAAATGATCATAACTCTGATCCTTACCACTGCCAGATCCCTCTTCTTGGCCTAAAAGAGCTGTGCTACCAAACGCATAGTCATTAGCTATTTTTCTAGATTCTTGTAACTTCTTTTTCTGGTTCAACTCTCTCTCATACGTGAGGAGTCTACCATGAAGTTGTGTAAGATTCATTTCTTTAAACCCAACAGATGTTCGAGTTACGAAAGCTATAATGTCCCACTTTTCTGGTAACGATATGAGGAAACGACTATTGACAGTCGAATTAGGAAATTCATCGTTTACCAGCTTAAGTTCACTTATGAGACAGCTAAATCATTCGAACTGTTGAGTTAGAGACTCTCCTTTGACATGGCAAAAAGTTTCGTATTATTGATTTAGGACTTCTCTGTTATTTTCAATTACTTCCTCAGTCCCACCGAATTGCTCTTTCAAGGTATCCCATAACTTCTTTTCACTGTTGCAATGGAGCAGGCCAGCATAGATTTCGTTAGGTAAGGCAGAAGCAACAATGCTAAAAGCCTTAGCATCTAACTCTTTTTCTGGAAATCCTGCTCGGAGTAACTTTCAGGACTTTTAGTCACTTGTTTCGTGGATCCTCTGTACTTGGAACCATGGGAACATGTCGTCCAAATACAACGGACCTCCAGCAACCGGTGTTTTGCTGAGCAAGAATATGACCCATCCGACGTTGCCATATGTAATACTCAAGCATCGGAGGTTTATACATGGATCCAGTGTTGTTGGATTCCTGTGTGTTTTGAGACATTTTGATTATTTTAAATAGATTTTGTTTTAAAAACTTTGAACATAATTAAACTCTGGTTTCCAATGAAAACAAAAACTAATTAGCAGGGAGAGCTGATCTTTCAAATCAAACTGATTGTTAAATCAAATTTTGATTGACCCTGATACCAATTGCTAGGATCCGAGTTTGATGTTGTGATTGTTTGGAAAATGGTTTTAATGATAGAAGATAAAACAGAGTGAATTTGCAGCGGAATAAAACTTTGTATCCCAACTAATGGAAGATTGGTTTGATCATCATGCTTTCAAACATATAAGTTTTGCATGTGAATCACAAAACTCCCCCTCAGCCTAATGATAGTTTTTTTAGTACAGAATGTAAAGAAGATGATTGGAAGGAAATGCGAAAATGATCTTTTGATAGATAATGGGACACTACAATGTACTGTTCTATTTATACTACAAGTCAAACCTTTGAGCATCTTTGCTGATGTCAGGGTTGATAGTGATAGCTAACAATAAACTAACTAACTCTAAACACTGATAAAGCTAACCACTACTATTATAGAACACTGTTACATTAATATAAATAAAATACTGATGAGCCTATCTACTATTTATCTTCATCAGAGGTTCCACAACAGAGCTTGTATTCAGCAGATCTTGTAATGCAGTATTAACTGGATCAGTGGCTTACATCAGAGGTTGTAAACTCTGTTATTCTGGATCAATCCTCTGATGTAGTTTTGGCTCTATATCATCTGTTCCTTTGCAAGGGTTCAATCCCAACACGTTTTCATTAACATATTTTAGGAAGACAGTAAATCAGTTATCGTTATTGGTTATTATTCAACCAATGTCTTAATTATTATGGCGTTTTATTAGTTTTTACTATATGTTAATTATTAAAATTATGGCGTTTTCATTAAAATGTTTTAGGAAGACAGTAAATCTGTTATTCTTATTGTTTGTTAGTCAAACAATGGCTTTTTCATAATGGCGTTTTATTAAGAAACAAGTATATGCAATAGTCTAAACCAAACACATTAGTCAACATGAAAATTATATATTGAAAGCAATTCATGGCATTTAAGTTAATCTACATAGAGTTCCATCCATTGTTCTATTCTACTAAACCCTATTTGATACAATTCCTTAATTTTTGCTACCCCTAATTGCAAGAATTTATTTAAAGATTTGACTAGTTTTTTCTGTTTTCATTTTTGCTACACATTAGGATTTTTACAATGTATTTGATCCTGAGGTCATGTAGCTGTTTTTGTTGTAGGTCATTCGGTGCATTTTCTTTTGCCAGCCCACATTCCCAACCAGCCAACTGCCCCATATACGTTTCCATATGCCTCATTGCAAAAATCTCATAGTCGATCCCGTTAGACAATGTCCTCCATCTTTTGTCTGACAATAGGCGTCGTCATCATGATCATAGTCATCGGTGTGTTTTTGAATACCCAAGCAGTTTGCACAAGCATATTGCTGCAGTTCATATTTTTGCATATATTACTATGGAGTTTTTTCAACATAGTTTCTATATACAAAGTTTTTAAGATACTTACTAACTTTTTCACCCATCCACCATATTTATACTTTATGTTCAGTGTATCCTTTGTAGCGCTTTTGTACAATATATCAACTCTTCTGCGTTTTATATTGAAACAAACAACATAGAAATGTCTTTGGCATATTGTTGGCACGAAGACCAGATCATATTCATCTATCTTTCTTATCTTCTTTGAAACTAGCATGTTTCAAAATGAATTCCATGTTGTTGAATTCTTTGTATAGATGTTTGTTTTTCATACGCTGGCATATTCTATTATTTTAAGGAACTTCATTCTTAACAATAAAACAAAGTCATAATATAATTGCATCAATTAAATATAGCTAAAGAGTTACTAGCAATATTTGTGTGCTGAATAATCTTGAGGGTGATTCATAAGCCTTGTATCTTTCTTCGTAGTTCAGGATATGCCCCCAAGTTTGAATAATGCAGACGTGTGCATACAATTCTGGTCTCATGCTCTCACAAATCACCCTTGAGAGTTCTAACACTCCTTCAATCTTGAACACGGTACTCCTGAAAAAAACAGCATATGGTGTTTTAGTTATGCACACTCACTTTTTACATAAGACATGCCGTTTTTGATGCTTTCACATGCATATTCATGTATATTTTATAACGTAACAAATACAAAGTTTGGCGTTTTACTAGAAAGAAATGTACATACAAATAGTCACCGCATCCAGTGAATATGTATGTGGAAATGTTGATTTCCTATGCCTCCCTTGTTGCATTAATAACCACTTGCCTCCTGACATAAGGCGACAAACATGCTCTACTCTTCTTTGACTCCTTCTTTATGACAACCCGCAATTTCAGTTAATACTAACCTAACCACAGTTAATATAGACATACATTCATAGCACTGCATTTAACTAGGGTTAGTTAAATGAGTCTACTTTGGTAATTCGGAGAATTACCGGAACACACACACAAGTTAATTCTCTAATGTTGGTGACTAACTCGTATAATAATTATTATAAACAGACGGTTTATACGAAACTTATACGTTTCATGACAAATACATGAATTATGTGTTAATATGTGCTTTGTGTAGAAGTGATATAACTAAGGGGGTGTTTAGAGTTAATAGTGAAACTCTAATAAAACTCATGCATAACCCTAAACCCCTCACAATTGCACTATACGACAGTTTATGTTTTTTCTAATCATTCCTAGCTACACAAGTCTCACACAATCATCTAATCTTTGATCTTCCAATTCTCTTAGAACAAACTCTACATCAATCTAAGGTAAGTGTTTATGCTATAAGTTGTTATTATTGTTCTTTTGATTTCATACAAACCCTAGATAATCCAAACAATTGATATGTGTTTAATTGATCATGCCTGATAAAATAGGTAGTTACTGTAGATTGGATGAATGTGTAGTGATTGCTTGATGTTAGTGATACTATGGTCATGATAGAACTGTTAAATTGATTGATTTACTTCATGACACTGTTGATTTCTGAGATTGGGGTTTTGGTCATAGAAACGTTGAAAACTGTATTTCTATGATGTTAATTTGCGAATATTGGTTGTCCCGGATAATAGTTATCAGACTTTGTGAAGTCACAAAGTCCAAATTTGACAACTGGTCTGAGTTTGTAAACACATCTATGTTTTCCGAATTTATACATGTTATACACAGGTCTGAGGTTATGATTAATGCTTGTCCGAATTTAATCATGAGTCCGAATTTAATCGAGGGAATGATGAGTCCGAATTTAAAGGAGGGAAGGATGAGTCCGAATTTATTAGAGGGAAGGATGATGTCTGAATTTAATGATTGTATGTTGTTTGAATTTGTGGTGATAGAACTTAATTGAAAGAGTTTGTGATGATAGAACTTAATTGAAAGAGTTTGTGGTGATAGAACTTGTTTGATAGAATTTGTGGTGATAGAACTTATTTGATAGTGTTACTCCTAGAAATCCGGATCCAACAACGATAGCACACAATCACCAAAGATGGACGGAATCTAAACTTGGTGATATCCAAGAAAACCGAAAAGATGAAAGAACAATACAAATCAACTTTAACACCTTGCACACAATTCTATTACTTGAACAAGCAAAACCGTCTGGTATAAGATGGATGCTCTCTAGAGAAATCCCAAAAGTCTATCCAAAGTCCTTACCCTAGAAATGCTATAAGCTACCTTATATACTCTAGGGTAAGGCATGCCCAATTGACCTATAAAGGTCCAAACCTGATACAAACTAACACAAATAAACTCCAGTTCGCAACCATAACTCGTTGCGTTAATTTGATGATTGTGTGTCCTGAAAATTCGGATCTAACAATGATATCAAACAATCACCAAGTATGGGCAAAATCCAAACTTGATGATATTCAAGAAAACCCGGAAAATAAGAAGATCGAGATGAGTAAGAATAACACGCGAATCACTTCAAACTTGCATACGATTCTATTACTAATGCATTAGCAAAACCGTCTGATACAAGTTCTCTCTCTCTAGATCTCTCTCTAACAATGGAGGCTCCAAAGGTTCTCTCTAAAGGCTTAACCCTAGAAATGACATAATGTTCTTGATATACCTAGGGTTTGCCCACTCCCCATATGGGCTCCCCTTGGGCTTGCCTGACCCACATGGCCTATGGCATGCCCAAGTGACCTATACAAGGTCCAAAACCTAATATAAACTAACCCAGTTAAACTCCAGTTCGCAACCATAGTCTGTTGCGTTAATTTGATGTGTCGGTCTCACACTTTTAGGACCTAACAATACCCCCCTAGACTGATGCATCAAATTGTCTTCATAGCCTGTATTCAGCAACGTCTTCAACGGAGTTTATGGCTGTCGCAATGTTGTAAGTGTTGTGGAAGTCAATTTACACTTCTAGGACCTCACACTTCAACGAACTCTCAGCACTGGGTCACTTTCTTCAGCTCTTATTGTTAGCTTCATATTAAGATCTTGATCAGCTTCGCTTAAAACAACTTTGTCGAAAAGAATGTGAGAGGAGGATTCTCATCAACTCTTTTCTTCTTCTTCAATATTTCTCTTCCAAGCAAGCAGGTTCACAGGTACGTCTTTAAATATACTGTTATTGTCGGACCGTTTACTCGTATCCGGTTTTTCTGACTCAAGTACATCTTGCTGTCGTGATGCTTCATGCTTTGTCAGCAACTAACAGCATCTCAATCTTCAGCAACCCCTGTTCGTGATTAAAATCAAGTTCTGCAAAATTCTCGGAAATTTATAAGCGAACATTTCTTTGCAGCAGAGGAAAGTACCATGTGAACACTTGGTACATCCAAGTACTTGTACTTAGACCAAAATTCAAATTTCTTCATCTTTGGGTGAGAAGTCAAATCTTCAAGAACGGTTAAAGATTTTAATAAAAAAATAAAGTAATCTATTTATTTTGGATTTTTTATTTTACAAAAAAAACAAGACTCCATTTTTTGGTTTTTTTATTTTCTAATTTAATTTTTTAACATATGAGAATATAAATAGAAATACAAATAAAATAACTCAACAGCTACAACTAACTATACAACTGCAATGGGATCAAAATCTTCTTCAGGCGGACCAAGGAACACTTTTAAGTGCGAACTTATTCAGACTGGTCTAAGCGATCGATATGTTTGTCCACTTAAACTTTAACGCTCAATTTTCATTTTCCAACTTTTTCATACGCTTAAGGTAATATTATACTATAACATCTGTGTGTCCCATGCCATGACGTACCCCCGCAATCAAGGTAAGCACAACGATTCAATGTAGCAGGCGAGTATACTAAGATCATCCTTTATCTTTTACAACGTCAGACTATTGGTGAACAGGTTAGTACATTATACAGCAGAGTGACTAATAAAGTGTCCGAAAAGGGTTAGGAAAATACCTTTTTGGTACGAATTTAGCTTCAAAAGCACACGGAATTCTCTCGTTATGAGATTTTCTTCCTTTAAGGTTTTTGGCCCTTCTTTGGCTCTTTTAAGATACCCTGACTGTGCCTAGGTCTACATGTAATCTAGATGCAATAGAAAGGACAGCCATGATATTTTGGATGACTCACCAGTATAAAGACCCGAAACCTCAGACGTTGGCTATTTATCAACGCAAGATATAATACCATAAAATCATATGCCGATGGTATGTTACCCACAAGATACATAGTTTGTTATGTTTGTATCACTTAGTATCTTTTTTATCTTTGAGCATCAAGCCTATCTACATATCACATTAGATCCTAGTCTTTTCAGCTACGACACCTGACATGTGTCGGTCACGCCCTTTAGCATGAATATTCATTTCATTTCTCATTTGATGCAATAAATATTTTTGGATTTTTTTTATTTTTCAAATGTTTTTGGATATTTCTGTTTTTCAAATATTTTTGTCTTTTTCCGTTTTCAAATGTTTTTGTATTTTTCTCATTTTCTCCCCCTCAAACAATGCATATATACATATATCTCCCTTTCCCCCTTTAAATTTATGCATCCCACTTTATGCGTAAATTTACCTAATAAAGAAAAGGTATGTACCAAGTTAAAATGAAAGAAAATGAAAATTTTTGTTATTTTTGCTTAACCGTTCCGTCATTAGATTGAAGACTAATCAATGTCAAAATTAAAGCACGAAATTTAAATTGTAACTTTTTTGTGACCTTATCTTACCTCATCTCCAACGGAAACATATCATCTGTAAAAAAAATGTGAACTTTTTGCAACAATAAAATGTTACCCGTTATGTCTCTAGAACAACCGCTATCAACATTCCAAAGATTGTGAACAGCTCCTACTTCGTTGTCCCTGAAAAATTAGGAGATTAGTAAGACAATGCTACCCAGACCATCGTGGTCCTGGGTATTCCTGAAGCATCAAAATAAGACACTTCTTTCATACACATGTCCCCTTTCGTTTCAAGGGTTGGCGACGTTGTTGCCGCTTTGTATTTAGGTTTCCAAATTTGTTTCGGTTTGACAAACGTGTTTGTTTCCTTCGTTTGAGCAACTTTAGCTGTTTTAGGTTTGTTAGTTTTAGAAACAGATTTTTATTCCTGAACAGCCTTGCGTTTGTTTTTAGCAGCATTTCAATCCCCATCAGATGGTTTAATCTTAGGATTCACATTCTTCATTGCCTTAGGTGATGACACCTTCATCGGCTTAGAATAGTTGTTATCCTTTGGTGTAACCTTCTGATTTTGAGCATTATACGGTATGTGCGGACTATGTGTGTAGTTTCGAGCAATGTCACCAGGAATGCCGCAGTTGAAGCATGTTTGTCTCTTCACGTATAAGGCATTCTGATCAGCTAGATTTGCTCTTGCAGACCCTAAAGGATGAACTGATCCTTTCTATGCTTGATTTCTCTGCACATTCTTTGCAGACGAAGATGAATTAGGATGTCTATACTTGTCGTTTGCAAGGGCCTTCTATGGTGGAGATTTCTTTTGTTTCTTCTTGTTTTGTTTAGACTACAAGTCTTGTTCAGAAATCTCACCTACCTTCCCAAAGCTTTGTTAGCATGGTCAAAAGCATATTTTTCACACTTGGCATTACTGACTGGCTTAACAAAAGTAACTTTTACATCAAAATCCTTATGAGGGTTATTGTTGCCCGTTGAGGATCTCTGAGAGTGTGATTTTCTTTGTTGTTTCTTCTTCTTTCCTCGTCCTTGACCTACTCGTTTTGGCTTCTTTTTTTTTGTCTGAACCTTGCTGCACTAAAGGAAGGTTCAGATTTGTTCAATTTGCGAACTAGAAGCCTTGTTCACGTCAGCTCTCTCTTCATCAGCATTGATAGAATCTAAGGGTCCTGGTTTATCAGATGAAAGACCAGACACTCCAACAGGATCAGTAGAAGAGTCAGCAGCACTAGATGGTTCCCGTATGTCTGACGTATAATCACTAAGTTTGCTGTACACATATGTCGTGCTCTCTCAATTTCTTCCTCGGTTTTAGGCGTTGTCGTGTAGTTGTGATTATACGGTGGGGCAACCTGATTGAATCCCTAACCATTCCCTTATTGTTTTTGTACGCCAGCTGCACATTGCACACGTCTTGAACTACCTTGCTGGATGTATAAAACTTCTTTATATTTACTTCGGTTTGTTTGTACTTGTCAATCGGGAGCTCTAGCTCAGCTCTCACAGACTCAAGCTCCATGTTATCACATTGAGTTTGTGTGTGTAATCATGGACCCAACATTTATTGAGATCCAAGCGAAGTTGGGCTATATCCTTCTTTTGTGCCTCAACCTTATCAGTAAGCAGCTTGTTGCTTTGTCTAAGGCATATGCACTTACTCATGGCACTGTTATAGTCATTAACCATTTTAGAGTTGAGTGCCATGAGTTGTGCAACCTTATTCCTGCAAGGTTCAGTGCACAAAAGGTAGTTGACTGTGTCAATAAGCGATTTTGGTTCGTTAGTTTGAATCTGGGCTTGAGTTTGGGTTTGGGTTTGGGGTGCTGGGCTACTGATTTCGGCTTGCCCAGCCTTTGGTTATTGCTCAGCCACGTCTTTGGGATTTGAGTCTGTTGATTGTGTGTCATGATTTGGGTTTGATTGTAAATGATGCCATACCCAAGAAATAAAGGAGCCTCTGTCATCACCCAAAAAGGTATTCAGCTGATTCCTTATTTCTTCTTTTCATCTCCCTTTTTCAAGCAATACCATCACATAGTTCGCAACATGATCAACATTGTAGTTCCCTATGAACTCTTTTAGCTTTTCTTTCATTTGATCCCGCAACCTTTCAGCACCATCTCCAGAGAAAATCCAATCCATCACGTTCGAATACTGAGATTTAGACATCTTTGGATAACTGAAACTGTATCGGTGTCAGAAAACTGTTTTTATCATATTATACTATCAGACTCGTCTCAGCGATACGAATCCAATGATATATAATGTTCAAACCTTTTTAATAATTTTCATGCCTTTTTTGTCCTAAAAATCAAATGAGTCTAACCGTGTAGCCCGTTTGTTAGGATTGTTTATGGATCAAAGTCTGTGCATGAAAACGTTTGAAACCGAATGTGTCAGCTGGTTAAAGCTCCATCTCAGCAATTCAGAACAATGTATCCGAGATGCAATTTGAAATGCTATCCGAAATGCTTATCCGAGATGGCTATCCGAGATGCAATTCAAAATGGCTATCCAAGATTCTCATTTTGAAACAATTATCCGAGATCAATCCAAAATGACCCGAGATGCCCTTCAATGATCTAAGATGCGAGCTTATTTATCCGTAATAGATCCGAAATTTAAACAATCCATCTGAGATGAATCTGAGCCTTCAAGGGTATGATCTGAGATGGATTCGAAATGCAAGCTATCCATCCGAGATGGTAACTCTGATGATCCGAAATGCAAAAGTATGATTCGAATTCTATTCGAGATGCATAAAAATCATCAGAAATTCAAAAGTTCTTATCCAATATTATCCTAAATCTATCAGAAATGCAAAGGATGATCTGAAATGCAGTCTAAAATGCAAGCAGAAGGTCCGAAATCTTTGAATGTTGATCCGAAATGCTTGTTTTTCAGTAGAAATCAAGCAAAAACGCGTGTGATATCAGATCTGAACCTTGAAACAGATTCAGCAGGCTATGATACCTATTGAAAGTCCCGAAAATCCGGATCCAACAACGATATCACACGATCACCAAGGATGGCGGAATCCAAACTTGGTGATATCCAAGAAAACCGAAAAGATGAAAGAACAATACGAATCAACTTTAACACCTTGCACACAATCTATTACTTGAACAAGCATAACCGTCGGGTATAAGATGGAGGCTCTCTAGAGAAATCCCAAAAGTCTATCCAAAGTCCTTACCCTAGAAATGTTATAAGCTACCTTATATACTCTAGGGTAAGGCATGCCCCTCATGGGCTTGCCTGGCCTTCATGGCCTATGGCATGCCCAAATGACCTATAAAGGTCTAAACCTGATACAAACTAACCCAAATAAACTCTAGTTCGAAACCATAACTCGTTGCTTTAATTTGATGCACCAGTCTCACACTTTTAGGACCTAACATATAAAGTTTATTCTGTGAGGACTTATGTGTCTGACTTTACATATGGGTCCGGGTTTATTAATCCATGGAATAGTTGTTTTGAATTATGTATATGGAATGTAGTTGTGTTGTCCACATTTCCCAAAGTCACTTTACATGCCACCAACTAATGTCAGCAACTAGAGAATCCAATTGTGTCACTACATGATAAAACGTGCCAACCTGATTACATGAACACTTGGTTGTTTGGACAATTAGGGTGTTGCAAATCCTACTCATAGACTTACTTAAACTTAGTGTACATTAGGTCACGTGTAACAGACCTAACATTTACTTAACGTGTTGAGGCACGATATCAATTACTGAGCAAACTAAGGTGAGTTCACTACTCTTTCACAAGCATGCGTCCCGGGAGGACAAACTAATATTCCTGATAGGAATACTTTTAACTGTTGTAGTCTAAATTCGATGTTAGTTAATAAACTCAAACTCTATCACGAAAGTCCCTACTTACTACCGAGCTAGTTGCCTAGGAGGCAACGATGTATTAGTTGATAGTGCTATTAGGTTTGACAAACCTCACACTGTGTTGGGATCCAGGCGTGAACTAAGGACCTTAAACTCTTTGTTCAATGCTGATAGACATTGATAAGGGCACAACAAACATAACAGTCATATCGGTACTGAGTTTATTATTCTTAACATGTCTTTATGCTAAACACTTCCATGATTTTACGTTGAACAAAACCTATGAACTCACCAGCTTTATGCTAATACACTTTTCTGCATTCTTGCAGGTCGTTAGGTACATCATGCATGGGAACTTGCAGTCTGAGAAGCTAGAACTAAAAGTGTCATGGGGCTTGCTACTTGATGCAAACATTTGATACTTTTCATTTTAAAACATGATTGATTGAAATATTTACATTTACTTCCGCTGAACGTATGCTTTGTTAGAAACGTTTGATTTGAAGTTCACTTTTCATGTTGGACATAACGTTGGTGTTTAATATTCTTACTAATAGTTCGACATGATTAGTGTCTAGATCCTTGTACGACACACGTGCCGCGGTAAAACCCCGGATGTCGTATTTTGGGGTGTGACACTCTTCTCCTTTTTTCCACAATCTTATCCTTTTTATTTTCATCATCTTCATCATCTTCATCATCACCAGGCAGCTTTTCTAGGTTTAGAAGGGTGTTATCTTGCATCAACTTTGTGATGTTTGGCGTTTTGTCCCCACACCCTTCTCTTACACATCTGTACTGTTTGGCATTTTGGTTGGAAATATTTACTGGCCTTTTCATCTTGGGGTTTTATGGGGTGTCTTTTCTTCTTCAAAACTTTGCATGAGGTTCTTCCTACCTCCAGATGGTGGCTGTTGACATCGCGTTTCATCAATCACTACACCTTGCTGGTCAACACTTTTGTTCACCATCTCCCCTTTAGTTTTTTCTAGCTGAGAAATGAAGGCATCACTGAACTGTGTCTCTGTCACAAGTATGTTTGGCGTTTTGTCATTGACTGCCTTAGTTAGTTTTCCAGTTCAGTGATGAACCCTTGATTTTATTGTGTTTCTGTTGGGGGATTTTTGGCGTTTCATAAAATACAGGCATAGTTGGTGTCTCCTCAGCAGGTTGCGGGTTATTTTTTTATAGCTTTAAGCATTTTTTCCACCATCTTTGGACAATTTAAACCTTCTTTTATTCCAATCAATAGTTCTTGGTCTTATCCCGGTAGTTCCAAAACCTCAACAAAATTCCTTTTAATTATCCTTTCCCCATTATATCTAAAAATGTGATATTCAAGTGTTTTGAAATCACAATCCCAGCTTTTAATATCATTTTCATTTATATCCCCTTATAAGGAATCCTTTGTTACCCTTCACGACCGATGTGGGATATCACAATCCACTTCCCTTAGAGGTCTAGTGTCCTCCGCGGACCTGGCACCACCGGTTCGGCCCTGGATCTGATACCATCTGTAACAGCCCAGTGTAACCACACCATGATATTGACCGCTTTGGCAACCAACATGTTCTCAGCGCCCGCCCCTCCCGGTTTTAAAACGCGTCATGATGGTGATGGTATCAAGCCCCTTATAAGGAAGCCTTCATTCCCCTTCACAACCAATGTGGGATGTTACAATCATCTGTAACAGCCCAGTGTAACCGCACCATGATATTGTCCGCTTTGGCAGCCAGCACGCTCACAGTGCCCGGCCCTCACGGTTTTAAAATGCGTCATGATGGTGAAGGTATCAAGCCCCTTATAAGGAAGCCTTCGTTCCCCTTCAAAACCAATGTGGGATGTTACAATCCACCCCTTTTACGGAGCCCAGCGTCCTCGCTGGCACACCAGTCTGGTCCCTGGCTCTGGTACCATCTTTAACAGCCCAGCGTAACCTCACCATGATATTGTCCGCTTTGGCAGCCAACACGCACTCAGCGCCTGCCCCTCATGGTTTTAAAACGCGTCATGATAGTGAAGCCCCTTATAAGTAAGCCTTAGTTCCCCGTCTCCTTCCACTTCCCTTTCACCTTCAACTTCCACTTCAACCTCATCTTCATTTTTACCTTCTTTTCTATCATCTGCCACCTCATTGGCGTTTTCATTAACAAATGTTGACATGTTCTTTAATAATGTCAAACATTGTGAGTATTTTATGTGTACCAAGAGGCTGTTTGGATGTTCAATATTTGAAAGATTTAACAATGTTGTTATTTTATTATAACATTCTTCTATTTCTTTGTATGCCCCATCTAACTTCTCAGCCATTGCCTGTTAAACAAAAAAAGGAATTATTATGTTTGGCGTTTTGTGTTTTATGTTAAACTTATTATTCGAACAACATACCTCCTCAGCTTCATTGTTTTGTTATTTCTCACCAGCACATAGTTTCCATACTGTGTTAGTACTGTGACTAGAGCATGGTTCCTCGAAGCAGAAACTTCAAGCATCCTGTTCTGGCTTTCTATATCTTCAGCCACAACTCTTTGATAGAATGCCTTCTCATTCTCAACATCGATAATCATGACATTTTGAACTTCAGGGTCCTTTTCAGCATCACATATGATCATCATGACCAAAACCATCATCATCATCAACCTCATCATGATCATCACCATCATCATCATCGTCATCATCAACCTCATCATAATCATTATCAGCATGCTCATCAACATTGTCAACATAACTTCGTCTTCATTGTCAACATCATTAGCATCAATATCTTTTCATCGACACCCTGCATTTTGTCTGCTGTCTGGTGTGTCGCTTGTCCTTGAACAACTGTTTGTAACTGTATTTTCTTAGCCTCCTTAAAAAATTTCTTTTAAACTTTTTTACCATCTTGGTGTTTTGGCTCTCCACTATCAGACTTTTTAATTAGTACACTCTCAAACAGGTCAAGAGTTCTTGTCACAACCCACTCAATCGGGTATTCTTTTTGTCGTTGCAACCTTTTTCTATTGCAAGCATCATTCACCAAGGCAAGCTGTAACATAAGACATTTTTTATTTTTAAATTTGTTATTTTGTTCAAACAATTATATATTAAAATTGTTTTCTTACCGTAAGTACAATCAAGGGCCCTGTGAATGCTTTTTAGGAGACCACGCGTCTTTAGCGTCTTGCAAGCATTGGATGAGATAACCACACCAATTCAGTTGGTTTATTTGAATGTTTTAATGTGGTGTAAGAACAATTGGTTGACTGTGTTAGTTCATGATTAGGTTATGCATTAGTTACATGTTAGTTTGGGCTAATTGTTTGTAATTGGGCTTAGAGGTTATTTTGGGCCTAAGGGCATAGGTAATGGAGCACCAACCCTAGTAGTATAAATAGTAAATGATGTAATTAGGATGGTGGCTCTTTGGTGACAAACAACTTGCATTAGACAAATCTTGTATGCAAGTTGGTTTCTATTCATCTTCATCTTATTCCTTTTCTTAATTGATTATCTTGTTTGTGTGATTCCGCTAGCATCCGAGCTATGTGTGATATCGAAAGATCCATTAATCGGGACTTTCAAATGGTATCAGAGCCTGTTTAAACTTGTTTCCAGGCTCAGATCTGATATCACACATTTACGGATCCTATCTGCTACTGTTCGGAGCAACTGTTGAAGATCTCGGATCATCTGCTCGTGTTTTGGACCATCTCGAATCATCTCTAATTAGAATACTTGAATATCTTGGACAAGCTTAGCTGCATCTTGGATCAGAAACATCATCTCGAATCCATCTCGGATAGAACACACGATCATCTCGAATCATCTCGAACAATCTTGGATCTATTATCGTGTATCTCGAGTCTATCTCGATTAAGCATCTCGAATTGATCTTCATTGTACACTGTTTCGAGTTACTGTTTCGAGACGCTTTTATCTCGGATTGACTGTTTGACCATCTTGGATTGACTGTTGATTGGACTTGTCATTATCAATAACAAATATAATTAAATTTTATTCGGTAAAATTAAAAATGATGAACCCAAAAGGAATTTTGACTGCTGTGGATCTCACCAACGCAACCTTAGCTACCATTTAAACTCAGAACCTGGCATTGCATCAGGAACTCGATCAAATCATCAGCACGTCTACCAAAATTCCAAGGCTGTTGAACGGAGATGACTATTATGGTTGGACCTGGCGTTTTGAACAATACTGCAAGGCTAAGGAGCCTGGTATCATAAGGAGCATTCGTAATGGTCCCCGTACCATTATGTACTCTACTGAAGATGATCCAATGACACAGATTCATAAGCCAGAAAGTCCGTGGTTAGAGGAGGATCGAAAGGCTATGTATGAAGACAGCCGAGCGATAGGTCAACTCACTATGGCTTTCGGCCCAGATATCTCAATTGCTATCAGAAGTTGCACAAGTGCTAAAGAAATCTGGGATGTGCTTTAAAATCTGTATGAAGGGAACACTGACATGAAGGCCAGCCGGGTAGACATGCTAAATCAGCAATTCAGTTCGTTCAATCACATTTATGGAGAAACTATGTGGAATTAGGTAAGGAGATTTGTCAAACTTGTTTCACAAATGATCAGTGCGGGTATTTCCATCTCCAACAGTGGAATGAATCGACAACTTATGAACTCCATACCAAAGAGCTGGGATGTTGATGTGTCAATGATCAAATGTACTAAGAACCTGAATGAAGTTTCTCTCACCGAGCTGATAGCCACCATCAAATCTTGCAAAATTGACAACCAACAAAGACAGCTGAATTATAAGAACTCCTTAATTGCTGCTGTGATGATAGGTTCTAATACTGCACTGATGTATCAAAGTCTTCATGGTCATCCCAATATTATTTTTAGTCCTATAACAAGCAGCAACCCAAATCCAAATATTCAGTCGGTTAACACCAACCCAACTCCAAGCTCTGAAGACAAGCTATTTTTATGGCATGACTCCTCAAAGCAACACTGTCACACTAGTTTCTCCTCAGCATAAAAACGAGATCTACAGTCCAGTGAGACCTCCACCCTCTCAAAATACCCAATCCAAAATCTCTGCTGATAACATGGCCATCCTCACTAAGCATAATTAAGAAAAACTAGCCCTAGCAGCGTCCATGATCATCCGTCCAAATGCTTTCCTTGCAGGTGATTTACTGCCTCCATCAGTTCTGGCTACCGAAATAAATCAAGTGTTCGAAGAAGATATTGAAGAACTGGACGCTTTCTTGGAATTTAGCTATGGCAGCCTTTAGAGCTGAAAAGTTTCAGAAAAGATATGGTCATCGTCCCATGTCAAACATCAAGTCTGGTGCTGTTAAAGACAAGCTAAGGTGCTACAAGTGTCATGAACCAGGACATTTTCCCAGGGATTGCAAGAAAATACCAGTAGGGTACGAGGCAACTCAAGCCGCTGCAGCTAGGAACTCTGAAAGAGCAATGGTTCCCGTTGGATCTGCTCAAGCTCAAACTTCATCTTCAACTGGCCAAGGAAGCTCTGGAACTCGAAAAACTCTGTTGGTACATGATCAGCATGGATTTAGCTGGGTGGATGCTTCAGCACAGGTAGAGTCACTAAAGATCTCAGAAGCTGGAGAAGTAGTTCACCAATGTCTAATGGCACTCACTAAGGAACCCAAAACTCTCTCCGAAACGGTAAACTCTCTTTTGTGCTCCGAACATTGGAGAAATAAAATTTCAGAAATGAGGGCCCATAACTTTTCTCTAATTAGCGATTACAACAGTGCCATGTCAAAGTGTATTAGTCTTCGAGAGAACAATAAGATTCACTATGAAAAGATCGATGCACTTAAAAAGGACATAGCTCAGCTCCATTTAGATGTAAACCAACAAAAATGTTGGGTCTATGACTATAATAACATATTAAATTTAAAAACAATGGAATGTGACTCTGTAAGAGCTGAGCTAGAGCTTCTCACTGGAAAATATCAGCAAAATGAATTAAATATTAAAAAATTCGATAATTCCAGTGACACTGTCCGAAATCTCTGTAATGTACGATTGGCATACAAGGAAAACAAAGGGAAAGGGTTGGGTTATACTCAGGTTCCTCCACCATATAATCATAATTATTCAAGAATGCCCACTACTGAGCAAGAACTAAAAATTATGATACAATGATGTATGGAAAACTAAGCGACTACATTCCTTGGGAACCTTTCAAGCCTAAGAATGCTCAACCCACTGATTTTCAAAAAAACCCATGACTTTTGTTAAAAATGATAGTCAAGAATGCTTAAATGAATCAGTTGAAAGCTCAGAACAAGAAAAGGTGTCAAAAAAAACACTTGAAATCCATCACCCTCTAATTCTGATTTTGCAAATGATATTGATTGTTCCAGTAAATGTGCAGAGTCAGTGATAATTGAGGAGCGGTCTGAAGAGGATAATGGATCAGATGATTCTGATAATTTATGTGATAAACATGATACTTATGTGTGGGATTTTGTTCAGTATTTAGTTTTTGAAACTCAGGGCTTCTCTGAGAAATTTGCTGAACCTAAAACATTAAATGCTATGGTTTTTTATTCTGATTCTGATTTAACTATTTTACCAGAGACATCTAAGGCATTTGATACAGGTTCAAATATTGTGAAAAATTTCACTGATGCCTCAGATATTTCTAAATGTTGTGATGATGATATTGTGCTTGAATGTGGTGATAACCAGGAGATATCCGCTGCATCAGAATCTCATGATAATGATTCTAATTCATCAGAAAATGAGCAATGTGCTTCTAACAGTCAAACAAATTTTGACCAAAGTTGCTCATCATCTGGTAAATGCGAATCATATTTTCTTGAGAGTTTAGTCTCTGATGAAACTATTTCAAAAGAAACTGACTCAGTTTCTGAAGAAAAATTTTCAAATGAAACTATGTCTACAAGATTTAATATTTAAAAGAAAAATCAGTGACACAAAAATAAAGATCAAGAATTAAAGTCAGCTCTCCTCAAAAACCGACTGAACCTAAGTTGAAGGGTAAACTTATCGATACTCACTCTTGTGCTAATGATTGTGACCAGGATACATCAAAGGCTAAACATGCATCTAACAATCATCACCAAGTGGGAAGAAGATGCCCAGTCAGCTTCCCAGAATAACATAAGCAGAACTAAAAGTCTTTTTCTCAAAAAGTAAAACTTGTTTCAAATGTGGAATTCCGGGACACATAGCTTGAAATTGTGTTCATTGTCCTCTCGTGTTCTATCATCCAAAGAACACTTATCATCAGAAGGGCTTATACCGTCAACAGACCAGTCGGAAATACACGCAAAGCAAGCCTTTTGGTGGAGACTGGAATCTAGCAAGGAGAATTAATTGAAAATCTTCTAGAACTAGTAAACAATCTAAAAATTAAAACATCACACCTAAGAAGAACTCAATTACCAAACTGTGACATTTGTGCCTTTTCAACCATCGTGCAATTCCAAACAAATTCGAATCCAATGAAATTTGGTGTTTCATTCCCGAGAATTGTATAATTACATGTGACATTCATCCATTTTAGTCCATATACAATCTCAACCCCTTAAAGCTATTCTAGAGGTTATACGTAAACTATTACGCAAAACGTAACCAGTTTAACGTAATGTACACTCCGGAATAATGCCATAAGCTAAACATACCTTAAAAAACCCTTTATATAACTTAGGAATGAGTTTTGAAGGGTTCTGTATGGCAAAAACATGCTTATTCAACTTCACGGGCTATTTTGCAAATTCTGCGAAACTATTCCGTTACGCGTATTTCCTAATCTGGAACATGTATGCACAGCCAAAAATTATTGTAATCATTAAAATTGTTTATTATGATGATTTGAATGCAAAAATATCATTCTTACGCATTTACGATCATTTGCACGTTTGTTATGATTTTCGTCGTAATTAACCGAAAACTGCGACCGTATGACCAAACGAACCGACATCCGTGGTATTTCCGAGCATATTTCAAGTCCCTTATGCTTCAACATCCTTTTAAAGCCTTAAAATTGGGTTAACAGAGGTTAAACGTGTCGAAAAGCAAGTTTAGAGGTTGCAGGGACTAAAACTGACATTTATGATATTTTGGCCTCTGGCGGGGCGCGAGAGACAAGCCCATTTCTCTCGTGGGGTGCCAGAGACCGTCAGACAGGAGATGATTAGCTGGCAGCTTCCTGCTCACTTCCTTGGCCACCAAGTCTCGAATTTTGACACCTAGCTCGCAATTTTCCACACTCCTTCTGCTTCTAACACCTCATTAACACTTGTTATGATCCTAAAAAATCCCCAACACTTGGCATGATCTTGTGATCATGTTTCAACTATAAATAACCACCTCCTTTTCACTTCAAACTTGCTCATTCACTCTTTTCTTCATCTCCTGCTCTACTTGGAGGCTACCACATTGTTGGAGGCTTCCTAACTGAGTTTCCTTCATCCTAGAAGACAAGTAAGTGTTCTTCCTTAGTCTTGCTCATTATTTTAGCTTGTTATAAGCTCAAAGTCAAATAGTTTGACTTTCTGTTTGACTTTCGGTTCTGACCATAATTGGTCACGTCAAAGTTCAATTGAACTTTGCAACGTGATCGTAATCATGATGGTTATAATCCCTTGTGATTATACATACTGATTACCATGTTTACCAGTTGAAGTGACGAGTCAAAGTTTCGGTAAAAAATGCGCATATTGTGCTTTTTTACGACGAAACTATTTTCGGGTATCAAAACACCAAGTTTGGTCACGTCAAGTTTAGTGCTTTGTTTGGGTCGTAAGTCGAGCGGTCTTGACCACCGCTTTGACTTTCGAATCCGACCCGTATGGTCAATCTTTGAATCCGACCAAACACATATTTGTGACCATAGTTGTATAGGGAATAACCCTCTGGGATTATATCTTATGGTTACTTCGTTTGGTTAGTTATATGATAAGTCACTCTTATGTACTTTATTAATGACCAAAATGCCCGTTTTGCGTATAAATCCATCTTAAACATATGTAACCAAATTTTGATATGTAAACTGATGTTATAACATTCTCAAACATGTTTGGGCATTTAAGACTTATCATAGGACATGTTTAACCATCCTAACATGTGTTTACGCAAATGGCACGTTAAAGTAGCATAAACTACCATAACGGGTCATAACAGGTCAAAAGCACTTAGGATTCATTCCAAATCAGAATGTTAACATTGTTAAACCATTTCATATGAGTTCCAACACTCATTTGGTTTACAAGACCTCATTCTATCTGATTCTTCTGATTATGTCTCGTACTTTAACACAAGTACCCGATGCTAGGACACACTTGATTCCTCGACCTTTTGGGCTTTGTTTACACATTCATACAAGGCTTATACGCAATCCCAAGTGAGTATATAGTCCGCTCTTTTACGTTTTTCAAATGTTTTTGGGTGATTCATATGTGCCTATTCACTATTTTCACGATTTCAAAGCTATACGATTTCACATACGTAATACTTATCCTGTAACGAATTGAAATTGTTACCCATGACTTATACAATGATTTTCAAAGTTTGTGAGACTATTGTTGGTGTGTATTTCTTTTATACATTCATTAACAATGATCAAGCCGATTGGTAGTACGATATAGCGCTATAGGACTTGACACCCCATTCCTTGTGTTAGGGAATGTCAGAACCCAAGTTTAAACCAAATAGATTTTGCCTTCGTGGTAAATCTATAGTCACCAAAGTATAGTTTGATATACTCAGGTTTGAATGTATTTCCAAACGACCACAATGTGTGTTATACAAAGGTTTTCCAATTAAGCCACAACAACTTATCTTTTGTTGATTTCTGAAACCTAAGTGTAGTTTGATGTACTACCAAATCACAATTATAGTATATTTCGATATCCTAAACCAAAGCATAATTTGATATGTTACCAGTGTGATATTGTTTTCCAAAAGTATAGTTTGATATACTAAACGAAAGCATAGTTTGATATGCCACCAATGCGATATTGTTTACCAAAGTATATTTTGATATACTACCAATTCTTTTATTCAAACCCAAATTATATTTATATTTTGATATACTATTAAGTCTCTTATTGAAAACCAAAAGTATATTTCGTACATATATTACAAACACTTTTTAACAAAAAGCAAAGTAATGTAGATACTAAACTTTTTGCAAGGATTCATGGCTACTTTTGAAAACATATATATTTTCTTTCTAAAACATCCAAAGCCATGAATCATCATCACAAAACCTATGTTACTCACAGGCATTTTTATGCTGACGTACCTATTTTCATATATATTTCAGGTTTATTTAAATGATGATTGTCGCTACATACTACACATAGGATGGACGTGGGCCTTACTGACTTTAAAACTTGAAGGACAATATGATTGTATTTCATTTCCTATATTCCAAGACAATGTAATTCGACAATTCAATAAAACAAAACTTTAAATACCATGTGTTGAAACAATTTGTAACGGGACTCCCCAAGTGTTTCCGCCGCGTGTTGTTGTTATACTACGCGATTTGGGGTGTTACAAAAAACAACGAAAGAAATTTGGAAACCTAAAACTCTTGTGGATTCCCATTCTCAGTATTCCAACTTATCATGCTCAAAAGCATCTTCATCCCAAACCTCAAATCACTTAAAGGGATTCTCAATTCCCAATGAGGCTTGGCGAATGAAGAAGGACATTAAGCCTGGATCAAGAATGATCTCGGTACCAGTTTCTCACCAATTCCGCTATGTGTACAGGAACTACTATGGAGGGCTATCGTGCGCCTATGGTTCATCGATAGTGGTTGTTCCAGACACATGACAGAACACATCTCCCAATTGAACGACATCAAAATCTTTGATGGTGGACTTGTCAACTTTGTAGGAGGAGAAACTGGACGAATAACAATGAAGGGTACGGTCAAGAATGGTGTTCTCAGCTTTTCTAATGTCAATTACGTTCCTGAGCTCAAGCATAGCTTATTAAGTGTCTCTCAAATGTGCGACGAGGTTCTAGAAGTCCTAATCACAAAGAATGGCTGCGTGATCCTTAAACCTGGGATTTTTGTTCCTAAAGATTGGTACCTACTTGAAGCTGAGCGTCGTGGAAACACTTATCTTCTTGACATGAATAAAGCGCCAACTGATCAAGTCACTTGTTTATTTTATGAAGTCGCCGAACATGATGCAATGCTATGGCATCATCGCCTGGGTCATCTGAACATGAAGAATCGGAATCGTTTAGCAAAAGGAGGTCTAGTCCGAAATCTGCCAATCAAGGATTCTATGCAAATTGAAAAATGTGAGTCATGTGCCCGAGGGAAACAACATCGAAGACCACACAAACCTGAGCATGTGCATACGACGTCTAAAGTTTTAGAAATGCTTCACATGGATCTTTTTGGTCCTATCAACGTGCTGAGCATTGGCAGAAAGGCATATTGTCTAGTCATCACATACTATTTTTCCCGATTCACTTGGGTTTTCTTCTTGGAGCAAAAGAGCGAAACTGTTGGATTGATAAAGAGGTTCATCATTCTATTGAAAAATCAAGCAAATGAATGAGTGAAGATCATTCTATCTGACAATGGGACATAATTTAAAAATGCTGATTTAAATGATTTCTGTGCCAAGAAAGGGATTGATCGTCAGTATAGTGCAGCCCAAACCCGTCAACAAAATGGGGTCGCTGAAAAACGTAACATAACTCTTATTGAAGCTGCTCGAACAATGTTGATTGATTCTGGTCTCCCACTAATATTTTGGGCAAAAGTAGTCAATACTGCCTGCTACATTCAGAATCATGCCTTAATCAACAAACGTCACATGAAGACGCCTTATGAATTAGTTGAGGGACAGAAGCCATCGGTGCAACATTTTCGCACATTCGGATGTCCTTATGTTCTCCTAACCATGGATGCCAAAGGAAAATTTGAAACAAAGGGAGATCCATGCTATTTCATTGGCTATGCTAAAAACACCACTTATCGAGTATACAACAAGATCAAGAAGCAAATAATGGATACGTGTTATGTGGACTGGCTGGAAGAAAATCCAAAAGATACTCAACTTGGACCTGATTTGTTATATGATTATTCCTCCTTGTTTAATTCATTTAATATTCTGCCTAATGTGATTTTTACTG
The DNA here is from genome assembly GCA_947069175.1 of Scalesia atractyloides. Classification (NCBI taxonomy): domain Eukaryota; kingdom Viridiplantae; phylum Streptophyta; class Magnoliopsida; order Asterales; family Asteraceae; genus Scalesia; species Scalesia atractyloides. The sequence continues at coordinate 31,358,191 of CAMTDV010001633.1, forward strand.
AGGATGTCTCAAGTTCGGTGATACCTATTCCCATTAGAGTTGAGAACGATGTTGTACCGCTACAAGATGTATTTAAGAAACTCACCGTAGATCCACCGGGTTTCCATGAGGCACCTGCAGCGTCATCTTCTTCCTCTTTGCTCCCAGAACCAGTTCCTGCATCTGCTCCTGAGTTTGCTTTTGTTGATGCAGCCCAAAGTACTGAAGAATCTACACCTCAAGCCAGTGTCGGTCCTTCAAATGCAAATAATCAAGAAGATTCGTTATTCCAAGAACCAGTTCCACCAGAAAGCACTGTTGATCCAATGGTAGCAAATAACACTTCTGCATCACATGAGGGGGAGCAAAATGGAATAGCATCACAGAGTTTTTCAAATCTGAAATCAAATCTCCAGACATCTGAAGTAGCAATTCCACAGCGTGTTAAGAAATCATCATATTATGAACGTTATTGGTTCTGTCTCTGCTGGTGTACAAACCCGCAGTAGATCTAGAACTATTAACACATGTTTGTATTCATGTTTTATCTCGCAGATTGAGTCTAAAAACATTAATGTTGCTTTGTGGGAACCTGGATGGGTCGATGCAATGCATTAAGAGCTTAATCAGTTTGAGAAGTTAGGCGTATGGAAGCTCGTGAAACTTCCCAAAGGCAAACGCGCCCTTGGAACTCGTTGGGTATTCAGAAATAAACAAGACGAATTCGGTGTGATCGTTAGGAACAAAGCACGATTAGTTATACATGGTTTTAAGCAGATCGAGGGTCTTGATTATGATGAGGTCTATTCGCCAGTCGCTCGTCTTAAGGCCTTCGTATCTTCTTGGCATATGCATCCTATATGGGATTAACAGTGTATCAGATGGATGTCAACACAACTTTTCTGTATGGGAAGGTTAAGGAGGAGATTTGTTGATTCTGAATTGGAAGGCTATGTCTACAAGCTAGATAAGGCTCTGTATGGTTTGCACCAAGCACCTCGTGCATGGTATGCAACCTTAACTGAGCACTTACTTGCTCATAGGTACACCCGGGGAACTATAGATCAAACGCTTTTTATCAAACGCGTTGGCAAGGATCTGATTCTTGTTCAAATCTATGTTGACAACATTATCTTCGAGTCAACAAATGAAGATCTGTGCAAGGAGTTTGAGGAGGTAATGAAGAAAAAGTTCGAGATGAGTTCATTAGGAGAAATGACAACCTCTTGGGGCTGCAAGTTCGACAAAGCAGTAAAGGCATCCTCATCCATCAAGGAAAATATGTTCAGGATGTTCTTGCAAAGTTTGACATGACCAACTCAAGGCCAATGGACTCCCCCATAGCATAGAAACCACCTTTAAACGAACACACTAATTGTAGTCCAGTCAATCCAACACTATATCGATCCATGATCAGCTCATTGATGTATCTGACCACTAGTCGACCAGATATCATGTTCACTGTCTGTCAGTTTGCTCGTTTTCAGCCTAATCCAAATTTTCTCATCTTTCTGCTGTGAAACGAATCTTTAGATACCTCAAGGGAGCCCCAAACCTTAGGCTATGGCATCCTAGAGATTCGAACTTTGACTTGTTTGCTTTTTCTAACAGTAATCTTGGAGGGACTGACAGGGATATGAAGTCTACATCGGCAGGATGTCAATACTTGGGTGACAGACTCATTTCGTGGCAGTGCAAAAAGCAACAAACGGTATCATTGTCTACCGCAGAAGCCGAATACATTGCAGCATCTGCTTATTATTCCCAGGTTATTTGGATGTAACACTAGCTCGAGGATTACGGTTTGACTTATCTTGACACTACCATTTATTGTGATAATGATGCCGCTATCCAATCATCAAAACCCCTGTTTTTCACTCCAAGACCAAGCACACTGATATCAAAGTTCATTTTATTCGAGATTGCTATGACAGAGGTTTAATTAAACTTGAACAGATCAATACTGATGCTAATACTGTGGATCTTTTTACAAAACCTGTCAGCAACTCGAGATTTAAGGTGCTTGTGGACCTTTAAAAATGATGCGATTTACCGACTGAGTACTAAAAAAACTCCCAATAAATTTGGGCATAAAGTATTATACTTTTGCACAAATTTAGGGGGAGAAATATTTGGTTGAGGGGAAGAATTTTCATGCTTGGGAAGTGAAATAAATTTCCGTACTAATGAATTTGACTAACACATGTAAGGTACCAAAGCTGAAAAGGAAAGGATCCAATGTGATGTGCTGATAGGCTTATTGTTCAAAGGACATAAAGAAAGTACTGCAAGCTATACGTCATGTGGATAACATATCATCAACATATGATTTCATGGTCTTAAATCAAGCGTTAATAGATAGCCAACGTCTGAAGTTCCGGGCCTTTATGCTGATGTTTCATCCGGGGATATCAGAGCTGCCCTTTTGTTGCATCCTGACATATGCAGACCTAGGCACAGCCCGGATATCCTTAAAAGAGCCAAAATGAAGGCCAAAACCTTAAAGAGAAATGAAATCTCTTATGAGACAACTCCATGTGCTTGAAAGGATAAATTTTATAAGGAATAAAGCCTAACCCTCATCAGATGTTATTTGGTTGCTCTCCAGTATGATGTACTAACCTGTTCACCAACTACACTGACGTTGTAAAATCAAAGGATGATCTCAGTATACTCACTTGTTACGATGAAAGGTTGTGCTTACCTTGATCGCGGGGGTATGACATGTTATGGGATATACGGATGCTATAGCTTGTTCCTTCAGGATTAAAAGTACAAGGTTGGAATTAAAAAAGGGGAATTAACACGATAAGTTTAAGAGGACACGTATATTGGCAATCGCATGGACCTATCTTAATAAGTGAAGTGTGAAAAATGTTCCTTAGCCAATTCGTCAAACGGTTTGATCCCATGGCTAGTCTGCTCATTTAATTATTTATTTTTATTATTTAATAAGTGAAGTGCTGAAAAGGTTGCTCAGTTGGATAAATTGCATAATTTGACAAAAGGCAGTACTGTTTTGAAAAGATATGCCCCCATGGCAAATGAATTGTAAAATACTGAACTGTTGGGCCCATTATCTCGAACCAGTCTCGATTAAATCATTGATGAAATGGGCCTGGCCCAAGTCTATCTCGGATTACTGTTCTGAGATGGGCCGAGCCCACTCATTTCGAATCTATCTATATCTCGGATCTCTATCTCGAACTGCCATCTCGAACTGATCTCGAACTATAGGTTAGAACTCCTATGCATCTCGGATGAAAATTGGGCATCTCGAATAGATCTTGAATGATTTTATGTCCAGTTGTTTTGAAGTAGCAAACAAGCAGCGCGGGAAAGAAAATATAAAGTTTAAATTCACCGGAAAATATGCGTTGGTTAAACACGGCAAATTTCCAGAGGTTGTTTCGGCTCCAAAGCCTAGAACGTGAACATAGCTAAAGAGGACGATGTGAAAATTGTTGGAGGACCTTAGAAGCCTAAACCTGTAATAGAAGATCTAGTTTCGGAAGATGAAGACACCGTTGAATCAGAGAAAGCTGAAGCACCTGTCAAAGAACTGAATGTTATATCCGAAGAGAATCCAGCTGATCTACTTGCGTCTCTTCAGGGTGAATCTGGGATCCCTCCTCCCGGAATCATTCATACCAACGTCGATACACCCGTTAGCCATAAGCCTGCAAGTCCAAGAGTCTCTTCTGAGCCAATTACGCCAGATGCCCTGAATTACACACATACCTGAAGGTTCATGTGGTTTTCGTGATGAAGTTGGAAGCTCTGGTGCTGGATTATCAAGAGCATGATGAAGCTGCTATGAGAATGGCTGTAGATAAGATGAAATTCATTGAGTAGTCTGACAGTGATGACGATGAAGTGGTGGATGTTAGCAAGCTGCAACGAAGGGTGGTATTATTGGAATAAGATAACGAGCTGAAGAATGCTCAAATAGCATCACTGCATAATCAAATTACAATTAGAGACCAAGCAATAGAGCAGTTACAGGTGATGTGAGTTTGTTGATGACTGAGATGTATGAAATGAAAGCAAAGTTGCAAAAGAAGTTCGGTGGTGAATTTGCTGATAAAAATGATGATCCTCTGAATTTTGCTCACCACGAACGAACAGCTGAAGAAAAGGCAGCTGAAGATGCTGAACGAGAAGCTGGTCTGTAAGCCTATCTTGCAGCAAAGAAAAGTAAGAAAAGAAAACAACCACAAGCAAAGAATCCGCAAAGCAAAAAAATGCTTGTAATGAAGAATCAAGATGTCAATCCACCTGACGAGAACTTCCAGCTCAAGAATCCTTCAAAGGTGTCTGATCGTTATGTTATGGAATTGGGATCGAGCTTCTACGATAAAGTTGGAAACAAATTGGAAGTCAAGTGTTGGAAGTCCGATCATGACAAAAAGCTGTGGTTGGTGACTAGAGAGAGTGGACACATGGAAATTACTCTAAGCAGTCACAGTTCAAATCCTGGACGAAAACTGATCTGAAAAGTTTATTGAGAGCTCCATATATGGATTCAGATCTAAATTAGCACGGTGAAGGATGGGCTTTCCACTTAAAGCTTGAATACAAAGTAAAACATAAATTCCCAACGATGAAGACGGATGAGACTTATCTGAAGAAAAATCCAGGAATACGAGATCATCCAACTCACAAGCGCATGAAAACCGTCATTCGGCCACTGACCGACAAAGAAAAGGTCACTCATGCTGCTCTGAAGTTTCCTAAAGGAGTGCTCAAGAACTTTTGTTGTTGGGCTTATGATCCAAGGATGGCAGAAGCAATAATTGTGACTAAAGAAAAGGCTTTAGGCTGTCAAACGTGTTGGAACTCATAAGCTTTCACGAGGAAGATATCAAAGTTCTTGGTCAACATCAAATTCGTACAAGTGATAAATATGAAGCCTGTGCAAAGTCCTGTACTGGAGCAGTGGCTGCTGTAATTCAGAACAGATTGTATGTGGATCCAGGACCACTTTTCGGAGGCAACAGACAATAGATTGTGAAACTTGAAGACAAACTAATGCAGTAAACCTAGTGGAGATTGTTAGTTCATGATTAGGTTTATGCATTAGTACATGTTAGTTTGGGCTAATTGTTTATAATTGGGCTTAGAGGTTATTTTGGGCCTAAGGGCATAGGCTAATAGAGCACCAACCCTAGTAGTATGAATAGAAAATGTTGTAATTACGGTAGTGGCTCTTTGGTGACTAACAACTTGTATTAGACAAATCTTGTATGCAAGTTGGTTTCTATTCATCTCCTTCTTATTTCTTTTCTTGATTGATTAGCTTGTTTGTGTGATTCCGCCACCATCCAAGCTACGTGTGATATCGAAAGATCCGTTCATCGGGACTTTCAGACTGCATTATCACTTGCATGCCCAATTATAGCGAAGATTGCTACAAGGAAATTTAGGTAGAACTTTCTCCCGAAGCTATCTATCTGAGGCAAGATGTCATCAAAGAAGAGCTTCCCAGTTGGTCTGTTGATCCAGTTAGTCCTTTTGAACTGTGCTCTCCACTCATCCACTACTTCGTTTTTATTTGTTGACGATTTTTCCCCTTCACGACCATGTTTTCCATTCGGTATACCGATTAAAGAGTTTATCAATTCTTCATTGATATGTATTGTATGGGTGTCAACATTAAATTGTTTATTCTTTCATTATAATTTTCAACCAAGCAGTACCCAAGCATTGTGGGTATGCTGTCTATGTTCATATTCAAGGCAACACCAAACCCCATGTCGTGTACTTCCTATCTTTGATTTTGATTCAGATTTATAAACCAAGCAGTCAAGTTTGTAGGTTTTACTCTTAACAAAACTCTAGCCCCACAGAATTGAAAAAATGGTTCTTCCTGAACCTCAACATCCTGACCTAAGGTCTTCCTCTTATTGGCGTTTTGGGATTTTCCTGTGTGCACGTTTATTGTTACTCTTAAAACAAGTTGAATTTCCATGGCGTTTTAGCACCAGTTAAACGATATATGTTGTACAATAAGACAATCTCAGATGATATATGGTGTTTAAATAACACAAATAACATATGTAAATGTTGTTCTCATACTGTCAAACAATATTATACATGCGATACATTTATTGTCGTTTATTAACAAATTCTCAAAGTATATGATAAATGGAGTTTTACAAAAAAAACATCATAAAAAGTAACCATCTGTACCATGTTTTGTTGTTATCTTCTTTCGTTGATCGGTGGTTCTTTGGCGTTTTGGAGCAGGTGACTCTCTGGATTCCAGACTCATAGAAACTGCACATTTAGAGATAAAATTAAAACGCCAAAAACATCATAAAACTAACATAGTATAAATTGAAGTCAACTCGCTCTATTTTTTGCCTTTGGATCTGGTTTGATGGTTAGACGCCATAATATTGTTGGTTCGAGTTTTCTAGGGTTTTCGCGTTTCTGTTGGAATTGGGGGGTTTCTCTAGGAAGTAAAAATGTATGGGTCACATTTTTTGATGGGTTTTGTAGATGCACATACACCTTTTTGCCCTTAATGAAGCGCGTCCACGTTCGAAAGTTGACTTTATTTACGAAAACGCCACTGTGCCAATCTAATCCATTGATTGTTTTGATCCAACGGATGAGGGGCATTCTCACCGTTTTCACACTTATAGTAGTTTTCTCTAGATCCTGCCCCTATGCACACACACACACACATACTAGCAGGATGCCCGCGCGATGCGGCGGGAGTGACACATCGCATTTGCGATACTCATTTTTTGTACTTTTCTTATTCATACAATATTTATTGTAGCATCATCGTGATAGATATACATCAAAAGCGAAGAAATCGGGTAATCCATTTCAATCAGTTTTCAGTTAATCATTTCGGTTTATTCGGTTAGATTGATAGTTTTGGTTTAGCTTATTTAATTTCAGTTACTATAAAAAACCAAATTTGGGCTAAAACTTTTGCTTGAAAATATATGAAATTGAGGTATAACATTAAATGAAAGTATAAATATATGAAATGGTGATATAAAATACGAAATATATGAACTGGAGGTATAAAAGCTAGAAATATACGAAAATATGATTGATTTGGTTCATTCAGCTAATTTTGGTTAAACGAGAATACAAAAAAATTGATAACCGGTTTTTGGTTAATTCAGTTTTTAGCTAATTTGATTTTGGTTGATTTTGCTCCGGTTTCGTCTGTTTTCTGTTTGGTTTAGGTTAACGATTTAGTTATTGCTTACCAATAACCGATTTTGGTTAATGACCTAGGTGCGCGTGTGATACGACCGGAAACACCGACATTGCCACTGTGTGTATTGTTCGATTGGTTAGATTATTATCCTCAATCGAAATTGAGGTTGATGATTTGTCTATTTTATTAACCAATCCGTTTTCAGTTAATTTGACAGTTTTTTATTTGATTCATTTAATTTGGGTTAATAGCCAAAACCAAACTTGGGCTAAAACTTTTGATTAGGAATGCATGAAACTTAGGTATAAATACATGAAATAGATGTATAGGTACGTGAAATGGATGTATAAATACATAAAACGGGGTATAAATATGAAATACATGAATTGGAAGTATAAAAGCTAGAAATATATGAAAATATGAATGGTTTGGTTCAACTAATTTTAGTTAAATGAGGGTACAAAAAGTTTGATAACCATTTTTGGTTAATTGGGGTTTCGGTTAATCAGTCTTCAGTTAACTTAGTTTTTTTGTTGATTAATGTACCAAAAAAGCTACGACCATTTCAAAATCGTGGGGGAGTTAGTTTTTTTATAAGTGGATAAAGTGTAACTACTAACTATAATCTATATTTTGTTAAAGATGAGATATTAAGGTGTAATCTACATGAGGGGATTAAATTGACAAAGTTTAGTCACTTGATAGTCTATATTATTAAACATAACGAGATAATAACTAAGTACATTTGGGCTTTAATCACTTGTACACTGAGCCATCATCTACTTGTACCTTTTAATCCACACGTCAATACTAACCAAGACAACTATCGAAACGTTGACAAAAATGAGTAAGTCTTCATGGTACTTTTGGATTCTTTTAAAACATTATAGTTTATAAGATATGGCAAGAATACGTAAAAGAATTATAAGTTTGTTGTAGAGGGGGGAAATGTAACTTATTACCTATAATTATGTTAAATTTCAAGGATTAAAGTGTAATAAGATAGAGGGGTAAATATAATTATTGTTTATAAGACCAATTTACCCTCATTTTAGGGGTGTATCTATAAATTAAAAGGGAAAAATTCTTATTTTTTAGTAGGCCTGGAAATTTTAGACACGTACATGAATACACGACACGAACCTACACGAAGTTAACTGGCATTAACAGGTAGACACGAAAATACTTGTTAATTTTCGTGTCTAAACAAGTAAAATACATGTTTACCTCTTTAGTACCTGTTAATACATGTTAACAATTTTAATATAATAAAAAATATAATTTAATGGGGCCATGTGATTTGAAAACCTAATCTTATCACTTATCTATTTAGTTTTCCTAACCCTTCCCGTTCCCATTCCAATGGACGTATTAAAAAAAACCCTAATTCTTCCCCTTCTCTAGCTCCACTCCTAGCGACACCACCCCAACCACCAAACGTCGAGAAGAAAGTACCATGCGAACTTTGAATTGAAGATTTGAGAAGAAAGACCCATGTGAGCTTTATATTGTTTTGAATGGATGTTATGAATTGTTTAAACCATTTGTGGTTTCATTTATGGATTTTATGTCAAACTTGTTACTTATGATGCATTTATGCATTATTTAAGCCTATTGTGAACTTTTGGCAACTTTTGTTTCACGAAACAGGTTCCTAGATATGTAATTATTTAAACATTTTTAAACAGGTATTAACAGGTAATTATCGTGTATACTTATTAAAAGATATTTCGTGTTCGTGTATGGAAAACGGGACACAAAACCTTATCGTGTCGTGTTCGTGAATGGAATTTCGTGTATCGTGTATTATCATGGACACGATATGCCAACCCTATTTTTTAGGTATCTTAAAATGCCCCTCCCTCATGCATTATAATATATATTTATAGGAGAAGGATCCGTTAGGAACCACCCTTTATTACGAGAACCACGAGAATCAATGTGAACACAACCAAAAATACCTAAAAAAATTAAAAAGCAAACATTTTTTTACAAAAATAAATTGCTACTTTTCATAAACAAAAAAAAATTGTTGAAGAAAAGTAGCGATTTTTTGTTAAAAAATGTTTAATAAAAAATTGAGTGGTTTTTAGATTTTTTTGGGTGTAGTTGTTAGCATTAGCTTGGGTGGGGGTTAGGTTTTTTTACGTTTGGGAGGGGGTTAGCTTTATGGTTTAGTTTTTTTTAATTTAGTTTGGGTAGTGGGGTTTAGGTTTTTGGGGGTCGGGGGTTAGGTTCTTTTAGGTTTTGGGTGATGATGTAATGGGTTACTTTTATGTTCACAATGGTTCTGGCGGTTCTCACAATAAAGGTGGTTTTCGCATTAACCTTACCCCATATATATATAGGGGATGGATCATGAGAAAACCAAAAAACTAACTAAAAAGCCAAAAAAACATATCAATTTTTTTTTATATTTTTTATAAAAATTCGCTATATATATTATATAAAAAAAATAAAAAAGCATATAATGCACATGTGCAAGATATACATATGATGCACATGTGTAGTACACATATAGTGCACTATGCAGTACAAGTTTTTTATTTGGAAAAAAGTTTTTTATACATAATATGTAGCGATTTTTTATAAAAAAAATTGTAAAAAAAAATTTGTATGTTTTTTGTGTTTTTTTTTTCTTTTTAATTAGTTTTCTAGTTTTCTCATTTATATCTAGTTTTCTAATGAACCTCTCCCTATATATATATGTGTGTGTGTGTGCGTGTGTAAGGGGAATGTTTAAATGTAAACGCTAAATATGGTGAGAACCGTGAGAACGAATGAAAAAACCACGAGAATTTAATTCGACTTCAAAATCTTTTTTTACACTTATCATTATTATTCGATTACAATTTAGAAATTAAATTTACACGTTTGTGTTGATACAGATGTATGTTGCCTACGTCATCGTATAACGTCGAGTCAGTATTTAGGAGCGAAATGTCGAAGTTTATGTATGTTTATAGTCAAGTTCGCTTGAAATGTATATGTTGTAGTCAAGTTCGCCCGAACTTGCACTCTCCAAGCGAACTTGTATCTCCTATAAATAGGAGTCTTGACATTTCATTTGTAAGATTCAGAGATTTTGTTACGACAGAGGCGAAGCTCTGTCCAAGTGTTTCCAGGATTTGTAACATTTACTAATCAATGAAACAGTGATTAAACAGTAACAAACATGTCTACAACGTCGCCTATGCAAACGAATTCCGCACGTTTACCTTAGGTTTGTCGAATTAGGACCAGAACGATCCGTACAACGGTCCTACAAGTGGTATCAGAGCAGGATTGGCCTAATTTGAAGACATTGGACTTAGAACTTCTCATCTTCTACTCATTTCTTCTATTTTTAACTTTTCTAGGACAATTCACGGACAAAATGGACTGACTCTCAAGTATAATACGTAAAATCCATTATACTAAAACCCTTGAAAAGATCAGAGCTTAAAACAAACGAATTCATGCCGAAAAATTAAAAAAACTATGTTTGAAATCACAACTTCGGTCGAACTTGACATCAAGTTCGCTCGAACGTGACTGAAAAAGTTCATAACTTTTCATCAAGTTCGCCCGAACTTGATTGATTTTTCAAGATTTTCGATAAGTTCGCTCGAACTTGCATACTTTTCATTAAGATTTCATCAAGTTCGCCCGAACTTGATTATATTTTGTTGAAAATCTATAACAAGTTGGCCCGAACTTGTAAAGTCTCTTGAATCACTCTTGAAATTCCATACAAGTTCGCCCGAACTTGTTAAGTAGCTAATTTTCACAAGATGTGACAAGTTCGCCCGAACTTGTCCAAGGTTTCTAAAAAAAGGCATGAAAATTCAGAAAAACGTCTCGTACATCATATATCGTTAGATTCGTATCGACGAGACGAGTTTAAAGCTCTAATCTGGTAAAAATAGTTTTCCCAAACATTTTAAACGTTTTTAGCAAACCAATATGTTAATATTGTCGATTAAAAACTCAAACTTTTCTAAAAGTTGTCTGTTTGCTAATCATTTTTCAAGTGTTTTGAACGACAGATTAGTTGGGAAAACGAAATGGGGTCTGTGATGCCAATGTTGTTGAGATTAGAAGACTATGAAGCCTGGAATGAAAAATTCGAGGACTAGGTACGAGCAAATTACCTCTATGGTTGGGTTGCTATTCAAACTGGATTTAAATGGCCAGTTGATGAACGTGGAGCTGAGCTTTCAGTATCAAAGTTTACAACTCAATTGAATGCTGCATATTCCCATGAGAAGAAGATCCTAACATCGTTACATCAATCGATAAAATAAGATATCTTGGTTTTGTTACTAGAGTACAAAACTGCACAGGATTTGTGGAAATCTCTAGGCGCTAAATATTTGGAAAATGTTGAGATGATTAAGAACATGAATGTGCTAATCAAGAAGTAGTCTGATCGTGTTAGTGATCAAGGAAATGATCGGGAAGCACAAAGTTCAAATGGTCAGTTGAAGAGAGAAGGGAGTATAATGGCAAAGAACTGTGAAAGAAAGAGTCTTCAAGTTCTAAACTAGTCTGCCAAGGATTTGATGTAGATCTGAACGTTTATCTGGCAGATAATGCTAAACTCTTGAATGATTTGAAGAGTTTGACATTAGAAAATAAAACGTTAAAAGAAAATGAAAAAGAATTTTGAAAACAAAATAAAAATTTTAGAAAATGAAAAATTACAAATGTTAGTAGATTTTCAAAATGAAATAAAGACGTTTAAAATGAAAAAATTGTTTTTGAAAAATTAAATATAGAAAATCAAAAAGCAATAAATTTCATATTGAGAAAATTGCTCAACTTGAAAAAGAAGTTGAGACTGTTAAAAATAAAGCTGTTAATTCAGAAAAGTTATTGAAAGGTTTTGTGATTTCCTCATTAAAGTTAGATCATATATGTCCAAAACCGATCAATGTTAATAAAAAGAAAATCCCAATAAGTGACAGTGTCACAAATTATGACAATGTGACACTGTCATAATTGAAGATTGTGATGATAATACCGATGATGAAAGAGCTAAAAATGATAAACATGAAATATTTTTAAAACTAAAAGAAAAATTTCAAGAAACTGTTCTACAATCTACTGAGAAAGGTGAATGCTCAACGCACAAACCTTCTAAGAAGAATGGAGAACGAAAACAAAAAGAAAAACAAAGTTTTAAAAATTCTAAAAATTTTCAAAAGAAAATAAAAGCTCATCGGTACGATCATCCAATCATTATAGAAAATCACAAAAATTTGAGAATAATGGTGCAGGTCGGACCGCAGTACTTCAACGTCAAATCAAAGGTACAGAAGAAGCAGGAAAAATGGCTACCATACGTCAAATTAGTGTTATCATTTGAGTGTATGGTTTGATAGAAATAATTGATACGAGAACAGAAAGTGTCATAAATGTGGAGTAATTGGACACATTGCTAGAAAATGTTTTAAATTAATCCTAAACTTGTTCATATTGATAAGAAAAATTTTGAAGATTTGAAAGTACCAACTCAGGTTTTAAAACAATGTATGAAAACTATAAACAAGGTGAAACCAGTTATTACTAAGTTTTCAAATTTTGAAACTGGTGAATCCTCGAAAAGTAATGAACAAAAGTTTCTACATTGTATTTCAAGAAAACTTTAACGAAAAATCAATCATGGTTGGTAAAAGAAAAAGAATTTACACAATCAGTGAAAATTGAAAGAGTAGAGGACTTTCCGAAACTTGAGAAAGTCCAAAATAAACCTAATTGTGAAAAGAAAGACAAAATTAAGGTTGAAGAATTAACACATAAGACTGCAAAGGTTTGGGTGTCACTATTCAACTAATTGTTTGAATTTTTTTGTGCAGGAGCTTCCAAGGAGAAAGTAAATTACTGAGAATGGAGTTTCGTGGCACACAATGAAGACTGGCCATGTTAACAAGTTTTATATAAAGACCATTTTTATAAAATTTGAAATTTTAAATAATGTCTACTTTACAATTTTTGAAAATTTTTGGAGAAAATTTTTCAGAAACACATTCTAATAACATTTACTTGAAAGTTTTACAATTTTTGAAGAAAATTTGAAAATTTTCACAGAACCCGCACTGTTGAACAGACAAAACTCATGGATCTAAATTGTTATACACGCAAAAGTGTTAAGGTTTTTGTTATCATGAGGGGGGAGAATGTAAAAAGAAATTTGTGAAGCAGTAATTGATGGAGAATTGAAGTGATTCTCATCGTTTGGTCAATGTTTTTCTATAAATAAAAATTCCAAAAATATATTTTGAATTTTAGGGGGAGAAAATATTTTTCAGAAAATCCAAAAACATATTAAATACAAAAAATACAAAAACATTGAAAAAGACAAAAAGAGTTTTGTGGATAAAAGGAAATGATTGTACATCAGTGGACTATCATTGTATGCTAAGGATTTGTAAAGTTTAAAAGTTTAAACAAGTCTTACTGTGGATGTGTCGATAGGCTTTACACGTTCAGTAAATTGTTTCCGGGATATAAACTAAATTTTACATCTGCTTAATCTTGTAGATTAACATCTCTCGGATGTATGGACTTAGTACTCCAAAATTTTCGTTTGAGAGATTGTCTGATTCTGAGATACGAGGTCTTTATAGATAGTTGATATCTGGGGTATTATACAAGTTCTTCTGATTTTGCGTAAGCAATAGCCTAGAACTTCTATAATGCTTTTGCAAAAATCCCCTAAAACTGCATTCAATTGAAAATATCGAAAGATACTACAATTCCAGTACAAAAATATTCCATTTTGAAACACTACCTTATAAATCGAGCCTTCATCTCTCTATCGGTACGGTGGTACTAACCTGAGCTCTCAAGGCCTCGCACAACCCAGATACAGATATCAGTTACGCTATACTCACCTGTAAGATGAAATCTAGGGAATCTTGATACGGGAGTATATTCTGATATGGGAACCATAGTTAAGTCAAGTTTCTTAATTCTACATAACGTATCTTGGAACTATTGAGAAATGTGTTGAAGTTTAAGAGGACAAATATATCGACAATCTAGGTAAATTTGTTTAAAACTTAAAGTCTCAAAAGGTCAATGGTACTAGTGATATGTCTTGAAAATTGATATGATCCTTTAACACAAACTCAACAAAAATGTATTTGTAAATATGTTTGTACATACTTAGTGTTTGGTCTTCATTTCATAAAAACAAAAAGATTATACCATCCTTTAGTTTCGACCACTGGTGATGAAAAGCTGATTTTCAAAATCTAAAATTGCTGAACAAAAATTAAAAAAACATTTGAAAATTGATTTAAAAAGTTTAAAATTTTCATTAATTTGAAACTTACATTTGAATAAATGCATCAGTTTAGTGTTAAAATGTTTAATCAAGATCATTAAGTTGAACTTGATAGATGAATCAGATATTCAAGGTCATTAATTTGGACTTGATTAACTGAGAGGGTTTAAAGCTGATGAGAAGATTAAAATTTGAAATGGTTGTATTTAGAGATTTCAAAGTTTGAATCTTAAATGTTTATTTGAAAGTTTGAGGATCTTTGAAACATAAAATAGTTTTTAAAGGGGAGCTGGATAAAACACGTTGATTGAAGATACCAGAAAGCTCAAAGCAAGGGGGAGCATGGTGATTAAAGTTTTATCAAGACAAGCTCGAGAAGAAAAGAGAAAAGGATTGTAGATGCTAAGAAGATCAAGGAAGTTAAAGTTATTCAAGAATTAAAGATCAAGAGAACACTAAAGACTCAGGAACTTAATTGAAGAATGATGACGACGACGACATCCAAGGGGGAGTCGGTTGATACATATGTCTGTTGCCTACGTCATCGTATAACGTCGAGTCAGTATTTAGGAGCGAAATGTCAAAGTTTATATATTTTTATAGTCAAGTTCGCTTGAAATGTATATGTTGTAGTCAAGTTCGCCCGAACTTGCACTCTCCAAGCGAACTTGTATCTCCTATAAATAGGAGTCTTGACATTTCATTTGTAAGATTCAGAGATTTTGTCACGACAGAGGCGAAGCTCTGTCCAAGTGTTTCCAGGATCTGTAACGTTTACTAATCAATGAAACAGTGATTAAACAGTAACAAACTTGTCTACAATGTCGTCTATGCAAACGGATTCCGCACGTTTACCTTAGGTTTGCCGAATTAGGACCAGAACGATCCGTACAACGGACCTACAGTTTGAATTTACATGTATTTGTAGATGTTGAAAATTTATAAATGTGTAAGTTTTCTTATTTATACATGCGTAAAAATTTCAATAAGAGTGATTTTGAAAGAGGAAATGAATTATTTAATGTTGTAATTTTTTCTGATATTTTATTTTAATTACATTAAAGTTTGTACTAAAAAATTGGTTTTGATTGGTATTCTCATTCGTTCTCACGGTTCTCGCAGTATTTACCGTTCTCAAGATAACCCTCCCACACACATATATATATATATATATATATATATATTCATGCGAGGACCACTCTTATTGCGAGAACCACCAGAAGCAATGTGAACACAACTAAATAAACCCACCACCCCCACCCAAAAAAACAAAGAAAAAAACTATACCTCACCAAAAAACCTAACCCCCATCCCCACCATCAAAAATCTAACTCCCCCCCCCCCCCCCCCCCCAAGCTAAACGCTTAAAACTAAACCATAAAGCTAAATCCCACAACCAAATGCTTAAAAAAATTTAATACAAATCGCTAAATTTCGTCACTAAAAAATATAAAATATAACAACAGTTTGCTGCAAAATAGTATTTTTGTTCAATTTTTTTCTAGTCACGAAATTTTGGGATATTAAAAAAATAAATAAATATTGGGTGTTTCTTTAGGTATTTTTGGTTGTGTGAACACTGGTTCTTGCGGTTCTCGCAATAAAGGAAAATTTCTAACGGTTCCTTATCCTGTATATATATATATATATATATATATATATAGGATACAATAGAGATATATAATCCGGTAGGTTATTTTTTTAAAGCAATTTATAAACCAATGTAATTAACAGGGATTAAATTTGACGGGTAACCTTTTACAACAATTGGTGAATGGATAAAACTGAAATAATCTGGTGGGTTCATTACGTAAAGCAATTTATATACCACTGCAATTATAATAAGGATTAAATTTGGCGGGTTACCTTTTACAGTGGTTGGTGAAGCACTACAATTGAGATAATCCGATGGGTTTATTATGTTTTTAAGCGATTTATCTGCCTTAAAATTGTTTGTTAACCGCTTTATAAAATTTGATTACTCACTTTAAACTGCTACTTTTAGTACTAGTGAAAAGTTTGAAAAGACATACCTAAAAGGCTAAAATCCGGGGATGTTCTTCGATTGTCAGGGTTGTTCGAGAGCAGGAGATGTCATCGTGTTTGAGTGTTGGGAGTTTAGGACAAGTGTCGGTTAATGGGTTTAAATTGCCATGGGCTTAAAGATGGGTATGTAGGATTTTGATTTATGGGCTGGTGAGTAGATGACTTATTTATTTGTTATTTTAAAGATATGTTATATTTAGTAATTTGTTTACAAGTTATGGGTTTTTGGTAGAGGTGTACAAACCAGGTATTTTTAATAATTGGTCTCGATTATAAAATCGGTTTCGGTTTTTAGTTTTAAGGGTTCTGGTTTTTGCTATAACCGGTTCGGTTTCGGTTCCGGTTATTTGAACAAAAAACCATACCAATGTGCTTGGTTCCGGGTTAGGTTTAGTTCCAGTTCTTAAGAAATCGGGTATTAAAACACCCTATTTCCTGGTTCTTATACCCCACTTCCAAGTTTTAGTTCTATATTTTCATATCTTTAATACTCTATTGGGTTTTATACCCCACACCTTCAAAATCCATCTGCGGGGTTTTAACACGAGGCGCATGACAAATCAAGATCTAAGACACCAGTTATATAGAACGATCTCAATATGAGAAAATACATTCTAAATCAATCAACCAAATAAGTTAAAATAATGCAGAAACGTAAAGTAAATCTGTGCGTTAAAACAAACGCCTAAAACCAACGAAAATAAATTTAATAATTCAAACACCCAAAAACAGTTTTTATTGTCATGTTGTGCTCCTTGCGTGAATGAGTAACTTAGCGACCTGAGAAAAACATGTAAGAAATAAGTGTCAAACAATTATGATGATTGAGTTCACAGGTTTTTTTATTGTAGTTATAAAATAAGTAGTTGTTTTCCAAAGGGTGATTCTACTAGCACACCTACTCATCTATTTGCACACCTTGACAATCCAATATGGATCGTATAGGCCTATACGGTCCGTATTTCATAAAGTTAAAACATTCCAGAATGACGGGTTCAGAGAATGTCTGGCGGCTGGCTTATACGGATCGTATAGGGCTATACGTTCCGTATCATGGCCCTGATTTTTTGAGGTTTGAATTATGGTGTGTTTGTGTTTGGTTTTTGGTATTTTGGGTTGTTTATTTGTGGGTTATTTTTGTTTTAATGATGTTTATAATCTTTATTATTTTTATATCGTTATGTATCGTATTATAGCGTATTGTATAACATTTTTAACCTTTTAATATTTTATAGTGACGTGTGGTATGATATCGTATCATCCTTGTATCGTGTCGTGTCATTACATATAAACAATCACAAATATAAATAAACTGAAACGGCAAATTTCACTACATAATAAGTTGGTATATACATGACATCGTTCAAAATTCATAACCAGTCAAAATAAAAAAGTACAACAATCTAAACCCCTGGATCCGCATTCTGAGTCGTGCCAGAGGGCCCCGCCCCCTGAGTGGTGCCAGACGGCTGCGGATCCTGTCCCGTGCGTGGCTGCAAGTCCGGCATCGGTACGGGAGTCACGCCACGACCCACCACTACATGTATATCACCCGCATCAAAAGTAGCTCAGTCTAAGCGTGGTGGGCGTCTATGCGCGCCTGTAACCGGTACTCCATCTGTCGTAGTGCAAGCGCCACAGCTGGTGGCAACGCGTCATACAGGACGTGCTAGGGGTACTGAGGCACCCCATGCGGCGGCGGCGGTGGTGAGGGCAGACTAAGCTCTCAGTCGACCTGCGCATAAACACAACTGTTAGAACTTGACGATAAATTTAACGCATTATACAAAATAAGTAAATTTATCTCGGCGTGAACGGCAACCCCGCCATCGGCACCACCATGACCATCAGCATCACCGTCACTATCACCGTCACTGTCATTGTCATGCTCACCGTCACTATCACCATCAGCTCCATCTGCTAGCTGTGCAGGATCTTCATCGGCTAGTAACTCATCAGGCAGAGCGGGAGGGACAAAAATGTTGCCCTCGCGATCGCGAAAGCTTAGACCGATACCCACGCCGTAATCATGCGTGATATGCATGTCAATCAGCGTCGAGCACGTCAAACGTTTCAGCTCGACCACGCCAATAAGGGGTTAGAATCACGTACGTGTATAGCGAAGATGTTTGGGTCGTATTCCAGGCGTAGATCCGTATCCGTATTCCAAGCGGGTCTGTATCAAAGAGCGTATGTTTGGTTTGGGTCGTATTAAGTATGTTAACCCCCTGTGAATCAGGGGGTTATACTACGTTGTTGTCCAATACGTATCGTATAGGCCTATACAATGCGTATAGGACCCCCTGAATTCCCCAAAATTCAAGGGGTTGTTTGAGAATTCAGTGGGCCCAATACACATCGTATAGGCCTATACGATGCGTATTTAAGTTCTTATACGACAGAATTTTAGCCAATACGATGTGTATGGGTAAAAAACAAAAAAAATTACTATCCTTTTGCGGGTTCGATACGTATACGACACGGTTTAGCCGTATTTTGCCATTACATGGCATTTATGAAGTATAGGTTCTATACGTGTCATTCTGATGAAGTTCGATGCTCTGTAGTGTCGTATTCTATGTTTAGGTGTAATTCAGCTTTATGATCACATGTACTCCAACTTGTCGTGTTCTATGTTAACGGGTCGTACCGTGCCATTAGTTTGTGTATTTTGCCGTTAAATGACGTAGTGTGACGTATACGGTAATTGTATGTCGTATTAAGGCCTATAGTGTCTATATTGGGGTGTGTCGTGTGCGTCCGGTATTGTGACGTTAGTTTATCAAAGTGTTATCTGAGCGTGTAGATTGTCTATGAGTGTATGGGACACTTGGCGCATTTTTATGACTTGAAGATTAGTATAAATAGGCTTCATGAGTTCATTATTCCTTGCACCATTCTTTTCTTTCTCTAAAACTTCTTGGAGCTTGTTTCCATACTTTGGAAACCTCCATCTGAGTTCTGAAAGTGTTCTTCAACACTAGTAACTGCTCTCTCTAGTCTATTTCATTTTTATTAGGTTAGTTATTAGCCGAAAGTCAAGCAAAATGACTTTTGCTTTGACTTTCGGTTATGACCATTATAGTCAAGCCAATGTTCGAGTAGAACATGGCTACGTGATCATAATTAGGTAGGTGTTAATCCCTCAGAAGGGAACCTCCTAAAAATCACGTTTACTAGGTCAATTGACGGGTCAATATTTATTGTTTTAAAAAGTCAAACGGGTCAAATTTTAAAAATATTACAATCTGAGTTTATAAATGTTATAAAATATGTTTTGACACATAAACAAGTTGGTAATAATTATTAGAACATGTGTAAACATGTTCAGCTCGTCAATTCCAGTTTTAGAGTCGGTTCGCAATCGAAAGTCGTGAAGTTAGACTTCTGCTTTGACTTTCGATTATGAACCGAATTAGACTAGTCTGTTACTAATTTGATGTTTCGTTAAGATTGTAACATGATGTAGCATAACCCTCTGAGGTTATATTACACAATCGTAATAGTAATCTGAGTTTTATGCAAGTTTCCTTTATTATGACATACTTTGACTATTTTGCCCTTTTTATTAAAAATAAGGTTTTAAACACCAATGAACTTGCAAATGATTTAGATACTGATATGTAACATATTTAACATATTTTGATGTCACAAATCTGATCATAAACCGAGTTTTCTTATAATATCGTAGATTACGCTTTAAAGTAACCAAAATGCCCTTTCGGCGCGTAGAACAGCTTTAAACTTAATTTCTTATACTAAACTCGTTACCTACTGATGTAATATCATGAATAGGATATTTTGGGATATCAAGTCAGTTTATAAACTGAGTTTATGTACAAGTTCTTTTTTATATCCTTAAATGACGATAACCCCCTTATGGCACTTAAAGTGGTTTTTAATCATGAATGTGATACAAAACCTTTTACCTACTGATATGTTGTACTAAATAACATATCCTAATCATATAAACCTAGTCATAACTTTTGTTTTGACGCAAGATCGCAAAGGTCGTTATTTAACGACTTAAATGCCCTTTTGGCGCGTAGTATGGTTTTAAACCATATTTACCAACCAAGACTTGTTACCTACTGATTTTATAACTCATTTTAAAATGTTTTTACAGTAGGTACTTCTTAAAAACTCAGAATCCCAAATAAGCTTTCAAAACTATGTGTGAAATGACCAAAATGCCCCTACGGAGCATAGTTTGGTCTTAAACTATAAAAAAACATATATATTTGATATCCTACTGATATTATATCATAAATAAGGTGTTTTCACAGAATGCTTATGGTGGTAACATCAGATTATATGCAAGTTCCTTTTATACGTCGTTAAATGACCAAAACGGCCTTATGAGGCATAGTTTGATTTTAAAACCTTAACGGGCATACAAGTTGATATCCTACTGATATTATAACTTTTTTAAAGTGTATTGGCATATCGAACTTGTTCATGACTCATGCGGTTACCCGATGTCGCTTATGTGCGCACGGTTAGGCTTATGTAGCCCAATTACACAAGTTTATCGAAACGAGTTTAACCTTATCATTTTCACTTCAAAATCCAGAATGCACTTTATTTACCCATGTTATACAAGTCCTAGTACTTGTTGGGTTTAAACCACATTCTATTCGGTATACGCTTAATCTAGCGAACCTATTCTTAAGTATCGGGTCCTAACTAACGGGACTACCTTTGGCCCGATACATTCTAACAGATAATAAATCTGTTCATTCCAGACTATAGTACGCCCCCCCCCCAGATAATCGGACTTGGGTCAATAGTACTTAGACTTGCGGCTTTTTGCTAAAATATAATCTTATTAATTGGAAGCTAGCAAAAAGGTAAATACTCTTAATTTATTTTAGTATTAAACTTGGGGAGGCAATTATGCCACTTGGAGCGGGTATTACATAAATAAGTAGCCTATGATTGCTCATAAATGTAAGAATCCGGTTTATTCCATTTTACTTGATAACTGAAATGATTGGGGGTTAATGGTACCGTGTCCGGACGTCCCAATGGATTAATCAAGTATGTAAATCTGGTAAAAAGAATAAATCCCAAGAAATATTTAAAAGATCACCTACGGGTTTTCTCTATGTATAAAACTCTTTTCAAAACACTGTTTTCCAAAGAGTCAGTTAAATGTATTTACCAGCGAAAGCTGACGTATTTTCAAAAGATTGAACCGCAGTTACTGAACCTTATTATAGGCTGGGAATCCTGGTCGGCTTGAATGAAGGCTAAGGAATTTGCGACTCCTAATGCTTAAGGCCTATGATTTCTAAGCTCTGTTTATTAGATCCCGCCTGTGGGCATGTACTGAACGCTTGTAATACTTTTATACATATTCAAGCTTTAATGAACTTAATATTTTTACTCCAATACTTCCGCTGCATATTATTATATTGTGATAACTGTTATCCAAGCATCAGGATTATACCCATCCGGGCCCACCGGGATATCAGGGTGTGACAGGTTGGTATCAGAGCTACAGTTTGAGTGAATTAGACATTGGACTTTTGTGTCTAATCTCAAATATCACTAATGCAGATTCCTTAAATACCGAGTCTAGACCCGAACATAAGATTTCTCCTATCGATATATGTAGTCCTTGATTTTTATGAATATCTTACAAATGCCGCCAAGATATCGCGGGCAAGATAAGGAATCTATGGCGCCAAGATATCTCGTCACCTGATATCATATCTTCTAATATTCTTGTGATATCCTAATATCATTTATCCAAAGTCTTTTATGTTTGAAAGACGTTCCGGAGATATCTCACCGGCTGATTAACACAACAACACCTATGGAAAGTGCACAGATATCCATCATTGCACCAAATTCTATTCTTTGATTCAATAATCTCTCATTCTAGAAAATAAGCAGAAAAAGGAATCACTTTTTCCTATTCATGCTTAAAAGCATATAATCTCGAGTTTTGGAACACGATTGACTCAAACCCATTTGGGCATATTATATTATATAAATTCGGCAACTCTTGCCAGCAAATTCTCCATCTGGAGTACAACAATGACTTTTTTTATTTCATTGATTTTTTGCAACTACGAATGCTAAACTTAGTATGATAGAAGTGCCATATGAAGATTGGTAGTATCTTAGTGTGTCCCATAAATTGCTTTCATGCCTGGCCGGTATGAAAGTTTAATGCATGGAACCACTAAGATCTCCCAACGATCATATTGTACTGATATCAGCTAATAGTAAGCATCTAATATATTTTAGCGATATCACTGCCATAAGAAAAATCACTTATTTTATGGAGCCCATATTACTTTTTTCCTTCTAATAATTGAAGGTCACATTTATTACTCATACCTTATCAAACAGACCTCTTGATTGCGCGATAGACGAAGGCCAAAAGCATATATTCCCACCAATGAGTGGCTGAGAAAGTGCAAATTTTCGTCCAAATATGAGACGACATATCCCAAATCTCCCACTGTGGAGAAGGGTATGTATTTAAACGCTAGCTGAATTGAGGCGTATCCCAAATCTCCCACTGAGGAGAAGGGCATAGATTTAAACGCTGACTGTATTGAGGCGTATCCCGAATCTCCGACTGAGGAGAAAGGCTTGTAGTAAACGCTGACTGAATTGAGGCGTATCCCAAATCTCCCACTGAGGAGAAGGGCATGTATTTAAACGCTGACTGAATTGAGGCGTATCCCAAATCTCCTACTGAGGAGAAGGGCTTGTCTTAAAAGCTTACTGAATTGAGGTGCATCCTAAATCTCCCACTAACGAGAAGGGCATGTATTTAAACGCTGACTGAATTGAGGCTTATCCCAAATCTCCCACTGAGGAGAAGGGCATGTATTTAAATGCTGACTGCATTGAGGCGTATCCCAAATCTCCCACTAAGGAGAAGGGCATATATTTAAACGCTAACTGTATTGAGGCGTATCCCAAATCTCCCACTGAGGAGAATGTCTTGTATTAAATACTGACTGAATTGAGGTGTATCCCAAATCTCCCACTATGGAGAAGGGCATGTATTTAAAACGTCAATTGAGACGTGTCCTGGAATCTCTAACTAATCCCAACTATGTGGAAGGAGAAGGACTAAAAGTGCCAACTCTATTGGGTGAAGATAATTAGTCAAAGGACCGCTAGCAATCAAGCAAATGAATTTCTTTTAAATTTGCTTGGTCTACTAGTTCTTACTCAGTTAAGGCTAGTAAATAGATCGTGATAAAAGACTTTGTCTTAAATGTATATTTCCACCAATGGTAGTGGTTGAAAGAGGTCATAGTAGTGGAAAACTGATTCCCCCACACCAATACAATCTTAATAATCTATAAGTGATTATCGTCCAACTATGGGACGACACTTATCCCAAATCTCCAACTAATTCCCGACTGTGTGGAAAGGAGATAGAAATTTCACCCAACTATGTGATGTTAATCATTCCCAAATCTCCCAATGAGGAGGGGGACTTATATTTAAACGTCAACTGAGACGTATTCCCAAATCTCCCATTGAGGAGAGGGACTTATATTTAAACGTCAATTGCAACGTATTCCCAAATCTCCAACTGTAGGGAAGGACTTATATTTAAACATCAACTGAGACGTACTCCCGAATCTCCGACTTAGGAGAGGGACTTATATTTAAATGTCAACTGAGACGTATTCCCGAATCTCCAACTTAGGAGAGGGACTTATATTTAAACGTCAATTGAGATGTATTCCCGAATCTCCGACTTAGGAGAGGGACTTATATTTAAACGCCGACTGAGACGTATTCCAAATCTCCAACTAATTCCCTACGAGTGTGGAAAGGTGAGAACTCTCATCCAATTACGTGACGATATTCGTTCCAAATCTTCAACTAATCCCAACTATGTGGAAGGAGAGGAACCATGTTAACTACGTTGAATGAAACGTATCTTGAAATCTCCAACTGGCTCCCGACTACGAGGAAAGGAGAAAATCTTAGTCCAACTATGTGACATTACTAAATTTTAAATACGTAGAATACGTATCTATATGGATTACGTTGATTAAAACGTGTCTTTAATCTCCAAATAATCCCAACTATGCGGGAGGAGAGGGACAATAAATCATTTGAGCTATATAGCTAATTTATATTAAGGCCCATTACCAACTGCGGTAAGTATGCCTAATAAATCTGATATATGTAGACCTGCAAGATCTGATACAAATAAATAAATTTGCTATTAAGTTCTCAAAAATCTTAGTGATGGCTATATTATTTCAGTTAAACTTATGGCAAGCCTAAATATTGGCGAAACAAGTAAGAAAAACGCCGGTGACGACTTAGAGCACCAAACCGTAAGGTCGAAGAGAATCATATTCGATCCCTAATTGCCGATGAAGTCGGTAAACCCCTGGCTAGATTTATGGCCACACTTAAAGGGCCAAAGCTATCAGTACAAAAAGAGAACTCTGTTTCTAAACCCCGTTCTAATACTCATAAGACTGAAAAGACTCATTTCTCCTCAACTAAGAGTGAGTAGAGCATTAAGAGTATCAAGAAAACTGATTCGCGTGACTCTAAAAAGGGAAAACTTATAAGTACTTTGTTTCTTGTAAACCCCGTGACTTGACGGGTGAGAATGGAGCCATTAATGCTCTAAAGTGGCTGGATGAAATGGAGACCGTTATTGATATAAACGGTTGTGCCACCAAGGACTTTGTTAAATATGTGTCCCAATCCTTCAAGGAGGATGCTCTAACTTGGTGGAAGGCACTTATCCAGTCCACTAGCAAGGTTGCTATGTACAACCTAAGTTGGTCTAAGTTCGTGGAACCGATCCGTGAGACTTACTGCCCACCTCATGAGGTGGAGAAAGTCGAATCTGACTTTCTGAAGCTGGCCATGAAAGGTCTCAAGTGTCGGGCCTATGTATCTGAATCCAACTCTTTATCAAGACTCGTTCCTTATTTAATTACCCCCGCGTCTAAGCGCATTGCGCGGTTTATTGTAGGACTCGCTCCCAAAATCAAGGGGTTGGTTAAATCCTCCCAACCTACAACTTTTAGATCCCCTGTGGATCTAGCTTTATCTCTCACTGAAGATGAGATAAGAATAAAAGCGGCTAAGGCCAAGAGTGATCACAAGAGGAAACGTGATGACACCCTTAGTAGGGATTTCAAAAAAGGTAAGATTGGTTCGAGTTATCACCAGTCCAAGCCAAATAAGGCAAAACCCGAGTGTAAAACCTGCGGGAAGCGACATTTTGGAAAATGTTTCCATGAGCAGACCAAGGTTGTCGCAGCTGTAAGCAGATAGACCACAAGTCTCATGAATGCAAGAATTTGAAAGACGCCACTTGCTACGGATGTGGCGAGAAAGGGCATATAAAGACCCGCTACCTAAAGAGGGTGACTAACGGGAAGAACAAAGGCCACTGATGGCAAGGAAAGAAATGCTTGAGCTTTTTAATTAGCTGTAGGAGAAGCAATTCAAGATAACAAATATCATTACGAATATGTTTCTCATAAATGATTTAGTTGCTAGAACCTTGTTTTGAATTCTGAAGTTGTAAAAGCTTTGTCCACTCTAAATCTAATAAATTCTAAACTTGCCATTTTGAGGCTTAAATAATAACTATAAAATCAAGTGGCCAATATAGATGGTTTCACAACTCTTAATAGATATGATATATCCATCTATCTTCGATAATCTTTTATCTATAATCTTGCGGGATTCGATATGGTTTTAGACATGGATTGGTTAGTTCAAAACCAAATCCACATTGTCAGCAGTAAGAAACCTATCGAAATTAAAATCCCCATCTAGTGATATATTCACCATTCTTGGAAGATCAACACTATGGATTACCCGAGAAAGCTTATATGCTTAAGACATCCAAGTGATTGAAAGGATAATGCGTCATCTACATGACACAAGTAACTTTGAAGAATGGAGTCAAGACTGAAGACCTTTTTGGTGGATGGACATGAGAAGTCCGTAGTCACCTATGAGGCAAAATGCCTAAAATGTTCGCAAGTGAGTCAAACATTATAGACCATCTGGTCTGCATCAAATACCTGGAAAATCCCACATAGATTTGGGAAATGGTAACAATAGATTTAATTTCCGAGTCATTTAAGATCAATCATGGCAATGACGCGATGTGAATTATAGTCGACAGATGTCACACCCTGACCCACAGCGGAATGAGACGGGGCATGATGATTGCTCAAAGCTTATAACAGCTATTTAAAAGTTGAAGTATTTAGATCATCAATATTAAATTGTCACATATAACATAGAATCAAAGTATTAATATCAAGATACAAATTCAAATAAATAAAAA
Organism: Scalesia atractyloides; assembly: GCA_947069175.1. NCBI lineage: Eukaryota > Viridiplantae > Streptophyta > Magnoliopsida > Asterales > Asteraceae > Scalesia > Scalesia atractyloides. The sequence continues at coordinate 31,384,996 of CAMTDV010001633.1, forward strand.
CAACATATCATAGTTGGTTTATTACTAAGGCAATCCTACATGTCTTCAACTCAAAATCCGCCCACCCTTGTGTACCTGTATCACGCATAAAAGAGTTTTGGGCCAACAAACATGTTGGTGAATAGATTCCGTTTTTTATTTAAAAATCGTTTTTGTTTTATTTTTTCAGAAAACATTATATATTAACATGCATTCTCCAGTGTGAAACTATGTCCTCCAGTATAACTAGAATTCAACACATATCTCATAAGCAACACAAACATAACAAAATTAGTAACCGTAGACACATAGAGATTCAAGCCTCGAAAGGCGAATCTGCGAAACAATGATGGTGATACCGAATTCGACCCATGCCCGTGGGGATCCGGTCAGCCAGGTGGATCCACGCGAAACCTGTGACACAAAGCGAGTAACACATAGATGCACATTTAGAGAAACAATAGAATTTAACAACAGGTGGCCCATAGAAATACATCGAATAGCATGTTATCGAATTAAATAATAAATTTGAAATCAAACACGAGATACACCCCAAAAAGAGTTAATGGCAAAAAAAGGGAAAAAAAAGTCTAATCCACTCACTAGTTGTGAAGAAAACAATCCACGAGAATGTCGCACGAAAAGGAATGGGTAGAATCTAAAAGAAATTAAAAAAACACTAAACAACCGTTTCCAATACTATAAAATAAATCCCATAATTTTGAAGTTTCTTCTTTATTATTTATGTGCAGAACAACTTTTAGTAGACCAAAGAAAAATATGTATATAGAATCTTTGTGAAGAAACTCATAATACGAATAATATGACTAAGCAAAAGAAACCGAGTATTTTAACATCTAAGATTCTGTGTTTATTACTCATTTACTTATTTATAACAAACAGTTTGTGAAATAGTTTTTCAGATAAATAAAGTTATCAATTTTACTTATATAACAAAAGATAGAAAAGTCTCAATTAAATCTTATGTTTTGATAGTGTTGAACCGTTTCAAATAATCAAATATTTTACTTAACTAATTAATTAAACAGAATGTTACATTGTTTTGTTTAAGTCTAACCTTGCTGGTTAATTTTTACTAAAGCTTGCATCATCTTAATTTCCATATTTGCTTTACTCGGTTAGTGTATATATATACATATACACTTTGATTTTGGCACAACAAATCTGAAACCCAACGAATGCACATGAATACATAAATAATGCTTTCTTTAGAATTTCCCCATCCTATGGTTATCTTTTCCGTTTCATTCCCATGGTGTATGTGGCAGCAGCGAAATGGCTTGGTTGTGGCTGCTCTTTGGGGCTGAAAAAGGTGTCTGGTCAGCAATGGCAAGCGATGATAAGGGCTGCTAGAAACATGAAGAACAACCTGGGTGTTTTGGGGCTGGACGACTATTGTTTGGAAGGATACAATGGGTGTATGTTCTGATTTGTGGCTTGCGAAACTAAATGAATGGTTCTATAGGAATGATTTATTATATTAAGCATTCAATCTCCATCGTTAATCCCAAATAAATCTTGCCGGTTACCAAAATGAATGGGTTGCGACGGTTCCGTAATCTCCGATCGGAGTTGCAGAAAGTTGATGAAAACTTTAAATTTCTTTTTATTTTTCATTTAAGCCCCTTGTCTAGAGAACAATTTCATTTATACTATGTATTCCTTTTAATGAACCATCTATTTATTAAGTTCGTAAATCCCTTTATTACTTGTCTAATTTTTAGAAAATCTGAAATTTTTTATAAATTATTGCTAAATTTTGTTGTATATATATGTGTGTATGTATATATGTAGATATATAGTATATATATTTATATCCTAAAAATTAATAATCGAATAAGAGAACGGGTCGAGTTTCAAGAACAGGTAATAGCGGGTGTCACAATGTTCATAAATCTAATTGAACTCATAGAAATTCTTACATGTTTAGCGATTTAAGTCTGGCTTTCAACCGAACGCGTTGCGTCACGATAGTTAAAAAATAATAATTAAAATTGTGACAACCCGCAATTTCAGGTTAATATTTTAACCTAGCATACAGTTAAATTAGACTTACATCCTTAGCGTTGCTTGAAACTTATGTGTTATTTGCCAATTATGTGAGTTATGTGTTCTAATTGTAATTACTTATTATTATGCTTGTGTAGAAAGTTACATGAGGATTGATATGAGGAAACTGCTGATTCGATTGATATGATTCGTGATATTGTTAGTACATGAAAAATAGGGTTTTGATCGTAACCTGAAACTGTTCCATTGAAAACTATGAATTGGTTTTGAAAATCACGTATGTTGTTAGTCCGGAGATAAGTGTCAGTGTTTTGTGAAGTCACAAATCCGAGTTTGTAACATGACACTTGCCTCTGAATTTATTAAGGAAACATGAAGTCCGGATTTATCATAAGGACTCCTTGAGTCCAAGTTTTGACAATGAAAACCCTGAATCCGAGTATGATAAGTTGCATGATCCGAGTTTAATATGATTCATAGTGTCCGAGTTTTAGAAAAGGACCAAAAGGGTCCGAGTTTTTGTAAAGAATTAATGATGTCCGAGTTTTATAAAGGGGATAGGAGTCCGAGTTTAGCAAATCATGTGTGTCAGGGTTTATCTCTCAGAGTTTAGTTGTCAGGGTTTATCTCTCGGAGTTTAGTTGTCAGGGTTTATCTCTCGGAGTTTAGTTGTCATGGTTTAGCTCTCGGAGTTTAGTTGTCAGGGTTTAGCTTTAGCTTTCAAAGATTAATGTGTTACATATGATAGGTCCGAATTTAAACGCATGATTATGTTGGTTCCGAGTTTAATAAAACCAGCTAGAATATATATGTGTTTAATTGTTTCGAATTATGTGCATACATATGTGACGTCCATGTTTTCTAAAATCACATTAAATGTCACCAACCGATATCACCAACTAGAGAATCTATTGTGTGTTACTGTATGATAAACATGTTAACTTGATCACATGAAGACTGGGTTGTTTGGACACTTAGGGTATTGCAAGCCCTACTTGAAAATATATACTTATATATAACGTAAACTAGGTCGCGAGTAACGGACCTCACACTGATTTAAGGCATAAAGACACGATATCATTTATGAGCAAACTGAGGTGAATTCACTGCTCTTTTACAAGCATGCGTCCAGTGGGGACAAACAAACAAACTAATATCCCTGGAGAGGATACTTTGCAAACTTTACTATTCCTTGGAAGAATACTTGGTTATATCTGTTTTATTTAATTTTGATGTTAGTTAATAAACTCAAAATCTATCACGGAAAGTCCCTACTTACATACCAAGCTAGTTGCCTGGAGGGCAACGGGGTATTAGTTGATAGCGCTATTAGGCTTGACAAACCTCACACCGTGCCTTGGAGGACGGGCGTGAACTAATTACCTTAAACACGTTGATCAATGATGATAGACATTGATGAGGGCACCAAAAACAGAACAGTCAATCGGTACAGAGTTTATTAGCGTAACATGTCTTTAAACTAAACACCAAGCTGTTTTCGTTAAACAAAACTGTGAACTCGCCGGCTTAATCGTTGATACACTTTTTCTGCATGCTTGCAGGTTGTTAGATGATTCATGCATGGAAACTTGCAGTCTGGGGAGCTTGAAGTGTCATGGAGCGTACTACTAATTGCAAACGTTATTACTTTACGTTTTAAAACATTTTGTCTACAATTGTTTGAATTGCTTCCGCTGACCATGTACTATGTTGAAACGTTTAATTTGGAAATCACTATTCATGTTGGACATGATGTTTTGTTTTATATTATTTATTACTATTAGTTCGACATGATTAGTGGCTGGATCCTGGTACGTCACACGCCTCGCGGTAAAACTCAGTGTGTGGAAATTTGGGGGTGTGACAAAAATTCTTATTATTTATATTCTCTTAATATTTAAAAGGGACCGATTTTGCAAAGAAAAATCCGGGTCGGATTTCGGAGGTCCGGATTTTGACGGATGTTACAACAGACTGACTAAGTCAACGCTTCTTATCAATTAAGGAAAATTTATAATTACGACAAGTTAAGCTATATAAAGACAAAATCGAGCCTCCTTATGGAGTACTGTTGTCTGTAGTATCAAATTGAGATACTAAAAATATTCTTATTCCTGGAAAATTTCTAGCAAAGCGCTTAGTACCGCTTACTATCCCCAGACTGATGGGCAGAATGAGCGTACAATCCAAACTTTGGAGAACATGCTACGTGCATGCATAATTACAAGAAAGTGTAGAGCACCCGTCTGTTGGGCTAAAGTTGGTAGAAACCAACTCTTTGGACCGTAGATTGTCCTAACTAAAAGAGTCTTACGAATATGAGATATGCTCAAGTCTGCCCATGATAGGTAGAAGAGTTATGTTGATAAAGGCAGAAGCCTTGAAGATAATAAATCACTGAATAAGGGCAACTGAGCCCTAGATACATCAACCATTCAAGATAACAGAATGTGTCAGTTCAGTAGCTTTGAGCTACTAATAGAGTTAAGTGGAATCCATAGCATATTCCATATCTGAAATCTGAAAAGTGTTTAGCTGAAAACACTTGTCATGTTTCGTCATGACATTTAAACATGAGCTTAAGGTTTGTTGAGAAACATTGTCCATTATGGATCATGAAATTTAAAAGAAAAAAAAAGCTCCGCAGAAAATAACTCTTCCCTCGTAAAGTCAAATAGGGTTCCCATTGTGGCCCAGGATAAACTTGAGAGGTTGAAATCCGATGTGAAACGGAACTAACCGTATTACTTTAAACAAAACTCGAGGACGAGATATCCTTTAAGGGGGTGAGGATGTAACACCCGTAAATTTTCGTCCAAATGTGAAGCGACACGTGTCCGGAATTTCCAACTAAGGAAAAAGGGAATTTATCGTTTGACTATGTATCGATACATATTAAATCCTCCAATTAATTCCCGACTGTGTGGAAGGAGGAAGGAAATTGTATTCTACGTTTATTGAAACGTATTTCGTATCTCCGACTGATCCCGATTCTGGGAAGGAGAGAAGCTTTTATAGTATGTTAACTAAAACGCGTCCCGAATCTCTAACTAATCTCAACTACGAGAGAGGAGAGGGACTAAATGTGCTGTAATGGCAAAAGAATCAAAGTCCATGGACTAGAGATGTAAAAATCTCTCTCTCTCTCTCTCTCTCTCTATATATATATATATATATATATAATAAAATAAAAATACATTTCCTGACAACCTCATACGCATCGTAAAGCCCTCGGTTCTTACGGACCGTATGCTATATAAAGTTCTGGTGCACTGAGGTCCTTACGGACCGTAAGCGATCAACCCTTAAGGTCCATAAGGGACCGAGCTGGCAGTTTTATACTTGGCCTCCAAGGCTTTTCTCCACAACTTGCCACCTAGCTTGTAAGTTGCCATCTTAACCCTCATGATAACAAATGTCCTGCCACTAGTCATGTTCTTAGCATACATGGGGACACTTGGCACATTTTTATGACTTGAAGATTAGTATAAATAGGCTTCATAAGTTCATTATTCCTTGCACCATTCTTTTCTTTCGCTAAAACTTCTTGGAGCTTGTTTCCATACTTTGGAAACCTTTGTCTAAGTTATGAAAGTATTCTTCAACACTAGTAAGTGCTCTCCCTAGTCTATTTCATTTTTATTAGGCTAGTTATTAGCCGAAAGTCAAGCAAAATGACTTTTGCTTTGACATTCGGTTATGACCATTATGGTCAAGCCAATGTTCGATTAGAACATGGCTACGTGATCATAATTAGGTAGGTGTAAATCCCTCAAAAGGGCACCTTCTAAAAATCACGTTTACTAGGTCAATTGACAGGTCAATATTTATTGTTTTAAGTGGGTCAGATTTTATAAATATTATAATCTGAGTTTATAAATGTTATAAATATGTTTTGACACATAAACAAGTTGGTAATAATTATTAGAGCATGTGTAAACATGTTCAGCTCGTCAATTCCAATTTTAGGGTTAGTTCACAACCGAAAGTCGCGAAGTTAGACTTCTACTTTGACTTTTGATTATGAACCGAATTAGACTAGTATGTTACTGATTTAAGGTTCCGTTATGATCGTAATATGATGTAGCATAACCCTCTGAGGTGATATTACACGATCGTAATAGTCATCTGAGCTTTTGCAAGTTTCCGTTATTATGCCAAACTTTGACTATTTTGCCCTTTTTAATAAAAATAAGGTTTTGAACACCAATGAACTTGCAAATGATTTAGGCACTGATATGTTACCATGTTAACATATTTTGATGTTTCAAATCTGATCATAAACCGACTTTTCGTATAATATCGTAAATTACGCTTTAAAGTGACCGAAATGCCCTTTCGGCGTATAGAACGGCTTTAAACATAATTTATTATACTAAACTCGTTCCATACTTATGTAATATCATAAATAGAATATTTTGGATATCAAGTAAGTTTTTAAACTGAGTTTACGTTCGAGTTCTTGTATTATGTCCTTAAATGACCATAACGCCCTTATGGCACTTAAAGTGGTTTTTAATCATGAATGTGATACAAAACCTTTTACCTACTGATATGTTGTACTAAATAACATATCCTATCATATAAACCTGTTCATAACTTTTGGTTTGACGCAAGATTGCAAATATCGTCATTTAACGAGTTAAATGCCTTTTTGGCCCGTAGTATGGTTTTAAACCATATTTACCAACCAAGACTTTTTACCTACTGATTTTATTACTCATTTAAACATTTTTTACAGTTGGGACTTTTTATAAACTCAAAATCCCAAATAAGCTTTCAAAACAATGTGTGAAATTACCAAAATGCCCCTACGGAGCATAGTTTAGTCTTAAACTATCAAACAGACATAAGTTTGATATCCTACTTATATTATATCATAAATTAGGTGTTTTCACATAATGTTTATGGTCGTAACATCAGATTATATGCAACTTTCTTTTATACGTCGCTAAATGACCAAAACACCCTTATGAGGCATAGTTTGATTATAAAACCTTAACGGGCACACAAGTTGATATCCTACTGATATTATAACTTCTTTAAAGTGTATTGGCATATGGAACTAGTTCATGACTCATGCGGTTACCCGATATCGCTTATGTGCGCACGGTTAGGCTTATGTAGCCCATTTACATAAGTTTACCGAAACAGGTTTAACCTTATCATTTTCACTTCAAAATCCAGAATGCACTTTATTTACCCATGTTATACAAGTCCTAGTATTTGTTGGGTTTAAACCACATTCTACTCGGTATACGCTTAATCTAGCGAACCTATTCTTAAGTATCGGGTCATATCTAAATGGACTACCTTTGGCCCGTATACATTCTAACATATAATAAATCTGTTCATTCCAGACTATAGTACCCCCCAGATAATCGACTTGGGTCAATAGTACTTAGACTTGCGGCTTTTTTCTAAAATATAATCTTATTGATTGGAAGCTAGCAAAAAGGTAAATACTCTTAACTTATTTTAGTATTAAACTTGGGGAGGCAATTATGCCACTTGGAGCGGGTATTACATAAATAAGTCGCCTATAATTGCGCATAAATGTAAGAATTCGGTTTATTCCATTTTAGTTGATAATTGAAATGATTGGGGGTTAATGAAACCGTGTCCGGACGTCCCAATGGATTAATCAAGTATGTAAATCCGGTAACAAGAATAAATCCCAAGAAATATTTAAAAGATCACCTACGGGTTTTCTCTATGTATAAAACTCTTTTCGAAACACTGTTTTCCAAAGAGTCAGTTAATTGTATTTACCAGCGAAAGCTGACGTATTTTTAAAAGATTGAACCACAGTTACCGAACCTTATTATAGGTTGGGAATCCGGGTCGGCTTGAATGAAGGCTAAGGAATTTGCGACTCATAATGCTTAAGGCCTATGATGTCTAAGCTCTGTTTATTAGATCCCGCCTGTGGGCATGTACAGAACGCTTGTAATACTTTTATACATATTCAAGCTTTAATGAACTTAATATTTTTACTCCAATACTTACCCTGCATATCATTAAACTGCGATAACTATTATCCAACCGTCACGATTATACCTGTTAGGATTTGAGTTTGAATTGATTGTATTGTTTAACTAATTTGATATTAGAATGATAAAACATGAAGAATTTTGTAGCAGAAGAACAGTTAAAACATTATAACACAATCAATGAGAGAATAGTTTTCATCATAACATGTTTTCATTACTCATAAGATTGAAATGATTAACAGATAACTTACATGTACGAATCACTAACTCCCCCTCAGACCGAGCATACACACAGACGAATGTACAATAAAGTGTAAAATGTGAAAAGCTAAATAGAACAGTACAGGCGCTGTCTATTTATAGTACTAACCTAACCATTGTTAGTTTATGCTGACATCATCTTGACAATGACATCTAACAATACTAACAAACTCTAACCACTGCCTAACCTAAACACTGTTTGTAAAGCACTGATGACCCTAACCGCTGATAGACATAAACTCTGATGAAGGTGTTGGCAGATTTTTTCAAAGGATGATCAGACCTTTGACTTAAGAGCAGACCTTTGACCCATCAGTGGTATGGTGAATTAACAGACTTTATAACTAGCAGAGCTTTGGCCTAGGCCAGTTGTTAGAACTATCAGTGGTTTGGAAGCTGGTCTTTGGAATGAGTGAATCTAAACTCTGTTTATTCTGGATCATATAGAGCAAACCTGTTTTTGGCTTTATATCATCTGTTCTTTTGTAGGGTTCAATCCCAACAATCTCCCCTAGAACAGATGATGCCAAAACTCTTCTTTATTCATGATTTTTATGTCTCATCAGTTTTTCCTTGATTTGTTCTTTGAAATTTGTTTCAAAGTTCAAGGAATCTTCATCATCCTCATCCCTGCACAGTTGTAGTTCCAAAAGATCTTGAAGGTCAGCTACACTCAGGCTTAGTGCATCCTTCCTTGGCATACTAACAACTTTCCCATTGGACCTGAGCAGAGTCAATACATGGGTCTTTTTATCAGAGAGCCACTTTAGTATTTTTGATTTCAATGGGTTTCTCGGGAGAGGAGTTATTTGTGATGAGAATTGAAAAGGTGAACTTTTTGAAAGCCTTTTAAAAAGATCTTCATAATTAGGTAAAGGCTTCAATGGTTCTTTATTCAAGTCAGGCAAAGGTTCCTTAGTGATAGCCTGCTTACTTTTGTTAGCAGTCCTTTGCTGATCTTGCATATCCATCTGCAGCTGCCTCTTCTTTTGGTTGAGGGCTTGAATGGTTGTTTCTAATACCAGATCTGCACTTAGGTTCTTAACATTTTTCCAATCTGGTGCATTCTGTCTTATTTGAGAGTCTTTCTTCATCCTATCAATTCTTTCTGCTTCTTGTTTGAGAGCTTGGATGGACCACTCTTTGAACTGGTTCTCCTCAGCTTGATAGGGTTTTCTTTCATGATGAATCTGATGAGGTTTACCCTTTGCTTCATTTGAGGATCATATTTTGGAGAATTCACAGTCATTTTCTCATTTAATTCACTTGCATACTCTTCTAATTTCTTAACTTTACTTAGCTTATGATGTTCTAATCTTGATAGGTAAGCATTTCCCTTTCCTTCACTCTCCTTTTTTGCTCTGATTTTGGCTAGCCATGAAGAGATGGGAAGGTTCTTTGGGATGGATCAACTTCTGTATAGAATTGTAGCATTTCTCCCTTTACTGCAGCCAACTCTAAAGGATATGATGTCTCCATTGGAATATTTCTTTTTGGATTTTGGCCTTTGAGTGACTCAGCAAGGCTAATTTGTAGTGATGATGAATGGGTGATAGCTGGTTTTGGTATTGAATTTGTTTGGACAACGTATGTCATCATTTTTCACTGTAGCCATTCTTCTTCTTTTTCTAGCATAAACCAGTTTTGGTGCAGGAGCATTTGTGCAAACCACTGATGTCATAACATCTGCTGTACTTTTGGTAGTATCAACATCTGCTACTGTGACAGGTGGTTGCTGAGATGAGGAAGGCAATACAATAGAACCGTCCGTGGTTGGCCTTTTAGAACCAGCAGTGGTTTTGAGACCATCACTGGCATCCTTCATCTTCTTCTCTTTTATCCTGTCATGACTTTGAACTATCCTCATTTGTGTATCTTCATCATCTGCTTGAATTTTTAGGGTTTCATCACCTCCCTTTTCTTCTTCTTTGAAAGATATTTCAGCAGAAGTTACTGAAAGATTTTCCTCAGTGTCATTTTTCTCCCCCTTTTTGGCATCATCAACTTTTTCGAAGATAGGTGCAGGGGTGTGACAGGAATGAGAGTTTTCTTGATCTCTTTAAGCTCTTCATATGTGTCTTTATACCTTGCTTCAACTTCTTCTTTGAATGTTTGCACTTTTGAATCATATAACTGATTAGCATGCTGAATGTGTTGTTGGAGCAGAGGATACACTTGTGTTGCAATTTTGGTGGCTTGAGCAGAGGATTGAGCAGTGTTTGCTGAATGTAACATCTGTTGCGGCACATCTTTGATATCTCCCACTGATGCGTCAATCTTTGTGACTTTATCCGTTAATTCCTTATGTTTTAGCTCATCTCCTAAGTTAATAGGATCATCTGAGCTCCTACCCAAGGTGGTAGTTTTATCTAGGGTATCATGAGCATGAGATTCATCACTTGCTTCAACCTTAGATGCCCTTTTTTTCTTGGTACTGGGGTCTTCCTACTGCAGCAGAGGTTACCTGGGTATCCTCAACAGTGGTTGCCTTTAAAGGAGACTTACATATGAAACTACTGTCCAGATGTAAATCAGTGGATTCAACATCTATAGTAGCTGCTCCTATTGAACTATCAACAAGGATTTCAGAAAATCCAAGTGATGTAGCCTCCTCAACTGTTTCTGGGATAACCAATTGATTTTTGTCAGACACAGCCATTGTGGAGGTTTTGCTCTTAGTGATGTGTTGGTGAGAGTGGCCTTTTTGTGACTGACTACCAAAGGTTTCAAACAGTGATGTGGTGGTTATTGTAATTTGAGGAGAGTGGTGTGGAAAGCAGATTTGTCCTGGGAGATGGACATTTTAACATACTCTCAAACGAGGGTGATGTTATCAGTTGTGGGTTCCCTGTGCTTTCAACATGTTCCTTTTGTGAGGAATCATGAGGAGTCATGGTTTTGGGTGGAGATCTTTCTACCATCTGCTGTGAGGAAGTAGCAGCAGTGGCTTCATGTGACTTTTGTGTTGTCACTGGATTAACTTCTGGGATCTCATCTTCCAGAAGGTCCTTTTTGATAGGTTTGGTGGGTTTTGATGGTTTCTTTTTGGTCTTTTTAGGAATTTTTGGTGTGGGTTGCACAGCAGTGGTTTTCCTGCTATGGTCACCAAGAGCAGTGGGCTCAGCAGCTAGACTCTGAGGAACATATGTGGACTCATCTAAATTTTGCTCAGACTCCCCTGCTTATGTTTTTGAAACTTTTGACTCTTTAGCCATAAGGCGAGTATATGTTTCAGATGATAGACTATTTATTTGGAAAGGCACACCTTGAACAAGAACATGTGCACTTTCATTTGGAATTTTTTGTTTTAGATAATAACTTAAAAAGCTATGAAATAGCAGAAAAGCATTTTCCCTTTTGTTTTTCATATTTTCTAGGTTTGTTACCATATTATTAATAATACTTGAGAGTAATTGTAATCAGATTTAGACAAAATGGCATACCTCAAGTATTGAATTTTCAATGGTATTTCATCAAACCGAGTTTTTTTATTTGAAACACATGTGAGCAGGGTATGAAACAAAAATTTCATAGGAGGTGGGAATTTTCTCTTTTTCATGGTTAACTTTGATAAGTCTTCTATATACCCTTTGTTTTTCAAAACAATTTGATACTCACTTTTGGGGAAGGAAGTTTTACCTTCTAGGTCGTTCATCTGAAAAACCTCTGAGATGGTTTGTGGGGTTATTAGAACCAAGATCCCTCCCACTTTTGACGTGATTGCCCAAGGTTTTTGATTCAAACTTTCAATTTCCGCATTTGCCCAGAAATCTCGAAGAGCGTCTTGATAGATCGGTGCATTACATGTGAACAGAGTCTTGTACTTTGAGGAGGACAATATATCAATAATTTCATGAAATTCTGTATTCTTCTTTGTCTTCTCAAGAGTACATAGATAGTTGTGTGGATTTGTGATGTTAAGAGTGTGTTTCGGAGGTTCCTGTGGTGATTTCGCTTTGGGTGCCATGATTATCATAGGAAATATTTCTTTAGAGATTTTGAAATGGCACAGAAAAAGTGAAAAACTCTGTTTGTGTATGAAAAGGGTTTTATAGAGTTTTCAAAAAGTGATGATGACATGGCTTCTGATGTGGCAACTGTTGAATAACAACTGTCCACGTGTAACCTCTGATTAACAATGGAAGACAGTTGTTTGGCTAACCACTGACAGAGTAAACTATCAGTGGTTGTGACCAAATGTTAACACTATCAGAGGTTCCACATCAGTGGATAGATTTTTCTAAACCACAGTGTTTTTGTGCTATTAGAGCTTTGAACAGACTTTAGGGATTTATTGAACAATTCAATTTTTAACTATTTTTAAGGAAGAATTTTTTATTTTCTAAAAACATTTTGTTGCTATTTACACATGGATCACAAGAAAAATTGTTTTAATCCATGTTTAGCATTCCAATCCTAAATATCAAACTGTCAAATGTGGAAGCATCAAGCGCTTTTGTCAACACATCTGCTAGTTGATCCTTGGTATGGACATGTTGTAAAGAAATCAGACATTTTTCATACCAATCCCTCACACAGTGATGTCTGATGTCAATGTGTTTTGATAAAAATTTTGATAGTTTGCAAGGTTAGTTTTAATAGACCATTTCAGATGTCTTTCTGAGATTTTTTAATGACATAAGATTTTAATCCTTTTTGGTCAAATCTTCATTTACATGCTCGTCCTTGTGTACAAATACTTTACAGGCTCTGGCAGAGGTTGAATATCCCGGATGGTACAACTATTTTGTCTGTTGGGACAAGTTTTCAAAGACACTTGAATCTGATTTGAACTGGTTATCATCCAGAGTCCTCTTGATTCACTATCACAGGAAGTATCTTCCCTTTCTAAAAATAGGGTTCTACTTCAGGCAGGTACTTAAGTTTTGTCTATCAAAAACAAACAAAACTCAAGGTGTATTATCTTCAACAAAAATTCTGAAGAACAATACAAGACCTGATATGAACAAGAAATTTCTACTATAAAATTCGTAGAAAATTTCGTGATAAGTGAATCAATTAGATCTGATAGACTTCCAGCAGTTCTTTTGAAGAATTTATGATATAAAAGTTCATCTCAGTTATTCATATTAAACTGATATGTATCCTCTTGATCAAATAACCCCGAAATCAACATACACTCGAACATAATCAATAAAACCACATGAATCGTGAACTTCCATATAATTTCGACTCCGTTTTCAACAATTAAGAATTAGCACAATATCTACGAGATCGAGCCGATCCTTTTTAATTCAAATTGACGGTTAAATCAATTTGACCGACCAAGCTCTGATACCAATTGTTAGGATCTGAGTTTGGATTGATTGTATTGTTTTAACTAATTTGATGTCAGAATGATAAAACATGAAGAATTTTGCAGCGGAAGAACAGTTAAAACATTATAACACAATCAATGAGAGAATAGTTTTCATCATAACATGTTTTCATGACTTATAAGATTGAAATGATTAACGGATAACTTACATGTACGAATCACTAACTCCCCCTCAGGCCGAGCTTACACACAAACGAATGTACTGTAAAATGTGAAAAGTTGTACAGGCACTGTCTATTTATAGTACTAACCTAACCATTGTTAGTTTATGTTGACATCATCTTGACAATGATATCTAACAATACTAACAAACTCTAACCACTGCCTAACCTAAACACTGTTTGTAAAGCACCGATGAACCTAACCGCTGATAGACATAAACTCTGATGAAGGTGTTGGCAGATATTTTTCAAAGGATGATCAAACTTTTGACTTCCAGTAGACCTTTGACTTAAGAGCAGGCCTTTGACCCATCAGTGGTATGGTGAATTAACAGACTTTATAACTAGCAGAGCTTTGGCATAGGGCAGTTGTTAAGATCTATTAGTGGTTTGGAAGCTGGTCTTTGGAAGGAGTGAATCTAAACTCTGTTTATTCTGGATTATATAGAGCAGACTTGTTTTTAGCTTTCTATCATATGTTCTTTTGTAGGGTTCAATCCCAACAATACCCATCCGGGCCCACTAGCAAATCGCGGTGTGACAATGTAGTGTTATCGCATATTATGACGTATTTTAGCGTATGTTGACGTATTATAACGTATTTGAACGTATTTCAACGTATATTAACGTATGTTGACTTATTTTAACACATTTTGATGTATTTTACCGTATTTTGACGTATTTAGGGTCTACTAAACAAAATTAAAACAAATGGAATACATTACACAAAAAAATCATATATCAAATTACAAATTAATCTAGATAGTGCACTGTCTTGTCAATATTAGGCTTCATTATCGTTTTACACCACGCTATGCGTCCCGTGTAGTGTTCTGCCCAAAGTGCTACCTCTTCGCCTCGGTTTCTTACCCAGAGATAATTCGGTGGCAACATTGGATAGTACCCGCCAAGTTTGACATGGATGAAATGATGTTGTAACATATACCAATGTAACCACCTGATGGGGGACACGTGCGTGCTGTGGATGACTGAATGGGAATAGTGTGGAACACCCTCACATCTCTAACACGTGAACAATCACACCAAACCTATGGGCAAAAAGGAGCCCTGCCTGAGGCATCTCCATCCAATGCTCCATCGGTGCTCTCCCAACTCCGGTAGTTTATTCTATTTAGTTGCGCGTCGTAGTCTCCCGTTAAATCACTTTCTAAAATGTACTTCCACATGTGTTTGTTCCCACCCATTAACTCTTCAACCAGTTTGCTACGAATAAACCCAAAGTACTCTTGTCCCAACCCTAACCCCACAGTCATAGCCCGAAACCCACAGTGTCCATCTGGCCTGACATCTTAAACTGTTGAAATGTGGGGGTGGAACACTTTTGGACTTTCTTTTTTTGAGTCTGATAACATCTTCTACGATCCATCATCACTGATTAATGGAAACTCATGGTCTTCGCGAGGCTCTTTTTTCTGTGAAGCCGTTGAACGACTACGGTGCATTAACGACCTTTGAGACTTTTGAGACATTGCAGATGTAGACGGTATTAGGGAATCTTGCAACTGTACATAAGAACAAATGTCAAGGAGGGTCACACCTACTCTGTTCCGAAGGCCTAACTGATGTATGTCTAGCTGGTTGTTCTCTTCTTTGTTGTTGGACCTTTGACGTTGGCCGCCCGCGAGTGTTTTCTCGTACGAGAGGCAATTTTTTGTCACTCATAAATGGGTTCATCACCGACTTGATCTTCGATATGATGCTTTTCTTCACCTGCGGTGGTTGGGTACACATTTTCTGTTTCACATCTTCGAATTCTTTTTTTACATCAACCTCTTTATCATCAACAGTTGGACTCAGGCCAAGTTTTCTCCAGAAAATGTCTATATCATCAAGCTGAATAATGAGTTCTGCAAAAAAAATGGCATTACACAGGAATATTAAATCAATACACTACAACATTTTCTATAAGTCTATCAGTACCTCTACTTTGCAATTTCTACAGACGACAGGCACATAACAACCCGCAACCCGTGTATAGCTGGCAACCACACGTTGATCCAAATGACTGCAACGTGCTTATTCTCCATGTTAGCTCATTTTCTAGTAGGTTAAGGGCATGGATGGAAACTTTACAAAGTAGGTTGCGAAACATAGGAATCTCAAGGTGGTGGTTCATTCGCTTGGTCTGAGTTTCTTCCAAACATTTTTTTATTTGCGTATATTGTTTTAGTACCAAGGTATCCACCTTTTTCACCATGGT
The DNA here is from genome assembly GCA_947069175.1 of Scalesia atractyloides. Taxonomy (NCBI): domain Eukaryota; kingdom Viridiplantae; phylum Streptophyta; class Magnoliopsida; order Asterales; family Asteraceae; genus Scalesia; species Scalesia atractyloides. Next base: position 31,400,980 of record CAMTDV010001633.1, read on the forward strand.
TTCCAAACTTCATTTCAGTGTAGTGAGTTGTTTCTTTAATGCAGCATGTGCTTCTTTGGCTCTTTTTGTCATAGTTTGGTAAAATGTTAGCGTTTGATTGGTCCATGCAGATACAAACTTATAGCAAGATGTGTTTAACCAGTTTTCCCACAGGTAATCAAAAAACACTTGAAAAATATAAACGTATTCAAATTATATACCTATTTAAATGAGTGTATAAACTTAAGAGAAAACGTACATTTACATTGTTGCTTGATAAGGTGTCTATGCAGGTTGTTGAGGTTGTAATCGTATAACTCCTCGTTAACAGAATCACACACATGTTTCCACTGATGAACAAAATCCTCCCAATCTGGTTGAGTAAATGAACTCTTGCAGTGCTTTACAGTATTCTGTAGGATGTGGAAGTTGCAGAGATATCTGTGTGTGCCAGGGAATATTTTTTTACACACATTTATCAGTGCTTGGTCTCTGTCCGTAAGAATTACACGCGGCTCCATACAATCGTGCAGCATGGACCTGATCCTCTCCAGGACCCATACGTATGTTACCTCCTGCTCGTTTGAAACACATGCATGTGCAATATAGAAGGTTTGGTTTGTCGAAGTCATACCCACAACTTGCAAAAATGGAAGATTGTACATGTTAGTTTTGTAGGTCGCGTCGACCATAAGCACATGTGGGAATGCCCGCCACATCTCAAAGGACTTCTCGTGACAGAAAAATCTATTCTAAACAATATTCGTGGAAGGTTCCGCTTGTATGTATTACGTCATCTTTTTTTCCTGGAGGATTTGTTCTAGTCTCTGCATGGGAGTTGTTTTTTTATCGAACTTTGACGCCCTAATCTTTTGGTGAGTGTTGTGTATCTCCTTCGGAACACATTTGTTTTTAGGGTTCTGTTCGGTTACAGCTTTCAAGATTGTATGGGATTGTATATCTTGATCTGTCAGCTCTTACATCAGTCTAAACTCATTAGGGGTTAGTCTCTTGGCATACGCATAACCCCCCAGATGTTCAGCAAAGCCGTGGTTATGCTTCTTGTTAAAGTTATTGTGCAGAAAATCTATCCGCTAAGCTTGATGACTTGGGTCGAGACAACTTATCACCATAAAAGGGTATGCGCATTTTTTGTTGCCGGTTTTCCTAATTGTGGCCTTACTCTCATGCTCGCCACTACGACAACATTGGAGCCATGTCCGGTGATTCTTGGACTGTCTAGTGATAATGACGTATCCATTGGCTAAACCTTTTCTTTTTACCCAACCTTCCAAATCGTTGCAGGATATAAAGTCCCCAAATTACCACCTGCGGAGTTTTACCGCTAGGCGTGTGACGTACCAGGATCTAGCCACAAATCACGTTGAACTAACAGTAGATATTATAAGCAACTCATTATAACAAGTCATGAAAAGTAAGGTTCAAATTAAATGGTTCTCAAAACATATGTTTCAGCGGAAGCAATGTAACCGGTTCAACAAGTGAAATCAAAATATTTTAAAACATAAGTTGTTAAATGTTCGCAATCCAACATCTCGACCCATGACACTCCAGCTCCACATACCGAAAGTTCCCATGCCAAAAATCTAACGACCTGCAAGCATGCAGAAAACAAGTGCATCAGCGATAATGCCGGCGAGTTCACGGTTTTGCTTAATATAAAACAAGTATGTGTTTAGTTTAAGGACATGTTACGAATAATAAACTCGGTACCGATTGACTATTCTGTTTTTGGTGCCCTCATCAATGTCTATCACCATTGATCAACAAGTTTAAGGTCATTAGTTCACGCCCGTCCTCCCAGGTACGGTGTGAGGGTTGTCAAACTTAATAGCGCTATCAACTAATACCCCGTTGCCCTCCAGGCAACTAGTTCGGTATGTAAGTAGGGACTTTCCATGATAGAGTTTGAGTTTATTAAATAACATCGAAATTAAACTACAACGTATGTAAAAGTATTCCACCAAGGAATAGTAGTTTGTCCCCAACTGAGACGCATACTTGTGAACGAGTAGTGAACTCACCTTAGTTTGCTTGGTAAATGTTATCTTCCCTTTAAGCGTTAAGTAAGTGTTAGGTCTGTTACACGCAACCTAGTGTACAGTAAATGTAAGTATGTATTCAAGTAAGGTTTTGCAATACCCTAAGCCTCCAAACAATCAAGTACTTGGCGTAATCCAGTTAATAGGTTAATATATAGTAACAGTAACACACAGCAGGTTCCCTAGTTGGTATCATGCAATTAAATTTTGAGAAGCTCGAACAATCATCTCATACTCTGACCAAACACAAAACATAAAGTCGGACCATATACAAGACTAATAAACTCGGACACAATACAAGATCAAACTTGAATCAAGCTTATTATTTAACCCGGGCACTCTTGTCCACATGATAAACTCGGAACCCTTGGCCTTTAATTAAAACCCGGACCCAATCTCCTTTCCTTATACTCGGACCAAGTCTAAACAACACAAACCCGACCCTTCTCTTCTAAACAAACTCGGACTCCTTGATCAATTATTAAACTCGGATGCTTGTCTGACATTAACTCAGACACTAGTATCCAAACTCGAACTCAATGTTTTCATTACCAAAACTTGGACTCAAAGGAATCCTTAATAGATTCGGACCTCGTGTGTCTTTAATAAACTCGGAGATCAAGTGTCACGTTTCAAACTCGGACTTTGTGACTTCACAAAACCCTGTCACTCATCTTCGGACTAACAAACATGCGTGCTTTCAAACCAATTTGCAGTTTTCAATGAAACAGTTCAGTATACGATCAAAAAACTAATCTCATTTCTTGAGAATGTTGTAATCAAGCAAACAGTCTAACAATTCTAGCATATCAAGCATCATAATGTCAGGCAAATGATTACACAACTACTCACAACCATTGCACAAGAATCAGGATGATCAATAAACACAGAATCATTGTTTGGAGAACTAGGGTTTGCATGAATCAAATGATCAAGGGTTAACCACAAACAATCACTAAACATTTACATTAGATTGATTCTAGATGAAGTGAAAGATCAAGAATGATGATTGAGAACTTGTGCAGCCAAGGATGATGAAAAAGATGATTGCAGGAGATGATTGTAGAGAGTAATTGAAATGCCGTAGAATGATTTATGAAGGGGAAGTTAGGGTTAGGAGTTATTAGAGTTTCACTAATTACTCTAATCACCCCTAAGTATCATCTTTCACACACATAATTTACAGTTACAGCATAGAGTTCTTATATTTGTCAAATAATGTATAAAGTAATGCATACTTCCAAGCAATGCTAAAAGATTGTGTGACCAAAATAATTGTGTTAGGTTAAAGCATTAACCTGAAGTTACGGGTTGTTGCATCATCCCCAACTTGAAAGAAATTTTGTCCCGAAATTTGATAAGCAGTCACGGAGGAGCGAAAAGATAGATTAGGATGACCAGTTTTCCTCGGGTACCACATCATCCCCAACTTGAAAGGGAATTTCGTTCCCACGACTTGATTCAGCAGTTACATCAGGACTTGATTCAGCAGCTTTGAACAAGTGAGGATACTTGAGCATCATTTGATCCTCGCGTTCCCACGTGAACTCCGGTCCACGTTTTGAGTTCCAACGAACTTTTACGATAGGTATTCGACTGTGTTTACGGACCTTGACTTCCTGATCCATGATTTCAACAGGTTCCTCGATGAATTGCAGTTTGTCATCCATCGTTAGTTCCTTGAAAGCAACTACGAGTGTTTCATCCGACAAATACTTTTTCAAATTAGATGCGTGACAAACGTTATGAACGTTACCAAGTTCTTCGGGCAGATCGAGTTTGTAAGCCACCTTACCAATACTTTCCACAATGGTGAACGGCCCAACATAGCGCGGATTGAGCTTGCCTCGTTTCCCAAAACGGACCACACCCTTCCAGGGTGAGACTTTTAGTAATACACGGTCGCCCACGATGAATGCTAAGGGTTTCCTACGCTTGTCAGCGTAGCTTTTCTGGCGATCACGAGCTGCCGCCATATGATTCCTGATTTGAACAATCTTCTTAGAAGTTTCGAGCACAAGCTCTGGGCCGGTGATCTGGCTGTCACCAACCTCAGCCCAACAAAGAGGAGATCGGCACTTTCGCCCGTACAATGCTTCAAACGGAGCTGCCTGAATGCTAGAGTGGTAACTATTATTGTAGGAAAACGCTACCAACGGTAAATGTCTTTCCCAACCTTTACCAAAATCAATCACACATGCTCGCAGCATGTCTTCAAGCGTCTGAATGGTTCGTTCGCTTTGGCCATCTGTTTGCGGATGATAGGCTATGCTCATATCTAAAGGTGAGCCAAATGATTTATGCATAGTTTGCCACAGATCAGACATGAAACGCGGATCACGATCGGAGATGATGGAAGTTGGCACCCCATGCCTAGAAACTACTTCCTTCAAGTAAATGTTGGCAAGTGTAGAAAACTTGTCGGTTTCTTTGATCGCAAGGAAATGAGCAGACTTGGTTAAACGATCGACAATCACCCAAATAGTATCGTTTCCATTTTGGGTTTTTGGTAGACTTGTGACGAAATCCATGGAAATTTGTTCCCATTTCCACATAGGCAGTTCTGGTTGCTGAAGCAAACCAGACGGTTTTTGGTATTCTATCTTGACTTTCGCGCAAGTCAAACATTTGCTCACATATGTCGCTATGTTAGCCTTCATGCCAGGACACCAGTACAAGAGTTTTAGATCCTGATACATCTTATCAGAACCCGAATGAATGGAGTATCGAGACATGTGTGTTTCGTCCAACACAAGCTCTCGTAGGTTTCCATAGGATGGGACCCATATCCGCTCCATAAAATAGCGAATGCCATCCGACTTGGTTACGAGTTGCTTCTCCATGCCCCGCATGAATTCAGCTTGAAGGTTCTCGTCCTTCAAAGCTTCAGTTTGAGCAGAGCGGATCTGGTCAGGAAGATTAGAGTGGATGGTGAGCTGCAAAGCTCGAACACGTCTAGGTTTGGTTTCTTTCCGGCTGAGGGCATCAGCTACAACGTTAGCTTTGCCTGGATGATACTTAATTGCACAGTCATAATCGTTTAAGAGTTCCACCCAGCGACGCTGTCGCATGTTCAACTCTTTTTTATCAAAGATGTGCTGAAGGCTCTTGTGGTCGGTATAGATAGTGCATTTAGTACCGTACAAGTAGTGCCTCCAGATTTTTAGTGCGAAGACGATGGCTCCCAACTCTAAGTCGTGAGTCGTGTAATTCTTCTCGTGAACCTTCAACTGTCGAGAAGCATAGGCTATCACCTTCTCGCGCTGCATCAACACTCAGCCGAGACCTTGAATAGAAGCATCACAGTACACTATAAAATCATCCGTACCATCTGGTAAGGACAATATCGGTGCACTGCAGTTTTTGTTTCAGAAGCTGAAAGGCGCTTTCCTGTTTTGTTCCCCACGAATACACGACACCTTTCTATGTTAAAGCGGTAAGAGGCTGAGCGATTTTCGAAAATCCCTCGATGAATCTTCGATAGTACCCTGCGAGACCAAGAAATTGTCACACCTCCGAAGGAGTCTTCGGTGCTGCCCAATTCTTGATGGAGTCGATTTTTGCTGGATCTACATGTATTCCCAACTTGTTGACTATGTGACCAAGAAAGTGTACTTCCCTAATCCAGATCACACTTAGAAAATTTAGCGTAGAGCATCTCCTTCCTTAGAAGTTCCAATATAAGACGCAAGTGCCGCTCGTGGTCCTCCTTGCTCTTAGAGTAGATCAGGATGTCATCGATGAAAACAATGACAAAGTGGTCGAGATATGGTTTGCACACACGGTTCATGAGGTCCATGAAAACTGCCAGTGCATTGGTTAATCCGAATGGCATGACCAAAAACTCGTAGTGGCCGTACTGCGTTCGGAAGGCTGTTTTGGGAACATCTCCCTCTCGGACTCTCATCTAATGATAGCCCGATCTTAGATCGATTTTAGAATAGAAGCTTGATCCTTGCAACTGGTCAAACAGATCATTAATACGGGGAAGAGGATAATGATTCTTGACCGTCACCTTGTTGAGTTCGCGATAGTCGATACACATGCATAGAGACCCGTCTTTCTTCTTTACAAATAGAACAGGGGCTCCCAACAGTGAAGAACTAGGTCGGATAAAACCTCTATCCAATAGTTCTTGAAGTTGGTTGGACAATTCTTGCAATTCCCCAGGTGCAAGACGGTAAGGAGCACGAGCAATCGGAGCTGCTCCAGGAGTAAGTTCGATTTGGAATTCTACCTGCCGATATGGAGGTAATCCTGGAAGTTCCTCGGGAAAAACATCAGAAAAGTCACGAACGACTGGAATGTCATCGATCTTCTTTTCCTTGAGTTGATTATCAGTAACAAGGGCTAGAATAGCCGAATGGCCCTTCCGTAAGCACTTCTAGGCTTTCATAGCTGAGATGATGCCAACCATAGCACCGCTCTGATGGACTCAAACAGATAGATAATCTCCACTAGGGAGAGGAATGCGAACAATTTTCTCCTTGCAGAGAATTTCAGCGTGATGCTTGGTCAACCAATCCATACCAATAACTATATCGAAGCTACCGAGAGTGACAAGAAGGAGGTCAATGTCAAACACTTGACCTAAAAGATCGAGTTTGCACCCAACGTGAACATGAGATGCTTCAATTGACTGTCCGTCAGCCAATTCTATGATGTGTTTAATGTTAAGAGGAGTTGGAGTCGATTCTAACATGCTACTGAATTTTAGGGACACGTAACTCCGATCGGCACCAGAATCGAATAAAACAGAAGCGAAAAGATTGTTCACCGAAAACGTACCAGTCACAACGTTGTTATCATTCCTTGCGTCACCCGCACCAATCGTAAATGCTCTCCCACGAGCACCATTTCCCCCATTGTTGTTATTATTCCCAGTGTTGTTGTTATTGTTCCCTGCGTTGTTGGGGTTCTGGTTCAATTGCGAGCAATCCTTCTTGAAGTGATCCTCACTTCCACACTGAAAGCAGCTCTTTCGGTTACCTTGTTGTTGTTGTGGCTGCTGCCTCTGTTGTTGTTGTTGTTGTTGTTGCTGTTGCGGTTGTTGTTGTTGCTTCGGAAACGGGGCCCTGCAATCCTTAGCCATGTGACCCACCTTGTCGCATATGTGACATATTCGAGTGCACTGCCCACGATGATGGTAGTTACACTTGTTACACTTTGGCTGTTTCCCCGTGTATGATCCCTGATTCCGGTTAGTAGCAGAAGACTGGCTGGAGTTGCGAGTGTTGTTGTTGGCCCTCTTCTGTTGTTGTCTAGGGTTAGAGGCTTTGTCTGAGTCGTTCCACTTACGTTTGTTATCGTTCGGAGCATCAGCAACGGTAGTGTTTCGCTTGGGCAGCTTGCCCTGCTCGACTGCTTGATCTGTGATACGATGAGCTAGACGAATGACTTGCTGAATTATGGGTAGGTTAGCTGAAGTTACCAAACTTTGGATCTCTAGAACTAGACCCTTGAGATAGAGCTCGATTCGCTTGTAAGCAGGCTCAGACATGCCAGGACAAAGACCAGCTAAGTCGTTGGATCTCTTTGTGTAGGCTTCGATCTCTGACCCTGTCATCTTCAGGTTGTGGTACTCCACTTCCAATTTCTGAATGTCATCCTTCTGACAGTACTATTCCCTCATCAGATTCTTGAAATCATTCCATGGGGTAGCATTAGCAGCTGCTAACCCGAGCATCTGGACCTGCGCATTCCACCACGAAAGCGCGTTGCCTTCCAGCGTCCCGGTCGCGTACTTGACACGACTGTTGGTGGGACACTCACACATCTCGAAAACCTATTCAATCTTCTCAATCCAGTGGAGAAGACCCGTTGCTCCTTCCGTCCCGTTAAAGGAGTGAGGCTTGCAATCCATGGAAGCCTTAAAGGTACATACACGAGGTTGAGGAGGCTGTTGCGCTGCTAGGGCTGCAGCCACCTGTTCATTAACTAGAGCCTGAATCTGGGCCTGAGTCATGTTACCACCACCACGTCCACTCATGATTCTGCATCCACAAAGTACTAACATGAGAAAAATATGTAGCGCATATTATTTCCATATTCAGCACGAGTAGATAAGAAAAGATAGAGTATTGTTCAAGATTAGGTAGGAGTCCACCATCACTATGGCTCCTATGGATATCCGAACCCCCAATTATGTTGGATAATGGGTTAGACCTCTTTACACACGTTTGGGTCTCACAGGGACTCACATGCATTCCCAATTATTATTACGTGTACACCCGTAATGATAATTCGATTTGCATGTTTACCCCAATTCCTCCTAACTTATGTCAAAAGATCCTCAGATTTGAATGTCATAGTGAGTAGTGTCAAAACGATAGACATCACGAAAGATCTAAAAGCATGCCATGATAATGATCCATCATAGCATAAGTAAGTAATGCATGAAATTGTACTATAGGGTTGTGTGTATCTATATGCGGTGATATGCATATGCATATGTACATGTTAAATTTTTAGTGTATGCGATAATAAAAGACGAACCTTACAATCTGGAGCGTAGTTTCATGGTCGTTTTCGGAACTAATTCGGTTATAGTCTGGTTTTACAAAAAAAAAACCTTTTGAAAACCTAGTTCACTATAACGAGTGGCTCTAATACCAAACTGTCACACCCCAAATTACCACCTATGGAGTTTTACCACTAGGCGTGTGACGTACCAGGATCTAGCCACTAATCACGTTGAACTAACAGTAGATATTATAAACAACTCATTATAACAAGTCATGAAAAGTAAGGTTCAAATTAAATAGTTCCCAAAACATATGTTTCAACGGAAGCAATGTAACCGGTTCAACAAGTGAAATCAAAATATTTTAAAACATAAGTTGTTAAATGTTCGCAATCCAACATCTCGACCCATGACACTCCAGCTCCACATACCGCAAGTTCCCATGCCAAAAATCTAACGACCTGCAAGCATGCAGAAAACAAGTGCATCAGCGATAAAGCCGACGAGTTCACAGTTTTGCTTAATATAAAACAAGTATGTGTTTAGTTTAAGGACATGTTACGAATAATAAACTCGGTACCGATTCACTGTTCTGTTTTTGGTGCCCTCATCAATGTCTATCACCGTTGATCAACAAGTTTAAGGTCATTAGTTCACACCCGTCCTCCTAGGTACGGTGTGAGGGTTGTCAAACCTAATAGCGCTATCAACTAATACCCCGTTGCCCTCCAGGCAACTAGTTCGGTATGTAAGTAGGGACTTTCCATGATAGAGTTTGAGTTTATTAAATAACATCGAAATTAAATTACAACGTATGTAAGTATCCCCCAATGAATAGTAGTTTGTCCCCAACCGGGACACATGCTTGTGATCGAGTAGTGAACTCACCTTAGTTTGCTCGGTAAATGTTATCGTGCCTTTAAGCGTTAAGTAAGTGTTAGGTCCGTTACACGCGACCTAGTGTACAATAAATGTAAGTATGTATTCAAGTAAGGTTTTGCAATACCCTAAGCGTCCAAACAATCAAGTACTTGGCGTAATCCAGTTAATATGTTAATATATAGCAACAGTAACACACAGCAGGTTCCTTAGTTGGTATCATGCAATTAAATTTTGAGAAGCTCGAACAATCATCTCATACTCGGACCAAACACAAAACATAAAGTCGGACCATATACAAGACTAATAAACTCGGACACAACACAAGATCAAACTCGGATCAAGCTTATTATTTAACCCGGGCACTCTTGTCCACATGATAAACTCGGAACCCTTGGCCTTTAATTAAAACATTGACCTAATCTCCTTACCTTATACTCGGACCAAGTCTAAACAACACAAACCCGATCCTTCTCTTCTAAACAAACTCGGACTCCTTGATCAATTATTAAACTTGGATGCTTGTCTGACATTAACTCGGACACTAGTATCCAAACTCGAACTCAATGTTTTCATTACCAAAACTCGGACTCAAAGGAGTCCTTAATAGATTCAGACCTCGTGTGTCTTTAATAAACTCAGAGATCAAGTGTCACGTTTCAAAACTTGGACTTTGTGACTTTACAAAACCTTGACACTCATCTCCGGACTAACAAACATGCGTGCTTTCAAACCAATTTGCAGTTTTCAGTGAAACAGTTCAGTATACGATCAAAACCCTAATCTCATTTCTTGAGAATGTTGTAATCAAGCAAACAGTCTAACAATTCTAGCATATCAAGCATCATAATGTCAGGCAAATGATTACACAACTACTCACAACCATTGCATAATAATCAGGATGATCAATAAACACAGAACCATTGTTTCGAGAACTAGGGTTTGCATGAATCAAATGATCAGGGGTTAACCACAAACAATCATTAAACATTTACCTTAGATTGATTCTAGATGAAGTGAAAGATCAAGAATGATGATTGAGAACTTGTGCAGCCAAGGATGATGAAAAAGATGATTGCAGGAGATGATTGTAGAGAGTAATTGAAATGCCGTAGAATGATTTGTGAAGGGGAAGTTAGGGTTAGGAGTTATTAGAGATTCACTAATTACTCTAATCACCCCTAAGTATCATCTTTCACATAAAACACACACCACATATAATTTACAGTTACAGCATAGAGTTCTTATATTTGTCAAATAATGTATAAAGTAATGCATACTTCCAAGCAATGCTAAAAGATTGTGTGACCAAAATAATTATGTTAGGTTAAAGCATTAACCTGAAGTTGTGGGTTGTCACATAAGAAGGCTCACCAACGTCATGTTGTACACCCGAGGCACCACTAACAAAAAAGTTATTGACATAGTCTCCTTGTACGTGCGAGTCACCATAACCTGCGTCGTAATCATGGCTTGGCACAATAACCTTAAAAAACTAACGGTTAAATTATAACGGCACATCTGAAAGCCTTCTTAATAATAAGTGATTTTTTTTACCTCGTTCAAATCTGTCAACAACGGTTGGTGGGGCACAACAAACTAAAAATAACATGCGGGTAAAAGGTAATGGTAAATTTAACGCCGAATATTAAAAAGTAAATAAATACATACCTCGTTCAGGTCTGGCAACAACGATTGATTATCATCCGGACGAAAGACGGATACGACCTCCTTCGCGTGATCATCAATTTCCTTTCCCATTGTAAGAATCAGGGACAGCGGACCCCTCCTAATACAAACAGTGTGCTAAGTATTTAATATACAAAGCAAACAAAACAAGTTAAAAGAATGCTATTCTACACTGCTTCCCGGAATATACATGCTCGTGTTTGTGTCGGACGACTCGCCGAAAATGTAATTAAGGTTGAACCAAGACATGGTGCATTCCCGAATATAAAGAAAAAACGAAGACAAAGGAATAATTATATGTGAATCGTCTTCGTCTGCCACGTTTATAAGGAAGAAGGAGAAAGCAAATCCGCAGGCCAATACGAGTCGTATAGGCCTATACGACCTGTATAGGGCTTACATTATGTTGCATCAGTCACTTTATATCACTGTTGATGTCACTTTTGAGTGACATAAAGTTAGATCATACAAGAAACGCATCGTATAGGCCTATACAATGCGTATAAGGATGTCATGTGAACCCTATCTGTCAGAGTTGATAGGAAGGATACGTATAAAATAGTTACCGAGCTAGAAAATTTCTAAATAAATTATGAGACATTTCAGTTGGTCCACTTAACATCATGTAAAATTTTCAAGGCTTAATTGTTTACAAAGAATTTACGAAAAATCTTTTACTACCCATAACTCTGATTCGACAGTTTCTGGGGACAGTTTATGGAAGACTTTATTTAAATATCTCTGTCGATCCTATTGACGAAATTCCAACTGGAGATTTTTAAAACCTACTGTAAGAATTTCACATATTAACTCCAAACACGAACCAAGTTATGACATATGAAGTAGGCTGCAAATTCTGCCGGAAAACGTAGCATGAACCTTTGATACGTAAAAATTCAATTAGAATATTAAAACACGTCGAAAAATTATGAAACCAGCGCGATTAGAAGCGTATTTCAAATGGGTTTGGGATAGACTCAAGAAAATCTTAATTTGGTTCTATTATGCTTAGGTTATAGCCGTTGCAAGACGGCTCCAAAATTTTAACAGCTTATGTTTTCGACTTCACTTTACAAAAACGACTTTTAATGATTTCTTTATCATGTTTTGCAATTGTACAACCTATCGACACCCTCTATTGTAGATTATACGAGTTACCTATCCAATTAACCAACAAAACTCATCAAGATTTGTCAAACCATCATCAAGAAGATAAACCCTAGTGTACCTATGTGATCATCAAGTTATTAAATCATCAAGAATCATTATGTCAATGTTAAAATACATATCTCTAGCAAAACCCTAGCACATGTCATCAAGTTATCATGCATCAAACTAATCAACTAAATCAAAACTTCAAGTTTCACACATGTATACGAAATATAAACAACAATTTAGATGATTACCTGAAGCAAGCGAGGACCTAGAGATGAAGAAGATGATGATCCGTATGTATGTCTGTGTGTTTCGCTAGAGAGAGAGAGAGAGACGATTTTGGGGGTTGGGGGTGGCCTAGGGTTTGGGTTAGTTAATATATTTTTTTGTTAAAACATAACTTTACATAATTGGTCCCTCATGTTTAAGATCTTCAAACTTGAACAAGAAGTTATTATAATTAACTTTAGTACATGTGTAGGACAAGTCCCTCTAGTTTCAAAACCTAGAAACTTACGTAGGAAGTTAACCGAGTTATCTTGTATCGAAAGTTGTTCCAAATAACTTTGCGTTATGACGAGATACATCTCTCGTGTGTCCAAACTTTACCATTTGTATAGAATATTGATCACATTAACTATATATATGTGTAGGAACTATATTGTGTGTTATGACTTGCATTTTAATTATAATTGCACGTATAATATAAATCACAAGGATTTAACAGAGAGGGTTAATGGAGGGTTAAAGACGTTAACCTGAAAGTACGGGATGTCACAATTGGATCAATGCATACCCTATCTATACCCTATGGGTAGGGTCTGTTCCGGTTTCGGGTATAGAATACCCGGGTATTAAAAAAACCGGTTCCGGGTTTTTTTACCGGGTCCGATTCCAGGTATGGTATTTTTGTGCACCTCTAGTTTATGGTTTGTTAATATCTTGTTTACTTATTTTTTTTAAGTAAAAATCTTTGAAATAAAAAAAACTTGTATTAGTTTCTTGGAAGGCGACTTTCTTATGTGTTAGGCCACTGCACTCTCCAAATTTGGAGAGCTCGTTGCCCTACTCCGGCTAGACTTATCTCTTGCTATCATTGATCACAAAGTTTTTCCATTGGGTTTGATTTCTCAGTATCAAAAAATTATGGGTGTCGCTCGAGTTATGATTATATATGTTTTATGTAAACTAGTTTATGAATGTTCATTGATTAGAATATGTTCGTTGTCATGCACTAGTTATCACAAAAGAATATAAACATTAATCGTTTTGGTAGTTTATGACAGGTTTATAAAAGGGCTGGTACCGGGCGGATGATCAAGTACGCGAAGATCCAAACACTATTAAACCATTATCTCTTTAGAGACGATTCACGAGAAAGCTAGAGCATGATCAAGTCAAAGTTTTCGAACTTAAAAACTTGACTATTGTAAAATGCAATTCAACTGTAATAATTTGTTATATCGATCGTCTGGGTTGAATATGGTGGTTTAATAATCTTCACCGTTTTATTTATGTGTTTTGAGTATGTTTTATGGCTGTAATTATGTTGTTTAATGACTTTGTACAATTTTTAGAAGTTTTAGACTTTATAGCTAAACCCCGCACTATATAATATAAATTAAAATAATTGGTGAACCGACACCAACTGAGATATATAATCTGGTAGGTTAATTTAAATTAAAATAATTAGTGAACGGATAGAATTGAGATGTATAATCTGGTAGGTTCATTTTTTAAAGCAATTTATGTACAGTAATTAATACGGATTAAATTTGACGGGTAACCTTTTACAACAATTGGTGAATGGATACAATTGATATAATCTCATGGGTTCATTTTCTAAAGCAATTTATAGACCACTGCAATTAATAAGGATTAAATTTGACGGGTTATTTTTTACAGTGGTTGGTGAACCACTACAATTGAGATAATTAGATGGGTTTATTGTGTTTTTAAGCGATTTATCTGCCTTAAAATTGTTTGTTAACCACTTTATAAAATATAATTACCCGCTTTAAAATGCTAATTTTTTGTAGTAGTCATGTAACAGTTCAACGTAACCGTACCATGATTTTGTCCGTTTTGGCAGTCAGCAAGCCCGCAACGCCTGCCCCTTACGGTTTTAAAATATGTCATGATAGTGAAGGTGTCCAGCCCCATATAAGGAAGCCTTTGTTCCCCTTTATAACCGATGTGGGATATCACAATCCACCCCCTTAAGGGATCCATCGTCCTCACGGGATTTGGCACCACCGGTCCTGCCCTGGCTTTGATACCATCTGTAACAGCTCAGCGTAATCACACCATGATATTGTCTGCTTTGACAGCTAGCACGCTCTCAGCGCCTGCCCCCTTACGATTTTAAAATGCGTCATAATGGTGAAGGTATCCAGCCCCATATAAAGAAGTCTTTGTTTACTTTCACAACCAATGTGGGATATCACAAGGTAAAGGTTCTAAAACACATACCTAAAGGGCTAAAATCCGAGGATGTGCTACGATGCTCAGGGTTATGCGGCAGGAGGAGATGTCATCGTGTTTAGGGTCTGTTTGGTATGGGGTAATGGAATGGACGAGGGAATGAAATGGACGAGGTAATGGAATGGATGAGGTAATGGAATTGATCATTACCATTTCATGTCTTGTTTGGTTACCATGTGAGAATGAAAAGAACCATTACTTTTTGTTGCTTCGTATGTGAGAAAAGACGAAGGAATAAGATTGGATGGCGGTGATGGTGATAGTGATAGGTGGCAGTTGTAGCGGCATCGGTGATGGTGGGTGGAGACGGCGATGGGTGGTAACGGTGGCGGGTGGTGACAGCGGTGGTGGTGGTGGGTAACGGCGAAGGTGGGTGGCGGCGGTGGTCGGAGGTGGTAGCGGCGGTGGCGGTGGGTGGTGGCGTTTGATAACAGTGGCGGAGGTGGGTGGCGACGGCGGCGGTGATCAAAGGTGGGCGGTGGCGGTGATTAGAGGTGGCATGGACGACGGTGGATGGTGGCGACGGCGATGGCGGGGACGGTGGCGGCTGGCGGCAGTGGGGGTGGCGGGTGGCGGCGGAGGCGGGTGATAGTGGCGGATGATACTGGCGGGTGGTGGCAACGGTAGTGGGTTGTGGTGTTGTTAATGAAGAGGAAATGGAAATTAGGGGGATGGATAGAATGATTTTGAGGGAATGTAATACATTTTGGAATGGGCGATTTCATTCCATTAACCAACCAAACACTCTTTTCTTCATCCCTTATAATGGTCCATTTTATTCTACCTCTCATTCTTCTGTACCAAACGCTACCTTAGGGGTCTGTTTGGTATGGGTAATGAAATGAGCCGGGGAATGGAATGGACAAGGTAATGAAATGGATGAGGTAATGGAAATTGATCATTACCATTCCATTTCTTGTTTGGTTACCATGTGAGAATGGAATGAACTATTGCTTTTTGTTGTTTGATATGCGTGAAAAGACAAATGAATAAAATCGGATGGAGGTGACGGAGGTGGGTAGCGGCGGTGGCGGGTGGTGGCGATGGCGGGTGGCGGTGGGTGGTGGGTGACAGTGGCGGTGGGTGGTGGAGGGTGGCGATGGGTGGAGGCAGGTGACGGTGCGGTGGGTGGTGGCGGGTGGCGGCGGTGGCGGGTGGCGGAGGCGGTGGGTGACGGAGGCGGTAGTGGGTGGTGGCAATGGTAGTGGGTTGTTGTGTTGTTAATGAATGGTGAAGAGGGAATGGAATGAAAAAAAACAAGGTGGAGGGATGGAATGCTTTTGAGGGAATGGAATGCATTTTAGAATGAGCGATTCATTCCATTAACCAACCAAACGCTCTTTTCTTCATTCCCTCACAATGGACCATTCTATTCCTCCTCTCATTCTTAGATACCAAACACTACCTAAATGTTGGGAGTTTAGGACAAGGGTAATCGGGTAATGGGATTAAATTGCTATGGGCTTAAAGATGGGTATGTGGGATTTTGAGATTTATGGGCTGGAGGGTAGATGCCTTATTTATTTGTTAATAATTTAAATATATGTTATAGTTAGTAATTTGTTTACAAGGTATGGGTTTATGGTTTGTTAATATCTTGTTTATTTATTTTTTAATAACTAAAATTTGTGAAATAAAAAAAATAAAAATAAAGTCGTCTTAGTTATCTGTTGCTACCATTGATCACAAAGGTTTTCCATTGGGTTTGATTTCAGTATCAAAAAATCATGGGCGTCGCTCAAGTTTTGATTATATACGTCTTATGTAAACTAGTTCATGGATGTTGGGTTGACACCCATCCTTCCTTGCTCGGTCCACCTCAATGCTTGTTTTACAACAAGTTACATGCAGTGGAGAGTATTGTGAGAGGATTTTTTGAAATAGCTTACGACTGTTGTTTGATATATATATATATATATATATATATATATATATATATATATATATATATATATATATATATTCACCCTTTATTGCAAGAACCGCGACAACCACCTAAAAATACCTAAAAAACCTAAAAAACACCAAAACAAAAATTAATTTTTTTTTGAAAAATTCGCTATATTTCGTCAACAATAAAAAAAATTCAAAATAAAAATTTGAGTGACAGTTATCAATGCACATGTGCATTTTTATCATTTCTTTGACAAATTCCGTAATAAATTACAAACATTAGACAATTGTACTTTGATTTACACTACCACGTGTAATACACTACTTTTTACGTTACCAATATTATAAATGTACATGTTCATCTATATGTATCAACATGAAATAAGGTGTTTTGGTACACTACTTTGAATCCACTTTCTTTTTGATACATCATTCCATCCATAATACACTACCATGCACATGCGCATATGTATCATTTCTTCGACAAATTCCGTAATAAATTACAAATATTAGACAATTGTACTTTCATTTACACTACCATATGTAATAGACTACTTTTTACGTTATGAATATTAGAAGTGCACATGTGCATCTATTTGTATCAACATATCTATATGTATCAACATGAAATAAGGTGTTCTGGTGCACTACTTTAAATACACTTTCTCTTTCATCTATCATACCATCCATAATACACTTCCATTACCTCCTACCATCTATAATACAATACTAATATCAATATTTTCACTTTATTACATGTATATCAACACCATTTATACCATCCAATCAATATATTTCTTCATAAAGTGACAACTATAACGATACCATAAACCACTAGATATAACTCACCAAAAACATGTATATGGGTCTACTTCATCATTCAAAATCACAAACTTTTTGTAACAAAACACGTTATATAATGGTTATACATAATGATGCACATGTGCATTTTGAATATTGGTAATGTAAAAAGTAGTGTATTACGGATGGTATTGTAAATTAAAGTGCAATTGTCTACTACTGATAATGTATTACGGAATTTGTTGAAGTTATGATACATATGCACATGTGCATGGATAACTGGTACTCGAAAAAAAACGCTTTTTTTAAACGAAATATAGCGTTTTTTTAAATATTAGAAAACAAATTTGAGTGTTTTTAGATTTTTTTTAGATTTTTTTTCAATAAAGGTGGTTCTCGCGGTTCTCGCAATAAAGGTGGTTCTCGCATGAACCTTACCCTATATAGGAGTAGGATCCGTTAGAGCATTCAAAATGAAATCCCTATCCATATCCATATATTTCAACTAAAAACAACTATTTTTTCTCTCTCATTTTCAATTAAATAATATTTTTACACCTTTATCATTACCTTTTCTCTCCTTCACTCACAATCATTTCTAAAAATATTAAAAAAATTATATAGTTTTTTCTCTACATATTTTTTTCGCATATATTTTCTCTTCTCTACTCACAACCACTCAAAAACACTACCAGCCATTCTTTAAAATATAACTAAACCCTCTCATATATTTTTAAATGGTTCATTGCCAATGCTCTTAGGAACCACACTTTATTACGAGAACCAGTGTGAACACAACCAGTATTACCTAAAAAAATCTAAAATAAACCCAATTTTTTTGGAAAAATCGCTATATTTCGTCAATAATAAAAAAAATTCGAGTAACAGTTACCCATGCACATGTGCATATGTATCATTTCTTTGACAAGTTCCGTAATGCATTACAAATATTAGACAATTGCACTTTCATTTACACTACCATATGTAATATACTACTTTTTACATCATCAATATTAGAAATGTACATGTGCATCTATATGTATCAACATGAAATAAGGTTTTTTGATACACTACTTTGAATACACTTTCTCTATCATCTATCATACCATTCATAACACACTACCATTACCTCTTACCATCCATAATACAATACCGTTACCTCCTACCATCCCTAATACAATATCATTACCAATATTTTCACTTTATTACGTGTATATCAACACTATATATACCATCCAATCAACATATTACATCATAAAGTGATAACTATAACCAAACCATTAACCACTAGATATAACTAACCAAAAAACATGTATATGGGCCTACTTCATTATTCAAAATCACAAACTTTTTTTTATCAAAACACGTTATATCATAGTTATACATAATGATCTACATGTGCATTTTGAATATTGGTAATGTAAAAAGTAGTGTATTACAGATGGTATTGTAAATTAAAGTGCAATTGTCTACTACTGTAATGTATTACAGAATTTGTCGAAGTAATGATACATACGCACATGTGCATGGATAACTGTTACTCGCAAAAAAATTTCTTTTTTTTGTAACGAAATATAGCGATTTTTTGAGTGCTTTTTTTTATTCTTTTAGATTTTATTTTGTGTTCACATTGGTTCTCGCGGTTCTCGAAATAAAGGTGGTAAAAAGGGTGGTTTTGTGAGAAGTGTAAGAAGTGTTTTAAGTCTTTAGATATTGTCGTTAATGATTGAGATCAAGAAGCGCTTAAAATGTAAATTATGTTTTTTTACTAATTTGGCTAGATTAGGGGTAATAGTGTCTTTTTATATTGTATTTTTAAATAAAGAAACTGCCATCAACTTTAATACAAATGCAAGTTCCACCCATCTTTTTCTTTTTCGAGCGTCAACAACTTTTTATATGTAAAGTTTAAAAAAAAAAATTACATCATATTAACGAGCTTTTTTTTATCTTCAATATAACTACCGTATTGTTATATTTATATAGACAAAAAATTACGAAGAACACATACTGGACTGCAAATTTAAAATACCATGAATAATGTTTAAAACACCATACGAAGAACACATACTGGACTGCAGGTTTAAAACACCATACAAAGAACACATATTAGACTGCAGGTTTAAAACAACATGAATGTAGGTTTAAAACACCGTACGAAGAACACATACTGGTCTGCGGGTTTAAAATACCATGAATGCAAGTTACGGAAGATTCTCAATTAATTGAATCAATGAGTGGCAGTTATGGAAGGTTAATTATCAAATAATTGAATCAGTGAGAAAATTACTTGTTTACCCTTTTGAATTAATTTAGATTAAGGACACATGTTATCTCCACAATATTTCTCACACTTCTCACACTTTAGGCACTTTGTACATGATCCTCTACCTATATATATATATATATGTATGTATATATATATATGTATGTATATATATATATGTATGTATATATATATATAATGGGTAGGGTTTCATACGAGAACCACCTTTAAAGCGAGAACCACAAGAACCAATGTGAACACAAAAAATACCTAAAAATCTCTAAAAAACACATACATTTTTTTATAATTTTTTTAATATATATTTGTTTAAATCGCTATATTTCGTTACCAAATTTTTTTTCGAATAACAATTATCCATGCACATGTGCATATGTATGATTTCGTGGACAAATTCAGTAATATAGTAACAGTGGTAGACAAATGCACTTTAATTTACACTACCATCCATAGTGCACTACTTTTTACATTACCAATATAAAAAACGCACATGTACATCATTATGTATAACCTTGATATAACGTGTTTTGGTACAAAAAGTTGTGATTTTGAATGATAAAGTAGACCCCATATACATTTTTTGGTTAGTTATATCTAGTGGTTGATGGTTTGGTTACATTTATCACTTTATGATGTAATATGTTGTTTGGATGGTATAAAGGGTGTTGATGTACATGTAATAAAGTGAAATATTGGTAATGGTTTTGTATTATGGATGGTATGAGGTAATGGTAGTCTATTATGGAAGGTATGATAGATGAAAAGGAAAATGTATTCAAAGTAGTGTACCAAAACATGTTATATCATGTTCATAGATGCACATGTGCATTTCCTATATTGTTAATATAAAATGTTTTGTATTATGGATGGTCGTGTAAATGAAAGTGCAATTGTTTAATATTGGTAATGTATTACGGAATTTGTCAAGGAAATGATACATATGCACATGTGCATGGATAATTGTTACTTGAAAAAAAAATTTTGATTTCTTTAGTGACGAAATATAGCGTTTTTTTAATATTAAAAAAAATTGTGTGTGTTTTTCGATTTTTTAGGTATTTTTGGTTGTGTTCACATTGATTCTCGCAATAAAGGTAGGGTTCATGCGAGTACCACCTTTATTGCGAGAACCGCGATAAGCAATGTGAACACAACAAAATAAACCCACTACACCACCACCCAAAACCTAAACCCACCCACCACCAAAAAAACCCTAAAAAAAAAAAAACCCTAACACCCCCCCCCCCCCCACCCAAACTAAATGCTAAAACTAAACCATAAAGGTAAACACTCCCAAAAACCTAAAAAATATAGAAAACACACAATTTTTTAACATTTTTTATAAGAAACATCGCTACTTTTCGTCATAATTTTTTTTATGACGAAAAGTAGTGATTTTTTTATAAAAAAAAAATCGTGTGTTTTTTAGATTCTTTTAGGTATTTTGGTTGTGTTCACAATTGGTTCTAGTGATTCTCGTAATAAAGGGTGGTTTTTAACGGATCTTTCTCATATATATATATATATATATATATATATATATATTATATATATATATATATATATATATATATATATATATATATTGTACGGCAAATTTGGATAACTGATAGACCACTGGAGTATCACCGTGCCACAAGCGGAACCACCCGATCATATCCATCTCCACTAGGCAAAATGCATGTACACCAATTTATGAGGAAACCCAATAAATATAGAAAAACCTTCCTTGTAGGAATCGATAATGGTGCCAAAGTCTTATCATGCACTCAAGATGCCATTAGGCTATAAAGCCATACGCTGTTTGATTTTATATTTAAATTAAATGAAGAATGGAAATTTTAAACTCAAACTCCGAACTTATTTAATCTCAGTATACCATATATGAGTTAATACGACAAAATTTGAATTTTATATTATTTTTGTTCATTAGTTTAAGCAGGTTGTATTTCCATATATGAAAGTTTATATGCTATCATTGGATGAGTACATTAAAAACGAGTTTAAAATTTTCAAATTCAAACAATTATATAATTTTGGTTTGTTGGTTGTTGATGACTACTTACAAATTTAGATGTTTTGATGATCCTTCTGGTAGCAATGAATACGGCATGCACTTTAATTCTTGCATCACTTTTATTATTGTGGGAAAATGTACAAAACCAACCAAATTCATTAATTTATCATTGAATTACTTCTGTTTCTTTACCTAGAAACCAAATTGATAATAAAGAGAGGTAATGGCTAAACATGCCTGAGCAGAAGAAAAAAAGTAAAAGGTCATACACTTAAAAGTCTCTTTTCAGTTCAGACACTTGCTTTCTGAACTCATTAACTAGTATGCATCTATTGGGCGGCATTTAGGTGGCATCTGTTTCACTGTTTGGAACTCAATGTGCCAACCAGCAAATGATTCGTTTAAAAAGGCTTGTAGCATGGTGTCAAAGTATCAGGAAATGTAGTAAGGTGTTGCCCACCAACTGCACATTGGTGACTAAATTTGGTGGATGTGTGAGTTTGACTAGTACTGTGGCGCCTGGGCCCCGCCAACACCAAGTTTCAGTCTGAAATCAAATAGTGGTCTTCAAAGTCAACAAGTGACACTCGTGTGAAAGCTTAAGTGTAACGCCCATATTTCGACTGGTCAAAAACCATGACTTAAACAATAACAATTTACGACAAAATTTGAACTTTTAAGCCTTACCAAAGTAAACTTGATTACAAACGAGATTAACCATTTGTAACTCTATAAACACATGTTTTGAGTAAGTTTAACAACCATACTATGAAAAAATAACAACTAAAGTATTTTGACCCAATCATGACATTTTAATCCGGAAGCGTGAGGCGAGCGATTGGAGTGTGTTCTTTCCGAGCGTTGCTTTACCTACATCACAACAACAAGAGTCAATATTATATATCATGTAATTACATCTTATTAACTTTATACGATATGATACGCTATCATCACACAACTTCCATGTATTTGACTCCTTCGTATTAGTTCAACTTTATGATCATTCTCATATTTCATTCGAGTGTGTTAACCCATTCATACTGTGTAACTATGCAAACATTCTAACGTTTCACTCTAGAGCGTTGACCCATTTACTATGGTTTAACTATACAACATTCTATCTACTCGACTCATTCACCACGAATCTACTATATAACATTCTATTTATTTAACTTGTTTACTACGGTTCGACTACGTAACATTTCTTTGTAACATTCTATTTATTCGACCTGTTTACCACGGTTCGACTACATAACATTCATTCGTAACATTCTATTTATTCGACCCGTTTACTACGGTTCGACTAAATAATATTCAACTGATTCGACCCGTTTACTACGGTTCGACTATGTAATATTCCTTCATAACATTCTATTTATTCGACCCGTTTACTACGGTTCGACTACGTAATATTCTTTCGTAAGATTCTTTTTATTCGACCCGTTTACTACGGTTCAACTACATAACATTCATTCGTAACATTCTATTTATTCGACATGTTTACTACGGTTCGACTACATAACATTCCATTTATCCGTTTACTACGGTTCGATTACGTAATATTCTTTCGTAACTTTTTATAATTTCGACCCGTTTACTACGGTTCGACTACAAAACATTCATTCGTAACATTCTATTTATTCGACCCATTTATCACGGTTCGACTACATAACATTCATTCATAACATTCTATTTATTCGACCCGTTTACTACGGTTCGACCACATAACATTCCATTTATTCGACCTGTTTACTACGGTTCGACTACGTAATATTCCTTCGTAACATTCTTTTATTTCGACTCGTTTACTATGATTCGACTACGTAATATTCCTTCGTAACATTCTTTTTATTCGACCCGTCTACTACGATTTGACTACATAACATTCATTCGTAACATTCTATTTATTCGACCCGTTTACTACGGTTCGACTACATAATATTCATTCGTAACATGCTATTTATTCGACCCGTTTACTACGGTTCGACTACATAATGTTCCATTTATTCGACCCGTTTACTATGGTTCGACTACGTAATATTCCTTCGTAACATTCTATTTATTCGATCCGTTTACTACGGTTCGACTATATAACATTCCATTTATTCGACCCGTTTACTACGGTTCGACTACGTAATATTCCTTTGTAACATTCTTTTTATTCGACCCGTTTACTACGGTTCGACTTTACAATCAATCTTACTTACGACATTCTTTAGTCAAGTATTAAGCTAACAACTTTACAGCAACCACCATATTTGAACATAACTATCTTTTACAAGTCATATGTAAGCAAAATAACTTACCTCGATCTTGCGAATCTTGAGACCTTGTCTTATTCGAGCCTTCTTCTTTTACGCCTACATATAATACTTTCATTCTTAGTTGCCATGAATTCAACACATCAAATAGTACAAGTTTCCACATTCAAACATATTCATTCATCATAGACACCACAATTACTCAAAGTTATCATCTAAAGCATTTCATCGAGCACTTGGTGTGCATTAACTTAAACGTCTTAAAATCATACAATTTCATCCTACTATTGTTTACCTCTTCCTAATTGTACCATGGCCCAATTATTCCAATCATCACATAACCTTCAACAACAATCATAAATCCTAAAATTATAACAATTAATCAACACAACATTACTTACAATTTCATAATTATAAATTATAATTCAATACCCACTTCAAGATTCATGGAGATTTTCCTACAACTTGCCTCACATGATTTTTTTTACAATTAAGTGTTCCTTTTTTACAATCCGGTAAGGTGGGTTGCATATGACTTCTAACTAGGATTCCATGTTCAATTTCAACATACCGATGTAAATACTCAATATTGATCCTTTGTTCATACATTCATATGACACCATACGTTCACCAAATAACAAAATTCGACATACCTCTAGTTGGATATGTTCAGATGATCAATTTTGTGCATTCATGAATGTAGTTTGGCCAAGATTTCCTATGAAATTGCTTGATTTGGTGAAAGAAGGGTTTCCCCCTTCTTCTCCTTTTGAATCAGACGACACACACACATTAGTCTGTGTATTGTGTTTTATTTTCTTTTAAGCATCCACCTTTCTATTTTTCTCAATTTGGCCACTCAAGTATGGTTATTTATTTTTAAATCGTCAATTTTTATACTTAGCTTTAAACTCTAATTTGCAATATCATCAATTTTATTCTATTAGTTACCATATGTGGCATTTAATCAACATTCCTACTCATTTATTAACAAGCCACATTTTTATCATTGAATATAAAAGTAAATTTTTGGGGTGTTACAAGTTCACCCCCCCCCCCCCCTTAAAGAAGGTTTCGTTCTCAAAACCTGAATACATACCAAATAACGAAGGGTGGTGCTTCCACATTTCATCTTTCAATTCCTACGTTAAATCTGATTCCCTTTTTGTGTTGACTTTGGACTAGGAGGTGTCTGATGGCCTTGTTTCGTAGGCGTGTGACCTTTGTATCTTTAATAGCTATTTTCCTTTACATATAATTCATTTGCTAATCCAGCTTAATATCATCTAGTGGTACATGCGCCAATTCATTCACAAGACGTTTTCGTAATTTTGAGCACATGATAAATGTTATGGATCCCGTCTAAGGTTAGCGGTGGTTCTAGTTGGGACGCTACTTTCCCAACCCGGGCTGAAATTTGAAAGGCCCGTTGTATTGAGGGCCCAACTTCCTTCACTTATGAAAACAGATTATGCCTTTACATGGAGAGACCTTCAATAAGATGTAGTCTCTAACTTGGAATTTAATGTTGCCGGATTTTTTGGAGGCGGGATTCGGAGAGGATCGTGTATTCATGTTGCCGGAACTTAAGAATAATCGAGAAGGGAAGAGAGAAGAATACCTGGTTCACAATGCTTTGGTGTGGATTTATGATGGATTTGTTCAGATTTTCAAGGGGGTTATCTCTTCCCCATAAATAGTGATGATGGTTGTGAAGGCTATGCGAGTCCCATCAGTCACCCTAACGGCTATATTTGAATTAAAGATAATATGACAGCTGTGATCTACTATCACAACCGCCATATTGGGGGCAATTGTTAGGGCTAGGTTTTTATTGCTTAAGAATCAGTGATCCTTCAGTATATCGAGGATATAGTATCCATGTACTGAGTACTGCATACTGGAAGGATCAAGGATCCTTAGTGACTATAACGGTTTCTAACAATTGACTTCAATGTTTTACTTGAATGTAGTGTAGGTATCGATAGTGGACTTGGTCAAGCAAAATATTCGTGGAATATGCGGAGGATTAAGCACGTGCTGAAGGTTAAATGGACGTTATGCATGAACGTGGAGGATCCCGGATATTTCGGATAGTTAGTTACAAGTTATAAACGCTAATATTTTAGGGGATATTGAGCTCACTAGATACACGAATTCATTCGCAAACACTGATATCACAAGATTACTTGGAAACTCTCGAGAAATACAGACACATTACACTATAGATCGATTGTAAAAGCTCAATATCTTCCGAAGTTGTAATCTTACTTGTGAAATATACTTGGTGATCGGTAGTTTCCATCACCCGAGGTTTTTTATGACGGAGATCATACATTGATCAAGGGCTTTTTCCTCGTATAAATCTCGGTGTCCATTGTTCATTACATTTCATGATTGTTCACATCATTATTCAACACAAAAGCACTCAACCTCACATACAAAGTTTGGTTACATTATCCTTAGTGTGATTTTTGACCAAAACATTTTGGCGCCCACCGTGGGGCAATCGGTGCTTCAATTCTAAAAATTCCGTTCATTTCATTCATTTTCATCCATTCTTTTCAACTACATGGCTTCTCATGGAAAATCTGCTTCAAGTGCCATGTCGGCGGTTACCTCATCTCAGGCTTGTGTATCATTGCCTCCCATTCCCCCTGCACCGGCGAGGAGTGCTGATAATGCTCAGAAGAAGCCAATACCAGTTTTCTCGAAGGCTTCCACTATTTCATCCTCTACACCTACTAACAATGATCTGTCTACTTTGATTTTGCAGATGAAAGGATACATGGAACAGCAGGACAAAACTAACCAGAGGATTCTTCGTGAAATTGATGAAATCAAGAAACAGAAGAGACCAGTGGAGGATCACTCTCCATTGATGCCCAGATCGTTGGATTTCGCCACTCCAGCAACAACCATTCAGCATTCCAAGGCTTCTGGTATTCAGCATTAAGGATCCTCAGGATTGCAGCATGGATCATTGGCAATAACGCAGCTGCAAGCATCTCATTACCAACCTTATGGATCCTCAAATCAACATCAAGGAGGCTATCTCAGCTCAGGAGGATATTTGGAGACAGTTGCACCAAAGGAATCCTATTTCCAGCATCAAGGATCCTATGCTTGGGATAAGGTTCAAGGATCCTCCTCTCAGGTTCAAGAATCCATGCAGTATCCTTCAAGACCTTCAGCACCCATGTATCCTGGACCCAATGTCTTTTAGGATCAAGGATCTTCAGGGAGTCAGATATTCAAGGATTCTGAAGTTCACAAAGGGGACTTCATCCCTATGCAGACTATTGCTTCATTTGGTCCAACTGTTACACCTGAAGTGTCCACCTTTGGATATACTTCTGGCATACCAATTCCAAACCAATCAGGAGGTAACAATGTCAATACATCTTTTGGCACTAACTGTGGGTTTATGCAGGATACAGGTATCAATCAGGCTATGGCACGGGAGCTCCAGAAGCTCAAGGATATGATATCCAGCATCCCAGGATTGGTTAAGCCCATTCCTGAAATCCCATATGGAAGTCACAGGGTGTCTCGTTTCGCACCTCCTATATGCAATGCTGAGACGCCAAAACGCTTTCAAACCTCCAACATGAAGCTGTACGATGGCACGACTGATCCAGAGGAGCATGTGGCACAGTACCGGGAAAAAATGGAGATCAATCCCATTCCAGAAAGATTAAAGGAAGCCTGTCTTTGTAAAGGCTTCGGATCCACACTCACTGGATCAGCACTCAAATGGCTGCTACGTCTTCCTCCTTACTCAATTACTTCATTTTCTCACCTAGTTAATTTGTTCAATAACCAATTTTCATGTAGTAGAACTTTTGAACGATTAACTAGTGATCTATATAGGGTAACTCAGGGTCGTGATGAATCATTAAGAGATTACATCACTAAGTTTAGCAGAGAATCCTTAGAAATCCCTAATTTGGATATTGCCACTGCTGTAGAAGCGTTCAAAATGGGCTTACTTAAGGATTACTCATTCTATGATGACCTTTTTATGACCCCTTGCAGGAATTTAGATGAAGTGAGGAACAGGGCATTGAGATTTATTCGTTTTGAGGATGACAAAAGGATCCATGAGAGACTCTCAGGATCCTCAAAACAGGGAAAACAAGGATCATTCTTTAAGAATAATCGATCCAAGCCTATTCTAAACATTACAATCACAATGTGAATGCAGTTGAACAAGACGAAGACGATGAGGATTATCCTCCAATTTCTGAATATTGTTTTTCTGCTGATAATAATGAACTAATCCTTATTATGCAGAATTTAGGTGACAAGGCTAGATGGCCAAGGAAAACTGATAAACCTGGAGCTACTAAGGATAAGTCCAAATGGTGCGCTTATCATGAGGATTTTGGCCACCTTACTGATGAGTGTATAGCATTGAGAAAGGAAATTGGCTATCTTCTTAGCAAAGGGTATTTGAAGGAACTGTTAGGAAGGAAACATTCAAGGACTCAGGATACTGAGAAAGTGCCTGAGAGAGCTCCTCCACCGCCAGCAGATGCTCAGATCATTAACTTTATTTCTGGTGGTTCTGATATCTGTGGAACTTCGTTTTTAGTGGCTCAAAGACATGCTAAGGAGACGAAGATGGAAAATGGGGAGAGACTAGTTCGGACGTCTACCCTGACGCAGCAAAAAGTGATATCTTTTGATGAGGAGGATCGCGTAGACATTCAGGATCCTCATCATGATGGTCTTGTCATTACTTTGTTTATTTCTAATCATTTTGTTCACAGGATCCTTATCAATGGAGGGAGTTCAGTGAACATAATCCAGTTGGATGTCCTCAAAAAGATGAGCATCCCTGAATCTGAGATCATACCGAGATCATCGGTGCTCGTGGGATTCAGTGGGGAAACCAAGAATACATTAGGGGACATCAAGCTTCCAATTTACATAGAGGGAGTGAATTCTATCCAGAATTTTTGTGTAATAGATAGCTTATCTTGCTGTAATGTTATCCTTGGCAGGCCATAGATACATGACATGAAGGCGGTCCCATCAACATACCACCAATATGTTAAGCTTCCAAGTCCATGGGGAATAGTCAAGATAGAAAGTGATCAGCAGGAGGCGAAGAATTACTACACTTCCTCGATGAAACCTGCTTCCAAGTCTAGGGAAGCATAGCAATTAAAGCATCCTCCAAAAGACGTCATGGAGGCAAGAGAACAGGACGTCAAGGAAATACTCTTAGAGCTTGAGGATCCTGAATCCAAGGTGTATATAGGATCCGAGATCCAGGAGAGCATAGAGCAGGATCTAGTATCCTTCCTTAAACGAAGAAAATCTACCTTCGCCTGGAAGCACGAAGATATGACAGGTATTTCAAAGGATATCATTACTCATAAGCTTGGCATTGACAGGTCTTTCAGGCCAATTCACCAAAAGAGAAGAAAGTTTGCTCCTGAAAGAAATGCAATCATCCAAGAGGAAGTAGATAAGTTGCTAAGGGCAGGTATGATTAGAGAAGTCAAGTATCCAAGATGGTTAGCCAATGTGGTTGTTGTTCAAAATAAAAATGGAAAGTGGAGGGTATGTGTCGATTTTACTGATTTGAACAAGGCATGCCCCAAGGATCCTTTCCCTTTACCCCACATTTACTCCATGGTGGATGCTACGGCGGGTCATAAATTCTTAACCTTTATGGATGCTTCATCTGGATTTCAGCAAATCCATATGGAACCATCTGATCAAGAGGATACTGCATTCATGACACCCACCGGCATATATTGTTATATTGCTATGCCCTTTGGTTTAAGAAATGCAGGTGATACATACCAAAGATTGGTGAATATGATGTTCAAGGAGCAACTTGGACATACAATGGAAGTATACATAGATGATATGGTGGTCAAATCTAAAAGAGCCGAGGATCACCTAAAGGATCTTGAAGTAGCATTCAACATTCTTGATCAATACAACATGAAGTTGAACCCGACTAAATGTCATTTCGGGGTCAAAGCTGGAAAATTCTTAGGATACATGGTGACCAAGAGAGAGATCGAAGCACATCCGGAGCAGATAAAGGCTATAGTAACATCAAGTCCCCTGCCAACCCCAAGGATGTGCAAAGATTGACAGGAAGAATTGCCGCCCTAAACAGATTCATTTCAAAATCCTCAGAAAGATGCAAGGATTTCTATGATATTCTTAGGAAGAATAAAAACTTCGAGTGGACGGAGAAGCATGAAGCTGCTCTACAGGCTCTCAAGGATTACCTATCCTCAGCACCGACTTTAATGAAACCTGAAAATGGGGAACAATTATCCTTATACCTAGCTGTTTCAGGTAAAGCAGTAAGTGCAGACATTGTTAAGGATCATGAAGGTCAGCAACATCTGGTATACTATGTAAGTAAAAGTTTACTTGATGCTGAGGCCAGGTATTCTCATTTAGAAAAACTTATTCTCGCTTTAATTATGGCTTCAGCTAAACTGAGACATTATTTTGAAACTCATACTATTGTCGTTAAAACTAACTTTCCTATCAAGAATATTCTCAGGAAACCAGAGATGTCGGGGAGAATGGCAAAATGGGCTGTTAAACTTAGTGCATATGACATTAAGTATGAGCCTAGAACTGCTATTAAATCCCAAGCTTTGGCTGACTTTGTGGCTGATTTCAGTAGTGATCTACAAAGAGAAGCTAAACTGGAGGTTCAACAACTTGAGGAGACCAAAGATCCTTGGACACTCTTCACAGACGGAGCCTCAAATGTCAAAGGAACTGGATTAGGTTTACTACTAAAATCGCCACAGGGGAACATTATACCCCAATTAATAGCATGTGAATTCCAAACCACTAATAACGAGTCAGAGTATGAGGCCTTGATAGCAGGTTTGCAATTAGCTAAGCATATGAGGATCAGGTATCTTTAAGTGTTTGTGGATTCTCTATTAATTACTAATCACTATAATGGTTCTTATGCTGTTAAAGGTGAGAAACTAATCAAATATTTGGGAGATAGTCAAGAAATTGGCGGATTATTTTGTTTTTTTCAGTCTAACATAGGTACCCAGGGAGGAAGATGCAGAAGAAGATGCCTTGGCTAATCTAGGATCCTCATTGAAGATTCCTGGTGATGTGAAGATACCCATTATCCATGTTCTAGCTCCCGCAATCGATAAGAGTGAGACAATGGAAATAGTGGATGATGCCGCAATCGTCCCTAGGGATGATGCACAATCAACTCCAGCATCGTGGATCCTTCCAATCCTGAATTATATCCAAAATGGGGAAGTTCCCATTGGAGAGAAAATCCTAGAACCTTCAGGATAAAGGTATCCCAATTCACTATCATTAATGACATGTTATATAAGAGATCTCTTGCAGGACCCTATCTACGATGTGTTGAGGATCCTGAGATCCAAGAAGTCTTGAAGGATTTTCATGAAGGAGATTGTGGAAACCATACTCGGGGCAGAGCACTATTTTCAAGGATCCTCAGAACAGGATATTATTGGCCTACAATGAAGAAGGATGCTGTGG
Source organism: Scalesia atractyloides (assembly GCA_947069175.1). NCBI lineage: Eukaryota > Viridiplantae > Streptophyta > Magnoliopsida > Asterales > Asteraceae > Scalesia > Scalesia atractyloides. Next base: position 31,432,478 of record CAMTDV010001633.1, read on the forward strand.
AGTATGCAAGGAAATGTGATGCTTGCCAAAGACACAGTAATATCCTTCATCAGACCGCAGAACCTCTGCATCCTATATCCTCCTCTTGGCCATTTATGAGATGGGGAATGGATATAGTAGGCAAGCTTCCGAAGGCATCAGGAGGAAAAGTATTCATGCTAGATACGACCGACTATTTCTCCAAGTGGATAGAAGCTGAAGCCTTTGTTCAAGTCAGAGAAAAGGAAGTTATATCCTTTATTAAAAGAAATATCATTACTAGATTTGGTATTCCTTCTGAAATTGTTTGTGATAACGGATCCCAGTTTATTCGGAACCGTACTACTAACTTTTGTGACAGCTGGGGGATTAGGATGATAACATCAACACCAGTCCACCCACAAGCTAATGGCCAGGCAGAATCATCCAACAAGATCATCATCAACAATAAGCTTGGATCAAAGAAAGGAAAGTGGGCTGAAGAACTACCATATGTCTTATGGGCAGATAGAACAACTCCCAAGAATGCTAAGGGTCAAACTCCTTTTTCTTTAGTCATTGGAGCTGAGGCAGTGATCCCTACAGAAATGGAAGTCCCTACAGCCAGAACAAGCATCCGTGATCCTGAAGCCAATGCTGAGACTCTAGCTCAAGACCTAGATACCGTGGAAGAATTAAGAAACTTGGCAAGGATAAGGCTGGCTAGTTATCAACAACGGATGGCTGGTGCTTATAATAAGAATGTCATGATAAGAAGATTTAAAGTCGGTGACATGGGGCTGAGGAAAGCATTTCAGAATACCACGAATCCTACTGATGGCAAATTGGCACCAAAATGGGAAGACCCCTATCTAATTGAAGCCGAGGCAGGAAAAAGGGGGCATATCGATTACTGACTATGGATGGTGACCTTCTTCCAAGAGCTTGGAATGCTATCCACCTAAAAAAGTATTTTATGTAAAGGATCAGGGATCCTTAAGTATCCTAATGATCAATTCAGATTGAAGGATCCTCAAAGGATATGAGATTCTTGATTCGGTAACGTTTTATTAATGCTTTCATTCTTATTGTACTTCTTATTATTTATTCTAAAGTAAGGATGTTGAATTTTCAACATTCAACCTTATCAAGTTTTAAGTTTTGCAGAAGTTATTACAAAGGATCAAGAGGTTGGCCACCTCTCCAAGACTTTGGGCATGTCCCCAGCTTAAGGTATCCAATACCTTCTACGGTTTAAAGGTTTTCACCTTTCACACGAATTCGGTTTTGACACCCCGCCAGTAACGCACTATCCAAGTATAGTTCGAGGCAATGGGACCAGTACCCGCTTTAGAGGCTGACAATTTCATTATTGTTGGCTATATTTAGGATCTCAAGTATAATGGTAGACGTACTATACATCCGTTCCTAAGGTTTCTAACATTTTCACGTTAGCTAAGGTTTTGGCATTTTCATGTCACTGACGATCGGTTAGTCGCCAGTTTGGGCCATACACCAGAATCCTAAGGTTTTGGCATTCACATGTCGCTTACGTTGGGCTTGTCCCTAGTTTATTTGGGCTTGTCCCCAGTTTATATGGGCTTGTCCCCAGTTTATTTGGGCTTGTCCCCAGTTTGTTGGGCTTGCCCCCAGTAGCTAATGATTCTTTCATTTGATATTTGGCTTAGTCCTAAGCCGTATACTGTTACAGGTCTATGAAATTGACCAGCTAAGGATCCTGAATCTAAGATTGAATCAATTGTTATACTTTGAATGACACGACTGTAAGTGTTAAGGATATAGAATCCTAACTTGGATTCCTTGGTATGACTTATTCTTATTCTAAAGATTCGACCCTTAACCATGGAATTAGAGATAAGTCGTTCAAGATCATATGGCGTTTTATGCCTAGCAGTTTTTACGGTTGCAGACATAAAATCTTTTTATAAAGTCAAAATTTTAAGAAATTTACACAATACGATTTTGCCAAACACAAACATGTAAAGGTAGTAATTTAAAAAGCAAAATTGTAACACCAAACATAGTCAAAAGTCTAATATTATTAGGCCCGTCAATATTTATCAAAAGTATCCAGCCTGGATTTCACCAGCAAAACGTGGACCATCCATCCAGGCCGGATCGGGTTCATCTAACGGTTAATGTTTGTGCAGAAAATTAAAATGCAGGAAATTAAAAGCGAAGGGTGTCAAAGGCTTCATCCTCCACAAACAGAAGGATCCATCCACCTTTATCACCCCCTATTGTTCCTAGGATCCATGATCCTTAACCTACAGAAACTATTGTTCAAAATACAAACCACGAATTGTTCAAGTAAAACAACCAACCTAAGGACCTAAAAATGTGGGCTCCGGCCGCGTCTATATATATCCATCATCGCCCACATAGGCAGCCTACACTATGGCCGCCTCACCACCTTCACCTTCACCTTCACCGGCTTTACCTCCAGCACCTTCAACCGCCATGTCCTCTGCTTCCGTCTGCACTCCACTAGGACCTGCTTCATCCGCTGTTGCCGATTGCTCCAGCTCACCACCGTTCAGGTTGCTCAATGCTACCTCCCAAGGGGCCATGTCCCATGAAGATCTATCAAACCCATGATCGTGAGCCTTTTTGGCCATCTTGATCATGGACTGCAGAACCATCTTGGCAGCGTAGACCTTGGCCACTTCAGTAGCATTCATGGCAGCCTCATGAACCCCCACTTCAGCATTCAGCAGCAGCTCCTCAAGGCTCTCCTTCTCCTTTTCCAGCACTTTGTTTTGCCTTTCAAGCCTTAAGAGATCCTTATCCTTGGCAGCAGCAATGGCCTGCATCCCAGCTACAGTCTCTTCGTGTTCAGCCAACTTCTTCTCATAAAAGATCCTCATGCGACTGAACTCCAAGTAATAAAGAAGACAAAGAAATATCATGATCAAGGATCCTAACAAACGGGTAAAGTAAAACCTAAGGATCAAGGATCGTTACCTCGGTCAGAACATCATGGAGATGTTTCTCGATAGAGACAAGATCACTCTCAGGATCGGAAGGCTTCTTCCTTTTTGAAGCAGAATTGGATCTGGTGGTAGCTGGGCGAGGCTCAACGGGAGGAAGCTTCTTCATTGGCTCCTTCTTCACAGCTTTGGAGATGATGATGCTGTTGATGTCATCAAGAGCAAAGTCTGCAGACTTGGAAGTAGATTTTTGAACACCTATCAACAGACATCAAAAAGATAAGTTTCTAGTTCAAATTAGAACTTTCTTTTAAAGATTTATTATGTCATACAATTACTTACTTGACATATTGTAGGAGGAAGATGCCTGTACTTCTTCGCTAGGATCCTGGATCCTCACTTTGAATGTTCTGTCTATGGGTCAAGGCTCAAGAAGGCTTTCACTCGATCAACAGTTCCTGGATCCTCCGCTAAAGTTGCAAAGTTCTTCACTGCAAGAAAACAGAAAGATCAAAAGACAGTTACAACAAGGATATGACACATATGAGACCTCTAAATCCTACCCTTGAGTATCCATTTATGAGGCAACGAATCCCCTTCTGGCATAGAATCTCGTTTAACAAAGAAAAACTGATTTTTCGAAACAGAATCATTTTGGGTTGTTTTGAAGACAGGAGCTGGTTGGTGGGCTTTTACTTTAAACAAAAATCAGTTAGAGCCATGGGTAGTCAAAGAGTACATGAAGGCTAGGTCTGAAAGGTTTAGTTGGAGCCCTTTCTTTTCAATGATTTCTTCAATGTTGAACAATGTTCTCCACAACATCGGCATGACCTGGCTAAAGCTAATGCCGGTTAGCTTAAAAAAGCTTTGGGTTAGGGTCGGAAAGGATATGAGAACCCAAGGTGAAACGGTAAAGCATGAAAGCAAATCCAGGTGTCGAATACCGCATCGCTCCGAGCAGAAGGATCGAAGGGTCTGAAAATGGCCTCCGATGGAAAACAGGACTTTAGGTTCTCGATTTCTGGATCTGTAAACTTACAGATCTCAGAGGAGGGGTCCTTTAGTATGATTTGTGATTGAAGGAGATCGCCAGATTTTTTGGAGGCGGGATTCGGAGAGGATCGTGTATTCATGTTGCCGAAACTTAAGAATAATCGAGAAGGGAAGAGAGACGAATACCTGGTTCACAATGCTTGGTGTGGATTTATGATGGATTTGTGTAGATTTTAAAGGAGTTATCTCTTCCCCATAAATAGTGATGATGGTTGTGAAGGCTATGTGAGTCACATCAGTCACCCTAACGGCTATATTTGAATTAAAGATAATATGACCGTTATGATCTACTATCACAACCGCCATATTGGGGGCAATTGTTAGGGCTAGGTTTTTATTGCTTAAGAATCAGTGATCCTTCAGTATATCGAGGATATATTATCCATGTACTGAGTACTGAATACTGGAAGGATCAAGGATCCTTAGTGACTTTAACGGTTTCTAACAATTGACTTTAATGTTTTACTTGAATGTAGTGCAGGTATCGATAGTGGACTTGGTCAAGCAAAATATTTGTGGAATATGCAGAGGATTAAGCACATGCTGAAGGTTAAATGGACGTTATGCATGAACGTGGAAGATCCTGGATATTTCGGATAGTTAGTTACAAGTTATAAACGCTAATATTTTAGGGGATATTGAGCTCACTAGATACACGAATTCATTCGCAAACACTGATATCACAAGATTACTTGGAAACTCTCGAGAAATACACACACATTACACTATAGATCGATTGTAAAAGCTCAATATCTTCTGAAGTTGTAATCTTACTTGTGAAATATACTTGGTGATCGGTAGTTTCCATCACCCGAGGTTTTTTATGCCGGAGATCATACATTGATCAAGGGCTTTTTCCTCGTATAAATCTCGGTGTCCATTGTTCATTACATTTCATGATTGTTCACATCATTGTTCAACACAAAATCACTCAACCTCATATACAAAGTTTGGTCACATTATCCTTAGTATGATTTTTGACCAAAACAATAATGATATGCAAATTTTACCCATATTAGCATTCTTATGATCCTAAAATGGACAACATTATTCAATATTTGGCTAATTTAATATGATCTCAACATTACTCTTATTAATAGTTTTACGTGTCAATCAATCTCATCTTTTGATCCCAACTATAAGATCATCTAGACACATGATGTGTATCTTACTTTTCAAGCGTAGATTACAAGTTCCTAATATGTGTTTCTTGCCAAATCATTTCATCAACTACGTTCACATACACGTCACATTTAAAACATATGTAGTCTAGTCCATCAACAAACGCATATTACCATCATCATTCAGGGTTAATTCGGTCGTTGTAAAGCTATCATATCATTCTTACTCATTCGTACTTACTAGAAAGTTGAGTATCACTCTATAGTCACTACCATCATAACTACTATGCTTTCCATTTGTAAGATAACTTTCGGATTATTAAACCATAATTCCAAAGGTCTTCATTCAGGGGTTTCAAGTTCCTATCCACGACCCATTTTGAGTCAAAATATTTCATATGTTGACTTTCGAAGTCAAACATCCTGTACTATGCCGTGCTATAATCTACCATTTTTCCTGTATGGGAAGTATTATTCAACTTGAACTTTTCTTAGTGACAAAGCGTGAACATGTTTCTAACCTTCTTTTATTGTGCAAACCAATGGTCTACAAACTGGGTTGGCCTACTTCTTCATGAATCCATACAATACCTGTACCGTTCACATCCATCCTTGTGTTGAGCTCTCGCTCAGCTTCATCTCTTCAAACATTCTACTATCCTTATTTACGATATTAAAGGTTAGCATATTTTCTTTAATATTCATCTTTCTTGGTGTTTATTCTCCTATAATCTATCATAAGTTTCTCACTCATATGATTTACCTTGTTACACATTTCGTGTTTTATGTAAGATTCTTACAATTCGATAATTATTGGCCAGCTTTTATAGTTTGATCTTTCAAGGTCAACCGCCACTCATTACTTATTGTATATGCATGTTGGAGTACGCGTTGTGCTTACTTCTGGTTCGAATACACTTACAAAACATCACTTCATTATTTTAGTATTTAATGTACATTTTTTCCTTTTCTATCATACCTAATCCATTCGCTCGTCATTTACCCCAAGCTCTCGTGAATTGGTTTCTAAATGTACATCATTCGTTAGTTTTATCACAACTGTTTATAACAATCGTTTTTTTATATTTCATACTTATACATTCTTTCAATCGTATAGCTAGAAACGGCCACAAAGCACCTACGTGCCATCATAAAGTCGGAGGACTCATTACTTCGTACATCCTTATCCTTCTTTTCGAAATGTCTCGTTCCCGAAACATCTTATCATAGCACCATTAGTCTCACACGACCATCTATTAGTTATTATCGCTTTTCGAGGTTATATAAGGGTTACAGAACAGGTTGTAGAAGGGACATGACTCGTGGTATGATTAAATAACAAAAATAACATATTAGATTTGGGAGTGGCGTCGGCGACGCCTAGGGAGGCCGTCAGCGACGCCCCCTCTGTGTTGCTGACTTTTTTTAAGCTCATACATCTGTTTTCGGGTCTCGTTCCAACCCGAACTAACCCATAACATTCCGTGTCATCCGGTGACATTCCGTAATCATCATGTATCCTCCCGTACCATAACCCATTATAAGTAATTACTAAAACTTAGAAGGCACTTACTTGAATGATGACTCGGAGCGAACAGACACATTTGCACGAGCTTTCGATTTAAGTTCAAGCACTATGACTCATGCTTGAATCCCTTAAACCTCCACTCTGATACCAACTTGTAACGCCCATATTTCGACTGGTCAAAAACCATGACTAAAACAATAACAATTTACCACCAAATTTGAACTTTTAAGCCTTACCAAAGTAAACTTGATTACAAACGAGATTAACCATTTGTAACTTTATAAACACATGTTTTGAGTAAGTTTAACAACAATACTATGACAAAATAACAACAAAAGTATTTTGACCCGATCATGACATTTTAATCCGGAAGCGTGAGGCAAGCGATTGGAGTGTGTTCATTCGGAGTGTTGCTTTAACTACGTCACACAACAAGAGTCAATATTATATATCATGTAATTACATCTTATTAACTTTATACGATATGATACGCTATCATCATACAACTTCCATGTATTTGACTCCTTCGTATTAGTTCAACTTTATGATCATTCTCAATTTTATTCTATTAGTTACCATATGTGGCATTTAATCAACATTCCTACTCATTTATTAACAAGCCATATTTTTATCATTGAATATAAAAATAAACTTTTGAGGTGTTACATTAAGCTTTTGGCTGAAACTATCTAAAATTAATAAAAGACTCCAAATAATACCACATGACATTCTCTTCTTCAACCTCATAAATTTTTTTTATATTTGTTTAATATACTTTTTAATATTAATTTGAGTAAATTATAAGTTATGTCCTTTAAGTATGTTCAAAATTACAGGCGGTGTCCTTTACCTTCAAAATTGATGAGTTTTGTACTTAATGTTGTAATTTCTTGCACGTTATACCCTTTATGCCAAACCCAATTATAATTTACAGTTAAATAGGGTCACGTGCACCGCACACGAGGGTAGTTGAGTCTTTTCCCTTGCCCACTTGCATTTCCCCCCTAATAAAACCGTGATATTGATGCAAGTGGGCAGGGGAAAAGACTGAACTACCCTCGTGTGTGGTGCACGTGACCCTATTTAACTGGAAATTATAACTGAGTTTGGCATAAAGGGTATAAGGTGCAAGAAATTACAACATTAAGTACAAAACTCATCAATTTTGAAGGTAAAAGACACCGCCTGTAATTTTGGACATACTTAAAGGACAAAACTTGTAATTTACTCTATAAATTAATAACTAATATATAGATATCACTTATCTTTATACTTATCTTCATCTAATCTAAGATTTATAAATAAATTCAATTGGGAGTGACACATCACATTGCAATACTCGTTTTTGGTAGTTTTCTTATTCATATAATATTTATTGTAGCATCATTGTGATAGATATACATGAAAAGCGAAGTTATCAGATAATTAATTTAATTGTGATGTGCATGGTTCTGTCGGTTCGGTTATTATCCTCAACCGAAGCCGAAACCAAAGTCACCGGTTAGTCTATTTTATTAACCAATCGGTTTTCGATTAATCACTTCGGTTTATTCGGTTAGATTGACGGTTTTTTGTTTAGTTCATTTAATTTCAGTTAATAGAAAAAATTCAACTTGACTAAAACTCTTGCTTATAAATATATGAAACTAAGATATAAATACATGAAATGAAAGTATACATATATGAAATGGATACATAAATATGAAATATATGAACTGAAGTTATAAAAGCTAGAAATATATGAAAATATGAATGATTCGGTTCGGTTATGCTATTTTTGGTCATAAAATAGGACAAAAAATTGACAACCGGTTTCTGGTTAATTCGGTTAATTCAGTTTTTGGTAGAGTTCGGTTCGATTTCGTCTATTTTTTGTTTGGTTTAGGTTAATGATTTAGTTATTGCTCATCGATAACCGGTTTTGGTAAATAACTGATAGGTGCACGCGCAATGCGGAGGGAAACACATGCATTGTCACGGTGTGCATTGTTTGGTTTGTTAGATTATTATCCTCAACCGAAATCAAGGTCATCGATTAGTCTATTTTGTTAACCAATCTGTTTTCAGTTAATCGGGTTGGTTATTCATTTAGATTGACAGTTTTTGGTTTAATTCATTTAATTTCGGTTAATAGCCAAAAAAAACTTGGGCTAAAACTTTTGATTATAAATACATGAAATTTAGGTAAAAATACATGAAATGAATGTATATGAACATGAAATGGAGGTATAAATACATAAAATTGGGGCATAAATAACAAATATATGACTAAAGGTATAAGAACTAGAAATATATGAAAATATGTATGGTTTGGTTCGGTTAATTATGGTTAAATGAGGTTACAAAAAGTCGATAACCGTTTTTTGTTAATTCGGGTTTCGTTAATCACTTTTCAGCTAACTCAGGTTTTGGTTGATTTCGGTTCGGTTTCATTTAACGATTCAGTTTTTAATCAGCCTTAGATACGGTTAATCACGTAATGTATCAATTTTTTAATTTTAAAAATTATAGCAATATTATACTCAAATTAAAATAAATTATTACTCGTCTATAAGGTGTTATATATATATATATATATATATATATATATATATATATATATATATATATATATATATATATATATATATATATATAAATTAACGTACCAAAAAGTTATGACCGTTTAAAAATGATGGGGAGATTAGTTTTTTATATGGGGATAAAGTGTAGCTACTAACTAATTATCTATAATTTTTTTAAAGATGAAGGATTAAAGTGTAATCCAAATGAGATGATTAAATTGACGGTATTTAATCATTTGGCATTCTATAGCTATTAAACATTGTGGGAGAATGATTAAATACGTTGGAATTTAATCACTTGTACATTAAGGCATCATCTACTTGTACCCTTTAATCCACAATGTCAATACTGATCAAGACAACTATCGAAACATCAACAAAAATGAGTAGGTCATCACGATACTTTTTTTTAAACATTATAGTTTAAAAGATATGACAAGAATACGTAAAATAATTATAAGTTTGTTGATGAGGGGAAACGTGTAACTGATTATCATAATTATGTTAAAACTCAGGGAATTTAAGTGTAACAAGTCGGGACTAATTTACTGTAACATCCGTCAAAAACCGGATTTACCAAACCCGCTCCGTTTATTAACCGAACAATCAGTTAAAAATTTCGTTGCGTATTTAATGCCCAAAATAATTTTAAACGATACATAATTAATAAGTATATTAGATTATAAAAGTTTTATTTGAAAAAGTATTAAAATTAGTGGTTTAAAAATAAAAGAAGGCTGCCAGGTTTCGAACCCGGGTCAGCCGGGGTCAACAATAACTTAACACACACACGCTCAACCACTGCGCCACTTGTATTTCTTGTTCAATATTGAAGACAATTAATTCATAACATGAATATCGAATTCAAAATCGACGCGCCCAAATCCGTTGACGCCGGAAAATCCGATGTTTTCGTCAAACAGCGTCGGTTATTAATAAACTTAACGTAAACATTAACTATTACATCGGTTATAACCGATGTCCAGTCCGCGACACAAGTTATAACCGCCGGAAAATCTTTAACCGACGAATCAAGACGGAAATCGGACTAAATACGTCGATGTTCTGCCCTATAAATGCCCCCTCAAACCTCTGCTAGCTTTTTTGCTCACAATCACACCTTTACCCGACGTAATTCCACTCGCCGGAAAAGTTCTGCAACTCGCCGGAAAACCGAGCCTTTCACCTTTGAGCCTTACTGAACCACCAAAGCTCATACTGAAGCCACCTACACTCACCTCAAGCTCGCTGAAGACCCTCTGCCGCAAGACACACGTCGCCGGAATAGTTTGCTGTCACCTCTGTTTCGCCGGCGAAACAGAGGAGCCACTGTTCGGTATACCTTACGCTTAATCTTTCATTCTTTTTATATATCTCACCTATAATTAACCGCAACACACTAAAAGAACATGATTTAATCGACGAACCAGTCGGACTTTAGTTCTGGTTAAGTCCAACGAAGAAGACGAAGTTTCAGTTGTCTATATGTATAATTAAAATCAAGATATAACTCGGGTTAGACACACAGTCCAGCGGTGGACTGTGTGCAAATAAAACACGCTTACGTCTCGAGTTCGAATCTTGTTCCACGCACCTTCGCCTTAATAAAAATGTTTTTTTCTTAATTGAACCGGATCCACTGCTTAAAGATGTTAAGTTTAATAAAAACCGGAATAATAACCAAGATAGACACACAGTCCAGTGGTGGACTGTGTGAATGTTTAATCACACGTCACGAGTTCGAGTCCGGACTACCGCACCGGTCCGGACAATTATCAAACTTTTTATTTAAAACAGAAATGAAAATATTTAGTTTGCATATAAGTATAATAAAAATCAGATTATTTAACAAGTTAGACACACAGTCCAGCGGTGGACTGTGTGTTAACTCAACCCACAGGTCCCGGGTTCGAGACCTGTGGAGAACACCGGTTTCGATACATTAAAATCGTTTTTAAAAATAAATGATTTTCGGATTAATCTAATTAGTATATAAATTTAATTAAAAACAGAAATATTTCGGGTTAGACACGTAGCTCAGTTGGTAGAGCTGCGTGCACGCGTACGGGAGGTCTCGGGTTCGAGCCTCACCCAGCGCATACATACACACATACGAACCGGTCAACAGTCAACAGTCAATGGTCAATGGTCAACGGTCAACGGTCAAAAAGTCAACATCTTTTTATTATTTTTATTTATTTATTTTATTTAAAAATCAATTAAAAATACTTAAAAATAACATTTTTAAGGTTAGAAAATAGCCTTAAACTCACAAAAATACACCCAACAATCCTACTAAAATGGATTAATAAAATCCGTTTACTTACCGAACCATTATGCCATTATCTAGGTTAATTTCACTCGTGGTTAAAACCACTTCGTGCGCATTCAACATCATCAACCGAACGCACCCAATGTGAGTGAATCTTACAACTCCCCTTTTAATTACACGTTTTGGGGTGTGTCATGTGTCACAAAATTAACTCGTTATTTAAACTTGTGCCATACCATATTGTGATCTAAACTTAGATTGTATATATTGTTTGGAGTTATGTATTTCATATTGTCAATTTATATGCAATTCATTCATTAGGCCCATCAGTTCCTCATGAGTGACGAGTTGAGCAATGCGTGCCTCAAAACAAATCCATTATTGTTCGTGTGTGTATTATTTAGTTATTGTTTGTAGTTATGTATTTCATATTGTCAAGTATATGCAAATCATTCATTAGGCCCATCAGTTCCTCGTGAGAGACGAGTTGAGCAACGCGTGCCTCAAAACGATCCATTATTGTTCATGTGTGCATTATTTAATACTAATTGATTGGTGAATAAGTTTACATCTATTTTTACTCATGTGTGGTTGTGCACTTTATTTTATAATCAATTAAATAAACTTGTTCAAATGTTTTTCATAGGATTCACTCGCCAACTTTTTGTTGATCCAAAAACCATTTTTACACATGATACAGGTGAACAGGATGAAGCAAGGAAAACATAGGAAATGCCTTAGAAGAAAACAATGAAGCTTAGATTGATGTTTATGTCATGATGTAATTATGATTGTAAATTTCCCATTAAATTGTATTAATGAATATGAAACGTTATAATAAATGTCATGAGCTTTGATGATAACCCAATCATGCCCCGATCACCTTTTCCGCTGCGGGTCGGGGTGTGACAGATTGGTATCAGAGCCATGACTATAGGGATATAAGATAGATTATTAGACCCTTAGAGCCTATACTATAGTTTGCCTAAATTTTTAATTGTTTAGGTGGTTACATACAAACTTATGATATTTATTTGTTTCATATTTGTTTATACTTGCAGTCAAACATACATACTTATATACACATTCATCATACATATTTCAATGTTCATATATTCAATTCATCTTCATACTTTTGTTATTCAAAGATTTTGTTGCAATTTTCAAATCTCATCAAAGTAAGTTCTGCGACGGGCATGTAGTAACTGGAAGGGTACAAGTACCGGTAGTCGGAACGTCCTGTCTAGGTTGGCATTCGTATAAATCCAATATAACGGACCAGTTTGCCTACCTGGGGACTAACGATGAGAGTACGAAGGACCTATTAGGCCAAAGCATGCCACACCAAACGTCGTTCGAACTAACCCCACTTTGAGTTGTCACCGTGTCTACACCTGGACACATTCCGAATATCATACGTTATATACATATTTCTCGATTTTCTCCGGGTTTTAGTGTACGTAACCAGGCTAACACATGCGAACCATATGAAAAACCCGGTATTCATGGGGGCCCACATGATTACGAAGGTGAAGTATGGCGGCATGCAGGGCCTAATGACGAGCAAAGCCCAAGACATCCTATGGATGTAGTAGATTTATTTTTCTATATTTATTTTATGAATGTTCATTCCTAAATGCGACCCATCGCCCGTAGGAAGATGAGAGCAGGAAAAGCTCGCGAGCGCATGGCTGCCCTAATCGTTCAACAAATGGCTGCCGTAATACCCAACATTGTAATCCAAGTCCAACAAGCACTTACCGCTAATCCCGTCAATCAAGAAGTTCAAAATGTTGTCAATCCTCCCCCAAATACCACTAAATGCACCTACAAGCATTTCAAATCCTGCGACCCTCCAAAATACGAAGGGACTGAAGGTGTCACCGCTCTCCTCCATTGGTTTGAAGAAATGGAGAACACTTTTCTAAATTGTGATTGCCCCGATGATCGCAAAGTGCGATATGCTACCGGTCGATTATATGGGATAGCACTTACTTGGTGGAATACAGAAAAGGCCAAACGAGGCATTGACGATGCTGTGACTTTGACTTGGGAAGAGTTGAAGGAAATCATGACAAGACGGTTTTGCCCAAGGAGCGAAATCAAGAAATTAGAAGATGAGTTCTATTCGTTGAAGCAAAAGGAAGGCGACCACACCACTTACAACAAAAGATTTCTCGAGTTAAATCAAATGGTTCCCAACTTGTTCACTCCCCTCTACCGTTTGATCGAGCACTACATTCGAGGCCTTCCGTCAAAGATTCAAGACTCTGTAATAAGTACCACGCCTGCAACTTTGGAAGCAGCAATGGAGTTAGCTACAGAGCTCACCGAGAACCGGATCCAGAACAAAGACTTCAAGGAGGAGAAGAGGAAGGATAAAGCATCAACTGAAACTTCAAACTCCACCCAAACCGAATCCCCTTCTCAACCCATTTCTAAGAGAAAAAGAGACGGGCAACTTTTCGCTACTATCCAACGTAATCAACCAATTTCACACGCCATACCCATCCAAGCTATCCCAATCACTCAAGTAGCACCCAACTCAACTTACCCAAATAAGAAACCATATCTTGGACCTCACCCTCGATGTAACATCTGTTTTTATCACTATCCATCTACCTTACCTTGTCGACTATGTGCGAATTGTGGACGCTATGGTCATTTGAGCAAGGTTTGCCGCACCCCTCAAAACCAAACCTCACCCCCTACTCAAAACATGGTCCAAACCTATCAACAACCCCAATACCCCATGTTCCCATATGTTCGAGCTTGTTTCAATTGTGGCGACCCTACCCACTTTAGAAACACGTGCCCTCGATTGGTTAACATCATAAACGCTCAAGCTGAATCGAACCCAGTTAACCAAGTAAATCAAGAAAACCCAATCACTAGGCCACCAGCAAGAGGAAGAGTTTTCAACATCAACGCCAATCCTGTTGAAGATAATGACGGCCCAAACGAAACCACCCAACTAGTCCTCTTCACCGAAAATCAAGATTCAACTCCAATCGTTTAGTTTTATGTTTTTCTTTATCACATAGAACCAATCATAACTTAAGGATAAAGCCAATGGGAATTTGACAAGAATATGGTGGATACGCCGCTGGTATTTCCTATATATAAGTATTCTTGCCAAAGGATCGGATGCATTATCTGGCGGTTATGAGAGGTTCCATGTATAAACTGTTTGAGTGATTATTGTTTATTATTTTCAGTACATGCAATACGATCGGCTCCGTTTGATTGAGCCTTGATCGCACAGACATTTTTCATTTTCAGTACATGCAATACGATCGGCTCCGTTTGATTGAGCCTTGATCGCACGGACATTTTTCATTTTCAGTACATGCAATACGATCGGCTCCGTTTGATTGAGCCTTGATCGCACATACATTTTTCATTTTCAGTACATGCAACGCGATCTTTTGGTTGTTGTGTTTGTTGTAGAGTCACATAGAACTAATCATAACTTGCGGATAAAGTCAATGAAAATTTGACAAGAATATGGTGGATACGCCGCTGGTACTTCCTATATAAGTATTCTTGTCAAAGGATCGGAGGCATTATCAGGTGGCAATGAGAGGTTCCATGTAGGATTTAGTATGTTTTGGTTGAAGTTTGTTCATCATACATTTCAGTGTATTCAATTTCATCATTTATAGAAGTTGAGCTATGTCTCACTTCCACAATGACTAACCTCTCCATCATAACAAACGAGAGATGTACTGTCATCATTCAAACATGTACACTATCAGAATTTAGACTCAAGCTGTGGTTGTTGTGTTGTTTATGTTTTAGAGTTACATCATAGAACCAATCATAACTCACTGATAAAACCAATGAAAATTTGACAAGAATATGGTGGATACGCCGCTGGTACTTCCTATATATAAGTATTCTTGTCAAAGGATCAGAGGCATTGTCAGGCGGTTATGAGAAGTTCTATGTAGGATTTAGTAGTTTCTTGGTAACTAATCATAACTTGCGGATAAAACCAACGAAAATTTGACAAGAATATGGTGGATACGCCGCTGGTACTTCCTATATATAAGTATTCTTGCCAAAGGATCAGAGGCATTATCAGGCGGTTATGAGAAGTTCCATGTAGGATTTAGTATTGTCTGGTTGAAATTTGTGTTACATTCATATCATCTCGCCATTTAAAGAAATTGGATTATGTTCTATTTCTACATAAACTAACCTCTCCATCATAACAAACGAGAGAGGAACTGTCACAAATCAAACATGTATGCTATCAGAATTGAGACTCAAGTATTAGTTGTTGTGTTTATTTATGTTCTAGAGTTACATCATAGGACCAATCATAACTTACTGATAAAACCAATGAAAATTTGACAAGAATATGGTGGATACGCCACTGGTACTTCCTATATATAAGTATTCTTGTCAAAGGATCAGAGGCATTGTCAGGCGGTTATGAGAAGTTCTATGTAGGATTAAGTAATTTCTTTGTACAATGGTTGTGGCGTTTATTTATGTTCTAGAGTCATATCATAGAACCAATCATAACTTACTGATAAAACCAATGAAAATTTGACAAGAATATGGTGGATACGCCGCTGGTACTTCCTATATATAAGTATTCTTGTCAAAGGATCAGAGGTATTGTTAGACGGTTATGAGAAGTTCCATGTAGGTTGTAGTATTAGAAGTTTTGCTTTAGGATATAACCATATCCTTCCAAACATATCAAAACTCTTACGTATGATATCATATTTAGCGAATCAACTCTGCTTATCAAGATTTTCACCGTAGACAACAAAAAGCGATTCCTGTAACAGGGTACTTAACCCTTACAAGGGACGTTACCGCATCAAACAAAAACTTAAACTCTTACTCTTTTTCTAAGCATGTAACTGTAAACTAAACACCATCATTTTTAGTCAAATATATCAATACTTAAATTTCAGGACGAAATTTCTAAAAAGCAGGGGATACTGTAACATCCGTCAAAAACCGGATTTACCAAACCCGCGCCGTTTATTAACCGAACAATCAGTTAAAAATTTCGTTGCGTATTTAATGCCCAAAATAATTTTAAACGATACATAATTAATAAGTATATTGGATTATAAAAGTTTTATTTGAAAAAGTATTAAAATTAGTGGTCAAAAAATAAAAGAAGGATGCCGGGTTTCGAACCCGAGTCAGCCGGGTCAATCTGGTCAACAATAACTTAACACACAACACGCTCAACCACTGCGCCACTTGTATTTCTTGTTCAATATTGAAGACAATTAATTCATAACATGAATATCGAATTCAAAATCGACGCGCCCAAATCCGTTGACGCCGAAAAATCCGACGTTTTCGTCAAACAGCGTCGGTTCTCAATAACTTAACGTAAACATTAACTATTACATCGGTTATAACCGATGTCTAGTCCGCGACACAAGTTATAACCGCCAGAAAATCTTTAACCGACGAATCAAGACGGAAATCGGACTAAATACGTCGATGTTCTGCCCTATAAATGCCCCCTCAAACCTCTGCTAGCTTTTTCGCTCACAATCACACCTTTACCCGACGTAATTCCACTCGCCGGAAAAGTTCTGCAACTCGCCGGAAAACCGAGCCTTTCACCTTTGAGCCTTACTGAACCACCAAAGCTCATACTGAAGCCACCTACACTCACCTCAAGCTCGCTGAAGACCCTCTGCCGCAAGACACACGTCGCCGGAATAGTTTGCTGTCACCTCTGTTTCGCCGGCGAAACAGAGGAGCCACTGTTCGGTATACCTTACGCTTAATCTTCCATTCTTTTTATATATCTCACCTGTAATTAACCGCAACACACTAAAAGAACATGATTTAATCGACGAACCAGTCGGACTTTAGTTCTGGTTAAGTCCAACGAAGAAGACGAAGTTTCAGTTGTCTATATGTATAATTAAAATCAAGATATAACTCGGGTTAGACACACAGTCCAGCGGTGGACTGTGTGCAAATAAAACACGCTTACGTCTCGAGTTCGAATCTTGTTCCACGCACCTTCGCCTTAATAAAAATGTTTTTTTTCTTAACTGAACCGGATCCACTGCTTAAAGATGTTAAGTTTAATAAAAACCGGAATAATAACCAAGATAGACACACAGTCCAGTGGTGGACTGTGTGAACTGGACTGTGTGAATGTTTAATCACACGTCACGAGTTCGAGTCCGGACTACCGCACCGGTCCGGACAATTATCAAACTTTTTATTTAAGACAGAAATGAAAATATTTAGTTTGTATATAAGTATAATAAAAATCAGATTATTTAACAAGTTAGACACACAGTCCAGCGGTGGACTGTGTGTTAACTCAACCCACAGGTCCCGGGTTCGAGACCTGTGGAGAACACCGGTTCGATACATTAAAATCGTTTTTAAAAATAAATGATTTTCGGATTAATCTAATTAGTATATAAATTTAATTAAAAACAGAAATATTTCGGGTTAGACACGTAGCTCAGTTGGTAGAGCTGCGTGCACGCGTACGGGAGGTCTCGGGTTCGAGCCTCACCCAGCGCATACATACACACATACGAACCTGTCAACAGTCAATGGTCAATGGTCAACGGTCAACGGTCAAAAAGTCAAAAAAATTTTATTATTTTTATTTATTTATTTTATTTAAAAATCAATTAAAAATACTTAAAAATAATATTTTTAAGGTTAGAAAATAGCCTTAAACTCACAAAAATACACCCAATAATCCTACTAAATGGATTAATAAAATCCGTTTACTTACCGAACCATTATGCCATTATCTAGGTTAATTTCACTCGTGGTTAAAACCACTTCGTGCGCATTCAACATCATCAACCGAACGCACCCAATGTGAGTGAATCTTACAACTCCCCTTTTTAATTACACGTTTTGGGGTGTGTCATGTGTCACAAAATTAACTCGTTTATTTAAACTTGTGTCATACCATATTGTGATCTAAACTTAGATTGTATATATTGTTTGTAGTTATGTATTTCATATTGTCAATTTATATGCAATTCATTCATTAGGCCCATCAGTTCCTCGTGAGTGACGAGTTGAGCAATGCGTGCCTCAAAACAAATCCATTATTGTTCGTGTGTGTATTATTTAGTTTATATTGTTTGTAGTTATGTATTTCATATTGTCAAGTATATGCAAATCATTCATTAGGCCCATCAGTTCCTCGTGAGAGACGAGTTGAGCAACGCCTGCCTCAAAACGATCCATTATTGTTCATGTGTGCATTATTTAATACTAATTGATTGGTGAATAAGTTTACATCTATTTTTACTCATGTGTGGTTGTGCACTTTATTTTATAATCAATTAAATAAACTTGTTCAAATGTTTTTCATAGGATTCACTTGCCAACTTTTTGTTGATCCAAAAACCATTTTTACACATAATACAGGTGAACAGGATGAAGCAAGGAAAACATAGGAAATGCCTTAGAAGAAACAATGAAGCTTAGATTGATGTTTAGGTCATGATGTAATTATGATTGTAAATTTCCCATTAAATTGTATTAATGAATATGAAACGTTATAATAAATGTCATGAGCTTTGATGATAACCCAATCATGCCCCGATCACCTTTTACGCTGCGGGTCGGGGTGTGACATTTACCCTCATTTTAAAGGTGTATTTATTAATTAAGATAGAAAAAGTTCTTATTTTTTTGGTATCTTAAAATGCTCTTCATTCATGCATTAGAATATAGTATAGATAATGTATAATAGTTTATTCAAGTTTTACAATAATAAAATTTTTAATTTTTTTTGTAATTTACATGTTATACCTCATGTATAGGTTTTTTTTTCATTTCTATGCCAAAACTTTTCTTTTTTTGCAATCTAGACCTTTTGTTTTTTTTACTTTTAACCTATAGCTTTTTATCTTTTCCAATTTAACTCCAACTCTTTTTATTTTTAATTTTGGTTCACCATGCTTTTCATCTTTTCAAAGTTTTTCGGTTCGTTCTAAGTTTTGTGAGCTAACGCATCGAAACGTGCGTGTGGGGTTCAACATTTTTTCGTATATCTATTCCCTTTTGACCGGCCCGTCGTAACACATCTATTTTTCTCCGTTTGACAAGTTCGTCGCAATGTGCAGCACCTGGATTGACTTAGTTATTTTTTCTATATTTTACGCTTCAGATTAATTCTCTGCAACGAGCGTGCGTGATTCGAAGATTCTACGTCTGTTAAACGTTTTGACCATGACCCGTTTGAACCATGACCTGACCCGACCCGACCCGTTTGCCAGGTCTAGTTAAACACATGGGATGACAGTTACATCACATACTCAGTTAAGCTTTGCTTGCAAAACATACTTATGGATGTCATGGCCCCTTTTATACTTTGTTTAATACTCCATATCTTAGAAACTTATAATGCATGACTAACTTAAAACGTGTTTAACTAACCCAAGGAACACCTCTACAAGGAATCATGAATACATTGCCACTATAACCCCTTGACCTCGATCAAATTCTTGTGTCTTTATGACATTAAAATATCTGACAACCAAGTTATTGTGAGGGTCATAAGATAAAACTAAATAATTGAGCTTCAAAAAGTTAGTGAGTCTTATTCGGGGTATTTAGGAACTTGGGATTATTTTAAAAAAGTTGAAGTGCTATTTGAAGTTCCTAAGCTAAAATCAAACAGATTACCTCAATTAATATTTCATTTTGCAATAGATGATGCCATATATAAACCAGACTTGTCAGGTGTGGGCCACACATCAGGTCAACAACATGGAATGAGGACCCATTCAAGGCGAAGGGCTAATTTATGATTTCGCTTATAATGTATATCCACTATAATGATGCTACAGAATATTATACGAATAAAGAAAACTACCAGAAACGAGTACCACAATACAAAGTGTCGCCCCGTCGCATCGCGCGGGCAAATTGCTAGTATATATATATATATATATTAAGTATAAATTAACAATGAGCATACAAATCCAATGCCAACATATTAAAACCAAACAAGGGATTCCAACCGAACACAAATACACACCTGATGATATCCAAGATGAGTAACGTGTACACGGTCTAGTAAAGACCTAAGTGTCTCACGAGTTAGAACACTTGTGGGTTGCACTATGTATATGGATACCCGCTTTGCTAGCGCATTTCTTTCGGACACAAAAAATGTTAGTTCATGTCCTCCTTTTCTTTTAAACGCTTTTTGGTTTTACAACTCTCGTGGGGGGGGGTTACATGTTATGATGGTATGGTTAAGCTAAGGAATAAAACAACTCAATCATGTGCGAATAGGGAGGAATTAAGCATCATTAATCACATACAGACTGAGGAATGAATAGGGTAGATCTATTTGGTTTTGGCGAGCCCCACTCATGGGTCCGTGTGACCGTATGAAGTGCTTCGTGTCATAGTCGAGGTTAATCGGCACTAAATCGTCAAGGGTTGAGTGCATCCTATGTCGGCACATATATTAATGTCCTTGCAAAACATTAATGATCAACGATTTCATAGAAGTTTTACATACCACACTTTTACGTACTGGGTTTTGATATAAAAACTTTCAAATGTTTTGAAGATTCATTTGATACGAACTCAAACACATGAATTCACCAATAGTATGTTGATTTTTCAAACTTACATGTATTTCAGGAAACTGGTGGATCCTTGCACTTCATGAAACAAGAACAAGCATATCAAGAAAGCGATGTCATCCTTTTGGAGGATTTGGGTCACATCTCCCACCCTTGTGCGAAAGATGGAATGCAAAACCTCGATCTTTTAAAACTTTATTTTGTACAAGTCTTTTTGGGAAACAATATATTTGTGATGTCTTTTGAGAATCACTTACGACTTGTAAACTATTTCTTGTAATGGGTGAACATCATACGTATTTTATTCATATAGTTGTTTACTTACATCATATGCAATGGAAACTAATCAACGTCACACCTTACGCTTGAGTGGGTTGAACAGATTGGTATCAGAGCTTCGATTGTAGTGAACCAGGATTCCTTCTCGAGTCTAGTATACAATCACCAGGATTCTCTCATTAAAACAGTTTTACAAAAACAAAGAATTTTCATCGTATACACTAATGCAAGGCCCACTACACAAACTCATTTCGAAACAACAACCAAGGACATTTTCATGGGTGAAGTCTATGAGAAATAAACATATTACATTATCAAACTACGTGTCATGGACATATTACATTATCGGACTATGTGTTAAAGACACAATGCATTAACAGTGTACGCATTATAAAAAGTTTACAAGTTTAGCGTATACAAGATAGAAATCCTGGTTAGATGGGATTTCATGTGATTATATATATATATATAAATTTACTTATATATGTGTTGTACAAAATATTTTGCCAAGAATGAAATACCTTCGAATTCTATTATTATTCTTGACTCGCACGATGAGAATATCGACCTCGCGTCTATTGTGGAGCTTATGGCGGACATGGTTTCTAAGTGAGACCTTAAGCTCGATTCGGTAGAAGATGGTTGCTTTTCCCACGGATGCGGAGATGCCTGACTTCGGTAGTAACAACGAGGCAGAGGTGGCAGCCTTGGACAACAACTCTATTATCGGGACGAGGTCCATATGGCTCAAACAAAACATGATTCATGACACTCTTTTTTCCAGACAAGGAAGATGAAGTACTCATCATGAAGGTGCCCCTTCGGTTGTTATTGTTACGGATTCTCACTATATCTATCCCATCTAACGTCGTGCCATTCCGCGAGTAACGACAACGGACGTTGAGGCATGGACCATCACAAAGGTCCCTTCTGTGTTAAAGGTAGGCAATAGTTTCCCCTCATTGACTGATCATCTGTCTTGAATAGAGAATGTTAAGGTGACCATGCAAGGCAACTTATTATCTCGGGGGCCCATGTGATAACAACTTGTAGTGCATGGGATTCCTGGTGGACTCTGCGTGTTAAGCTAATGATCACTATTCATTCCAAATTCTTAAGTTGTTACTTGAGATTCAGTTTTTTCAATTCTTAGTAAAACACTAACTAGGGTGGTTGCTATAACAACCTAGAATACAGGAAGACCACACGTATTTATTCGCACCTAACATTCAATCTATATCACGAGTCGGTTGAGACTAGTCATCTAAATAAACAAAACTGGTTAGCCACCCATGGAGGATTTTTCCTCAACATACTAGGATTCTTGTACATGGATTGGTACCTTGGTGTCTATGGCACCTGATCTTAATGGAAATAGTTACGATTGTCACACCCCAACCGATGGCGGAAACATCGGGGTTAGTGGCACTAGGCGACTAGATTGTCTCACGAGAAATTCCGTAACAATTATCCAACAACATTACTTAACGTTTAACATCCCATGCTATTAAACATAATATTTCAAACAACCATTACAGAAATTCTGATTTTCTCATAAAAACAACATGGTTCGATATCCCCTAGATTTTTATTACAACCATTCTAAACAAGATATGCAAAATACTAAATAAAACTACTCCAAAGCAATCCAAGCTAAATCCTCAACCTGTCACATACGTTAAAATACAAGTCAATACAATTAAGTAAAGGTAAGCATACGAGTTTGAATAATACTAGCATTGTCGAGAAAGCGTTTGCGAAACAATCTAATTTCATATCATGATACGCCGAACACTTAACATAACATAGGCTCATTTCTCATGCTAACTACCGTGAAAAGGCTGGCGCGACCATCCTAACTAGACCCCGTCGGGTGTTAGCCAAACTATAGTACCATACTAGCTAAGGAGGCAAGTTAACAAAAATAAGTCCTAGTCACATGTTTCTAGTATCACGTATCGAGCATATACAATCAGATTATTCGCGTGTGATAAACAGTTTTGATTTGTGAAGTGGTTTTGATATAGGAACGTATGTAACACCCAAAAAGTGCATTAAAGTGAAAATGGGTCAAGTATACTCACTGCGGGTGCGTTTTGGTAAGACTTAAGATTCTGAGGAGAGTTACGGAGTGCGCCGGATCAGCCTGTAAACGAACAGAAGTGCATCAGTCTTTCGAAAAGCTGAAAAGGTGAAGTTTGAGTTGAGAAGTAGCCAAGTTCGGGCGAACTTGTATGGTTTTGGGTGGTTTAGTGTCAAGTTCGGTCGAACTTGATGAGTTTCTTTGAAAAACTTGTCAAGTTCGGGCGAACTTGTGAGAAAACCTTACTAAGGAGGCAAATTCAGGCGAACTTGGAAGAATTTCTTACTGAAATGACAAGTTCAGGCGAACTTATATAGTTTCCTAAGAAACTAGACAAGTTCGGTCGAACTTGTGAAGAGTTTGGTGAAAATAGCCCAAGTTCGGTCGAACTTGACCTGGGGAGTTGGTGACTCTTGAGCGAACTTGATGTTTTCGGATCCAAAATCTTGCGTTTTCGCGTCGTTTGGTGAGTAAATCGAGTGTTCGTCCCTCCAACCCTGTGCTACTGAGCAAACTCAGGTCGGAGAGGTCTTTTAGAACAGTTTTAGCCGTTTTACAAAAGCGTGGGCTAATCCAGACGAACTCGGGTTCGTTCGGGTTAGCTCGGCTTGTATAAACCAACATAAACGTCCTTGTGCTTCCAGATCTGGGATCTTGATTGACAAATGCTTTGTTTCAATCAGAAATGAACAAAACATCATCAAAAGTCCGTAATTTTGTGTAGAAATCAAGTCTTTAAAAGGTTTTACTCAGATCTAAGCATAGATCTGAGTGAAAAACAGAAGTTTTATGGAAAAAGATGAAGATTTTTGTAAATAGAAGAGTTTTGATGAAAACGAAGGCTATGCCTTGTGCCAAAATCGTTGTAAACCTTTGTAAATCGTTGATAAACGTTGTTGTAGCTGAAATCGGGTTGATTCTTACTTAGAACACAAAAGTTTCGGGCTTGAGAGCTCTGAGCGAAGTTGCAGCAAGTTCAAATGAGAGAATGGAGCTGAGTATTTATAGGTGAAGGCAAGATTTGAGCTGTTGGGAGTCAAGTTCGGCCGAACTTGTACAAAATGGTACAAGTTCGCGCGAACTTGTAAGAATATGAGAGGAAAAGAGCCAAGTTCGACCGAACTTGACCTCGCTGAGGTGAAGTTCGAGCGAACTTGAGGTTTAGGAAATATTAACTGGGCCAGTCAAGTTCGGCCGATTTTGGTAACACCAAGTTCGAGCGAACTTGACCCAAAAGTTGGGTTTTCTTTGTTTATTGCGTGTTAAGTGTTCGTTTGGCGATTCGGTTAATATTAATTAGTTATATTAAGCGTTTTAGTAAAGCGTTAAGCGTTATACTTGTTATAATAGCGCGATTTAGCGATTCGAGAGTGCGAGAGTGATGCGATGGCGAGCGTAATCATAATCACAAACACACATAACACATAAATAACATAAAAACCACATAAATAACTGCGATTTGCGATGCGATGAGGTAAGTGATGCGATTTTAATAAGTGTTTAGATGCGATATAACATCATAAGCTTAATCTAATTAATATAAACTTTTCTTATAATTCGAATCTCGGAATAAATGAAACTACAAGGATAAAGATAACAACGAGAAAATTGGAGTTGTTACAGTCTCCCCTATTTTAGGGAATTTCGTCCCGAAATTAGGCAGTGGTCGTAACAAACAGATGCGGATATTTCGTTTTCATATCACTTTCGAGTTCCCAAGTGAACTCGGCGCCTCGTTTGCCTTCCCTTCGGACTTTCACGATAGGTATGCGAGAGCGTCAGAGTTTCTTGGTTTCCCGATCCATGATTTCAACGGGTTTTTCCACGAAATGGAGTGTCTCGTTGATTTGCAGATCTTCGAGAGGTACATGGAGATTTTCTTCGGCTAGGCACTTCTTGAGGTTAGAAAAGTGGAAAGTCGGATGCACGTTGTTGAGTTCCTCCGGTAATTCGAGTCGATAGGCTATTTTACCAATCCTTCCTGAATCTTAAAGGGTCCTACGTATCGAGGCGCTAGCTTTCCTTTCTTGCCGAAGCAGACCACTCCCTTCCAAGGTGCAAACTTTAGGAGAACGTGATCTCCCACTTCGAACTGGAGGGGCTTGCGGCGTTTATCGGCGTAACTCTTTTGACGACTCCAAGCTTTCAAGAGGTTGTCTCTGATCTGAAGGATTTTGTCTGTCGTTTCTTGAATTAACTCGGGACCGGTGATTTGCGCTTCTCCGATCTCATGCCATGCAATAGGCGATCGACATTTTCTTCCATACAATGCCTCAAAAGGAGCCATTTTAATGCTGGTATGATAACTATTATTGTACGAGAATTCAATTAAAGGTAAATGCGTATCCCAGTTACCACCGAAATCTATGATGCACGCACGAAGTATGTCGTCGAGGGTGCGGATCGTTCGTTCGGTCTGACCGTCAGTTTGAGGGTGAAAAGCGGTACTGAGATTGAGAGTAGTACCGAGAGCGGATTGAAAAGTCTCCCAGAGACGTGAAGTAAAGCGACCGTCTCGGTCAGAGATGATGTCACGAGGCGTCCCGTGTCGACATATAACTTCGTCGGCATAGATTCGGGCTAACCGTTCGACCTTAAAGTCTTTTCGTATAGCAATAAAGTGCACAGATTTAGTAAGAGGATCAACGATAACCCAAATGCTATCATGACCGGATGAAGTGCGGGGAAGTTTCGTAACGAAGTCCATAGCTATACTCTCCCACTTCCACATCGGAATTTCGGGTTGTTCGAGTAAACCAGAGGGCCTTTGATGTTCAGCTTTAACTTTCGAACAAGTTAAGCATTTTGAGACGTACAAAGCGATATCCTTTTTCATGCCCGGCCACCAATACTTAGGACGAAGGTCCTAGTACATCTTGTCGGCACCGGGATGAATGGAATATCGAGATTTATGAGCTTCGGTCATTAGCAACTTTCGAATATTATCACGACTGGGAATCCAAATGCGATTGAGATAGTAATAAATACCATTAGGCTTAGATACGGGCTGAGTTTCGGCACCACATTCCATTTCTTCTTCTAAAGTATTCTCGTTAAAACAAGCAAATTAAGCGGAGCGAATCATGATTCCGAGATCATACAAAGCTTGAGAGTCACGAACACTATATACATAGCTTCATCGACTTAGAGCATCGGCGACAACGTTTGCTTTGCTGGGATGGTAGCGTATCTCGCAATCGTAATCGTTGAGAAGTTCAACCCATCGACGTTGTCGCATGTTTAGTTCTTTTTGACCAAATATATGTTGTAAGCTCTTATGGTCGGTGAAGACCGTACACTTGGTACCGTAAAGGTAGTGTCGCCATATCTTTAATGCAAAAACAACTGCACCGAGTTCGAGATCGTGGGTTGTGTAGTTCTTCTCGTGGATCTTGAGTTGTCGAGACGCATACACGATAACCTTGTCTCGTTGCATGAGAACACAACCAAGTCCAAGATTCGAGGCATTGTAGTAAACAACGAAGTCGTCGTTTCCGTCAGGTAAAGCGAGTACGGGAGTGTTGCATAGCATACGCTTGAGAGTTTGAAAAGCTTCCTCTTGCTTGGATTCCCAATCAAAAGGTTTGTCCTTATGAGTTAAAGCGGTAAGCCGCACGGCGATTTTCGAGAAGTCGGCGATGAATCGACGGTTGTAACCCGTCGATCCAAGAAATGAACGGATTTCGGAAGCATTTTTCGGTGTAATCCAACTCTTGACGGCTTAAATCTTTGCAGGGTCGTCGTGAATTCCTTGACTATTAACGATGTGGCCGAGAAATTGGACTTCCTCGAGCCAGAATTCACATTTAGAGAACTTAGCATAAAGGCGATTACCTTGAAGAAGTTCAAGGACTAAACGAAGATGGCGCGCGTGTTTGTATCTCGACTTCAAATAGTAAGGATGTCATCGATAAAACAATGACGAAACGATCTATAAAGGCTTTACACACTTGGTTCATCAAGTCCATGAAAACCTCGGGTGCATTGGTTAGACCAAAAGGCATAACCACAAATTTGAAATGGCCATAGCGAGTACGAAAGGCGGTTTTCGGAATGTCTTCTTCCAATAATCGCAATAGATGATAGCCGGAACGAAGATCGATCTTAGAAAAACAAGTAACACCTTGAAGCTGATCAAATAAGTCGTCGATTCGAGGAAGGGGGTAGGGGTTCTTTATAGTGAGTTTGTTAAGCTCACGATAATTGATGCACATTCGGAACGATCCATCCTTCTTTTTCACAAAAAGGCAAGTGCGCCCCATGGCGAATTGTTCAGGCGTCTAAAACCTTTATCAAGAAGTTCTTGAAGTTGGCTTGATAGCTCGCACATTTCTGATGGTGCGAGACGATAAGGAGCTTTAGCAACGGGAGTAGCACCTGGAATCAAATCGATATGGAATTCAACATCTCGAGTAGGGGGTAAACCGGGTAAATCGTCAGGAAAGACTTTAGGAAATTCACAAACAACGGGCATATCTTTATAAGTCTTCTTTTCTTTCTCCGGGTTCACGATATGAGCGAGGAAGGCAACACATCGCTTTTGCAAGCATTTGTGTGCTCGAGTACATGAAAAAAGCATCAACTTCTTTGAGGGAGTTTCACCACAAACATGAAGTTAATCACCGTTTGGGAGAGGGAAACGAATCAATTTATCGAAATAAACAACTTCAGCATGATTCTCGCGAAGAAAATCCATGCCTACTATGATATCGAAGCTACCTAACTGCATAGGTATGAGGTTGATCGAGAAGATGTGGCTGTTGAGATCGAGAGAACAACCATGTAAGATGGAATTGACGTTAACGGATTTTCCGGTGGCGACTTCCACATCGAAAGTCTTTGGGAGTTATCGCGTTTACAATTTAAAACCTTTTCGAATTCTAACGATACAAAAAGTTATCGGCACCAGTATGAAATAAACATGAAGCATAAATACCATTAACGAGAAACGTACCATTGACAACATTGTTGTCATTCTGGGCCTGGCGGTGGTTGAGATTGAAGGCTCTGCCACACGCAGCTTGTGGTTGCTGCTGCTGCTGCGGTGCTGGCTGCTCTTGCTTGACAGGACGATTCGGACAGATGTTGGCGAAATGATTCGGATCACCACACACATAGCACACACGTGCTTTTGGAGCTTGCTGCTGATTGGCTTGAGGAGGAGCGGGTAAAGCTGGAGCTGCTGGAGCCTGAGGAGCTGGCTGACGAGGACCTGATCGGCAACTCACAGTAAAATGGCCGTAGATATTGCAGTTTGTGCAAAAACGGCAGTTGCCACCAACGGCATGATGTAAGTGCACTTAGGGCACAGAGAGTGAGGTCCGGTATACGCGCGCTTAGCTGGAGGTGCGTTTGGAGCGGCTGACTAAAGCGGCTGAGGGTTTGCTGAAGCGGCGAGAGCATAGTTCTTACTCGGGTTTCCTCTTTTGCGTCCCTGATTCTTTCCCTTTGGTTCACTTGATGATTCGGTAGCAGTGGTTGGTTCGACGACGGCTTGATTGGCGACTTTAGCAGAGTTCTTGAAATAACCATCCTAAACTCGCTGATCGTTGATCTCAGTGGCGAGCATGTAGGTTTCCTTGATGGTTGTAGTACGAGCAACTTTCATGAAACTTGCAACGCACTCTAGTAAACCACGGATGTACTTGTTGATAGCTTTCTCAGTCATCAACCTGGCTGGGACAGGTGATGCTCAAAATCTTAAACCGAGCAGTAAAGCAAGCATTGTCAGGACCATCCTGCTTGATACCCCAAAACTCATTCTCGAGCTTTTGCATTTCATGCGTTGGACAGAACTCCTTCATCATTACTTCCTTGAGTTCCTCCAAAGATAGATTGTAGGCTTCATCATTTCCAAGCTTGTTTCTTTCAGCTGTCCACCAGTCGAGAGCACGGGACAGGAAGACTCCGGTAGTGTTCACGGTGCGGAGGTCATCGGGGCGTCCACTTTGCCTAAAAGTGACCTCAATAGCATCGAACCAGTGAAACATAGAAGTCGGTCCGTCATTGCCCGTGAAGGCGAGAGGTGTACAAGCCTTGAAGTTCTTGAAGCTGAATCGCGGCTTGGGATTCTCAGTTTTCGAGTCGACTAATGAGTTACTGCTCACGGCATGAATTTCTGAGATGATTTGCGGAATGACTTTAGCTATCTCCTTGGCTACCATTGTAGCGATACGCTTGTCGGCGTTGCTGCGCTGGAGATTCCTTCGGGTGTGCGATCCCATTGAAGACATCTACACGAAGGATTTAGATTAGATGAGATTCGATTATAATAGAGTTATATTTTAAATATTTATTATTATTATTATCATTCATTCAAGGCACAAAATCACATAAACACGTAGGCACGTAAACACGTAAGCACATAAGCACGTAAGCACATAAGCTTACACTTTGCACATATTCACCTTCTTATAAGTAAAGCGTAGCGCGTTCGAGATTCGATATAATAGCGAGATATAAGCGATATATATAAGCGAGTCATACCGCTCATGAGGCATACATGTCCTCATAGGCGTAAGCGATTAGTTTGGTTGGTGTATTAATTTAGTGTTTTAGGTTACGAGAGCTGTGCGAGTAGTGCATGCGTTTAGGGAGTGTAAAGCGAGAAATCGATAATGCGACAAATAAATAAATAAAACAAGAAATCGAATAAAGCAAAAATTCTCAAAATTTTAAACACATAAATAATAATAAACTCGATGATGCGTAAATCGATGATATAGGCTTAAATCAATTGGGAGTGTCTGGGGTTTTAAGACGTTGACTATCCAAAGTGATTCGACTACCCTTTGCATTTGGACCCACGCTTTGGCCTAATAGATAAACGTTCTCACTGCAAGCGCCTAACGACGTTTACCCTTCCAGTTAATACGTGTTCCAAACCATCGGTATAACCGAGACTTTGGTGAGATTGCAAATCGAAGCACGGAATTAGTTATTAAGATACGGGTTTCACCCCTAACTTAACAACATCATTCCTAGTTGTGGCCACGCTCACCGATCACATCGGGCGTTCCACTAAATAGAAAGGGAGATGTTCGTCGAGGTTTGGATGTCACTCCTAACTCAACGAAGATATCTCGTGATGAGTAAGACGTGGAATGAGCGATCTTATTGAGAGTTCCTAGTTATCACACCTAATCTCAACTTGATCCTCGTTTGTGGGATATGAGCGTTTCATAGTCGTGTATATTGTATTAACCTTAGGAAAGGCATATTTGAGCATTTATGGCAAGTAGATAAGCATTTAATTCAAAGATTGGTCAATCGGGTACTTAAACATGCTACTAGGTTCAACATGGCAATTCTACCTATTATCCTAAGGAATTCGCTCTAATACCAATCTGTCACACCTCAACCGATGGCGGAAACATCGGGGTTAGTGGCACTAGGCGACCAGATTGTCTCGCAAGAAATTCCGTAACAATTATCCAACAACATTGCTTAACGTTTAACATCCCATATATTAATCATAATATTTCAAACAACCATTACAGAAATTCTGATTTTCTCATAAAAACAACATGGTTCGATATCCCCTAGATTTTTATTACAACCGTTCTAAACAAGATAAGCAAAATACTAAATAAAACTACTCCAAAGCAATCCAAGCTAAATCCTCAACCTGTCACATACGTTAAAATACAAGTCAATACAATTAAGTAAAGGTGAGCATACGAGTTTGAATAATACTAGCATAGTCGAGAAAGCGTTTGCGAAACAATCTAATTACATATCACAATACGCCAAAACACTTAACATAACATAGGCTCATTTCTCATGCTAACTACTGTGAAAAGGCTGGCGCGAACATCCTAACTAGACCCCGTCGGGTGTTAGCCAAACTATAGTACCATACTAGCTTAGGAGGCAAGTTAACGAAAATAAGTCCTAGTCACATGTTTCTAGTATCACGTATCGAGCATATACAATCAGATTATTCGCGTGTGATAAACAGTTTTGATTTGTGAAGTGATTTTGATATAGGAACCTGTGTAACACCCAAAAAGTGCATTAAAGCGAAAATGGGTCAAGTATACTCACTGCGGGTGCGTTTTGGTAAGACTTAAGATTCTGAGGAGAGTTGCGAGTGCGCCGGATCAGCTTGTAAACGAACAGAAGTGCATCAATCTTCCGAAAAGCTGAAACGGTGAAGTTTGAGTTGAGCAGTAGCCAAGTTCGGGCGAACTTGTGTGTAACCACACAAGTTCGAGCAAACTTGTATGGTTTTGGGTAGTTTAGTGTCAAGTTCGGTCGAACTTGATGAGTTTCTTTGAGAAACTTGTCAAGTTCGGGCGAACTTGTGAGAAAACCTTACTGAGGAGGCAAGTTCGGGCTAACTTGGAAGAATTTCTTACTGAAATGACAAGTTCGGGCGAACTTATATAGTTTCCTAAGAAACTAGACAAGTTCGGTCGAACTTGTGAAGAGTTTGGTGAAAATAGCCCAAGTTCGGTCGAACTTGACCTGGGGAGTTTGTGACTCTTGAGCGAACTTGATGTTTTCGGATCCAAAATCTTGCGTTTTCGCGTCGTTTGCTGAGTAAATCGAGTGTTCATCCCTCCAACCCTGTGCTACTGAGCAAACTCAGGTAGGAGAGGTGTTTTAGAACGGTTTTAGCCATTTTACAAAAGCGTGGGCTAATCTGGACGAACTCGGGGTTAGTTCGGGTTAGTCCGGCTTGTATATACCAACATAAACGTCCTTGTGCTTCCAGATCTGGGATCTTGAATGACAAATGCTTCGTTTCATATCAGAAATGAACAAAACATCATCAAAAGTCTGTAATTTTGTGTAGAAATCAAGTCTTTAAAAGGTTTTACTCAGATCTAAGCATAAATCTGAGTGAAAAACAGAAGTTTTATGGAAAAAGATGAAGATTTTTGTAAATAGAAGAGTTTTGATGAAAACGAAGGCTATGCCTTGTGCCAAAATCGTTATAAACCTTTGTAAATCGTTGATAAACGTTGTTGTAGCTGAAATCATGTTGATTCTTACTTAGAACACAAAAGTTCGACCGAACTTGACCTCGCTGAGGTGAAGTTCAAGCGAAGTTGAGGTTTTGTAAAGATTAACTGGGCCATTCAAGTTCGGCCGAACTTGGTAACACCAAGTTCGAGCGAACTTGACCCAAAAGTTGGGTTTTCTTTGTTTATTTCGCGTTAAGTGTTCGTTTGGCGATTCGCTTAATATTAATTAGTTATATTAAGCGTTATACTTGTCATAATAGTGCGATTTAGCGATTCGAGAGTGCGAGAGCGATGCGATAGTGAGCGTAATCATAATCACAAACACACATAACACATAAATAACATACAAACCACATAAATAACTGCGATTTGCGATGCGATGAGGTAAGCGATGCGATTTTAATAAGCGTTTAGATGCGATATAACATACATAAGCTTAATCTAATTAACATAAACTTTTCTTATAATTCGAATCCCGAAATAAATGAAACTACAAGGATAAAGATAACAACGAGGAAATTGGAGTTGTTACAACGATAAACTATGTCGCTTGACATTTGTCTTATTCCAAGGGATGGTATGGCATGAGCCATGCTGCAACTCCCACATTGCATTTTATTCGACATTTATGGAAATTATAGAAATCTTGTTGGAGCTCATGGAACTCAAGGGATATCAACGTATTCGCCACACAGGATAGTGTGGTGAAGGATTTTCCCTACTTCGGGAAATCGAAGCCCATGGAGTATGGAATACATACTATAAGGATGGAGGCTACTGGTTGGTTTCCCCTCCTCAACAAATTATTTCATTTTCCACTAAGACATATGGACAATACCCGCAAGAGGTACTACGCATTTTGGTTGCGGTTATTCTCGTTATCATTGTTTCAGACATATATGAACAATGCGATCTGGAGGTTTCCATGATTGATTGCTGGTGTGCGTTGAGCATATTATATTTTTATTAACATTTTAAGTTCATTTTGCGCATAAGTCAAGTTTTAAATTTATAAAACACGATATTGTACTAACACTAAACACACACTTGGGCAAGTGCACCCATCGTGAGCGTAGTATAGTGCTGGTAAGATACCGAGGTCGTCCAAGGACACAAGAGCTTTTAGTACCGGTTTATCGTCAACGTCTAATCAATCTAAATTTTTTATAAAAGTTTTTAAACATAAAATTAAAACCAAAAATAGGAATAGAAATAAAATGAAAGAAAATATAGACAAGATAGAATCACTTGGATCCAACTCATCTTTAATGTATCCTTTGATGATTTTCGCACTTTCGGACTCTTTAAGAGATTATCTTAGTTATAGTAGTAGGCCCCTCTTTTGAAGGTGACGTTACCCTCAATCCAGTGGTTTAGTCAGCATGGATACAATCCCAAAGGGTCGGAATATTGGAAGATAATTAAATAAGTTATTAATGCGAAAAGTGGTAGGCCCCTCTTTTGAAGGTGACGTTACCCTCGGCTAAGTGGTTTGATCAGCAGGGATACAATCCCAAGTAGTCGGTTTAAAATATTAATAGTAGTTTACATATGAAGGGTTCAAACTATTCGCACCCCCGCCATCCAATACCTTTGGGGCATTGAAGGAGGTCCTAGTAAGCTTTAACCAAGTCCTCGCAGGATCTATACACTAAATGAGACAAGAACTTTACCAAACCACCCTTCTAACCCACTTTCAGGTTAGTTAACGCGCTTTATATAGACCATAAAGACACAAATGAGCAAATCAATGAAATCATGAAAAAATAGTTGGAAAATTCACTTTCAACATAAGAAACTAGTTATTAAAGTCATTAATACATATCCAAATAAAAAGTTCCAAAAGATTAAAAATCAAAAGTAATACTTCACCAAGTGATGTAAGAGATTAGCCAAGCATGGCCTTTGTTTGACAAAAACCCTTACAATCAATCTTGGATCCCGAGACTACTACACACTCTAAAGATGATAGATGGATGATGGTTGTGGGTGTTGGTGTTGTAGTGGTGGTGGAGTGGTGGCAAAGTGAGAGAGAAGTGGTTTGCCAAGGGATGCCTTTGAAGTGAACCAAGCACCCCTATTTATAGTCAAAACAGAGGCCCGACCATGGCCCCGTGTCCAGTGGGCACGACCCGTGGCCATCATCCTTCTCTTCCTTCATTTATTGCATCTGACAGCAGAGGGCCCCACACGACCCCGTGGCCTCTGGGCACGTCCCCGTGGTCAACTGTTTGCTGTACTATCTGGATTTTGCAAATCTTATAGTTGACCATGCCCCATGTTGGTCTAGGCACGACCCAGTGATGGGCGTAGAAGCTTCTGCAGGTTTTGTCTTGAAGTGCAGGGTTTGACCATGCCCCGTGTTCGTCTGGGCACGACCCCGTGGTCATCTTCTGTCATCTTGTTTTTGTCTTTGGGGTGTTGCTGAGGGGTCGGGCATGGCTCGTTATTCCTTCTTTTCGTATTTATGTTAGTTTTGGTTGGTTATTTGCTTCTGTCACACCCTAACTGATGCCGGAAACATCGAGGCGGGACGAAATAGATTGCTCGTTGCTCATAAATACTATTTGGCGACAATATTTAAATAAAACCCATATTTCATTCATAACAACATTGTCAAGTATAACATTTGAAGTTAAATACAATAGTTCAAAGTAACGAGTACAACAGATTATAACAAA
The DNA here is from genome assembly GCA_947069175.1 of Scalesia atractyloides. NCBI lineage: Eukaryota > Viridiplantae > Streptophyta > Magnoliopsida > Asterales > Asteraceae > Scalesia > Scalesia atractyloides. Next base: position 31,467,521 of record CAMTDV010001633.1, read on the forward strand.
ACTAGTCTAGTAAGATTAAAATGTGTATCTAAAGTGTTTCCTACTAGCTTTCATCATGCGTATCCTCTTCAACCTGTAACATGTTTAAAATACGAGTTCAATGCAAAAGCAAAGGCGAGTACACAAGTTTGGTGATACATAACATAAGTATAAAAATGTACAACTCGAATCCACATGGTAATTGTAAGCAAAGTTCATACTAATCATTCAATACTAGATCAAACCCCGAGTTTCCACAAAAGTTTTAACGAGATCGAGCTTCCCTTGCCACAAAAGTGGCAAGACTAAAATGAGAATGGTAATCTTAACATAACCCCGATGGGTGGTGTGCTACTCCTATAGCGCTATATATGATAAGTTGAGCTAGCTAAGTTAATGATCAAGCATGTATAATCAAGAATGTATCTAGCCATAACAAATATCCATGTATAAGGATTGAGCATGTAAAGCATGAGTTTGTGATATGTGTATTTTGATAGGTAAACATGTTACAACCCAAAAGTGGTTAAAACGGTAAATGGGTCGAGTGTACTCACGGTTTTGCTAAGTGTTCCACTTAAGTAATTCTGGGAGCTTGTTGTGTTGATTAGAGTTTAGCACCTTGTCCTTCTACAAGAAGAACATAGGTATTAGTTAGGAGTGTAACGGTAGATTTGGAGTATTCGAGCGAGATTACGGAAAGGAGAATTAAAGTATCATGTATGAAAATATTCACTAAGACATAGCACTTGTTCTTGACACTATGACAACCCGAAAAGGGGTTTATTTGGTTTCATAGGTTCGAGACCCATTAGAATCGTGACAAGGAACTACGTACTTTAGTGATAAACTTAATAACCTGATAGGTAATTATTTAGTCATTATCAAGGTTTTGGTTTTAGAATTACATTATAGTCCATAGTATATACATAGTAGTAAGATCATGTAGGAGGTGGGAGGATGAACCATCCACTTTGGTACCTCTTAAATATTCAAGTAAGTCAAGCATGGAGGTAGGATGATGAACATCCATTTAACTTTTTTATATGATTCACCACTACACGAGTTGTCATAGACAACAAGGAGGGTCATGAATGTACAATAAGAAATGAGCTAATACATAACTAATCTAAGAGAACATCAAGTGATGTGTGGTCTCGAAGTTTTGGATAGCCAAGGCTAACCATCATGGACACACATGAACAAGTTATGAACTTGCACCACTTGTGAGCTTGAAGCTCTATGAAAACAGAAAGTTTGTAAGGATAAATCCTCATGTTTGCATGTCTCAACCTTGTTTTTAAGCCTAACCAACCACAAGAAGTGTTTTAAGAATTCGGACATAGGTTTGAGACGAGTTAGACTCAAGTTTGATGAACACAAACAAGATTTGAAAGAGTATAAAAACAAACAGAAAGTTTTGGGACAATTTAGGTGCATTTCCAGGTCTGGATTCTCCATGGAGAACCCTTGGATTCAACCCTAATGATTATCCAAGTATTTCGGAAGAAGAATCAAGTGAAAAGACCAAGTTTTGAGCAAGTTATGCTCACTTTGGTGAAGGTGGTACAATCTGCCCGAAAATCTGATGTTGCAACTAATTTGGAACAATTTTGGAGAGCTTGAGAGTGTTTAGATGAATATTGGAAAGTGTTTTAGGTGTGGAGGGACTTGGTTTATTTAGAGGGATGATTAGGGTTCGCTTAGAGGTGATTAAATGGTGCATTAGAGGTGATTGGGTGAGGTTTGGTGTGTGGGATTCGTGCAATCCACGAGTTTTCAAACCTGCTGTCCCGCCCAGGATACCTTACGGACCGGGTCCGGGACAAATTGTTGCAGTTTGTTGTTTTGTTCAAATGTTACGATTTTTATTGTATTTCTAAGGTATTTTATGACATTTTGAGGTGTAATAAGGTATCATAAGCATAGGTAATGTGTTATAATGTATGTGTGTGCATCAAGTGATTGTGATTGAGTATAAGTATCATGTACAATGCACATATCATGTATAAATGTCGCGAATCATCAAATGTAACACGTATTCGAGTGTGTGTATCATGTATAAGTGTAGTATGAACAAGTATAACAAGTATAGGGAAAAATGTATTTTTTTTCATTATGATTCAAGTCTCGATTACAACGTTTACAACGAAATGAAGATTACGAATACAATGATTTTCGAAAATAGAATTACAACACGGGCTTGCTATAAATATAAAGAATGGAAAATGCGAGGCGTTACAGCTTCTTTTGTTCGTTTAAGCTCTTTTTATCCTGAAAATACAAAAGGAACAAAGAAATGTGCTTTTCCAACATTAGTACTAAAAAAGGGTTAGTTTTATGCCTCATTTGATGTAATTTATTTAAACCAAGCATTTTCAAATAAGATTTTTCAAGGAACTTGTTTGGTTATTGAAAGAGCTATGGGTTTTTTTAGTAGATAACCAGAGCGTTTTACTAAAATAAATGGGTTTAAAGTAAAAGGGTTTTGGTGGGTAATGGATGTTTGTTTTGCGGGTTTGAAATGAAAAGGTTTAGGCTCAAAGGGGTTAACTAGGGGGATTTTGGTAGTGGGTAAAAAGAAAGGAAAATAATGGTTTTGAATGAAATATGGGTTAGTCCTAGTGCCTCCATCATTTACTTACTTGGGTTTATGTTGGTAAGGACTGGGAATGTATCTTCTTGGCAAGTTATAGAGTCGTAAGAACTAAGTGGCTATTCACACAAGAAACGAAAATGAGCATTTAGTTTAAAGATGTATGAATGTATGCTCGATAAAGGCTAAAAGCTCACTTAATGTGGGAATGGGTTTATAATGTGAACAAGTATATATAATCAAATTTTAAAAAGATTTCTCACACCCTTTTTATAATTTTCTTATTCGGCTCTTTTTATAACGACGCTATCGGTTGTAAATTTGTAAAAACGTAACCTTTTTAAGAACTTGTTATTCCCAGATTAAACCAAGACAAGTAATTGAAAATTTTTGAAAAGGATTTGGGGTGATTAGCGGTTCCAATAGAGTTTTGTGTAAGGCTTGTTATTAGGAGTTGCTAGATTCAAAGTGTTAGCCCCCCCACACTTAAATTACACATTGTCTGTCCAAAAATAAATTTTTCGGTTGATTAGAATGCGTCAAAGCGTGTTAAAAACAAAAAATTTATGTTACTGGGCATCTGGCCACGAGCCCGTGTGGTCCGGGCACGGCCCCGTGTCCAGAGTGCCAGTAACAAATATTTATAGAAGCTTGACCACGGGGCGTGGCCAGTCAACACGGCCCGTGGTCAATTACCTGTTTCAAGATAATTTTTCTGCAGATCCTGGGCACGAGGCGTGTTGATCTGAACATGGTCCAGTGCTGCACATGCTGGAAAGATGAAAAAATTGTCGGAAGGCACTGTTTTCCTGCATGGGGTGTGGTTTCGACGTCCCTTAGGCAGTTTTCATCTTTTCTCGTGTGTTTTATTTTTGAAAAGTAAGGCTAAACTAGAAAACACAAAAGTTAAACTAAGTTAATACTAAGGATAGTTATGCGGAATGCCTCCGTGGTGCGCCACGTTTATAAGGGTCCTTGGCTAAACCCAAGACCTGTCATATGTTACCCGAGTGGGATGCATTGCACCCCATGTAGTTGACCGGGTCGTCCTCCATTCTCTTTCCTACCCCAAACTTCATTTCCTTGTCTCCTACCCTTAATGTTAGTTTTTTTCGCTCATATCTACCATAGCACGAGCGATGGCGAGGAATGGTCTACCTAAAATGAGTGGAACTTCGGCATCTTCCTCCATGTCGAGATGATAAAGTCGTCCGGGAAAACAAATTCCCCGACTTTGACCAAGAGGTTCTCGGTAACGCCTTGAGGGTGTTTGACCGACCTATTGGCGAGTTGGATGCTCATTTTTGTGGGGCTTGGTTTTCCGAGTCCGAGTCGGTCAAACATTGATGCGGGCATGAGATTGATGCTAGCCCCAAGGTCGGCTTGTGCATTTCGGATAGGTGATCCCCCAATGGAGCAAGGAATGGTAAAGCTCCCGGGGTCGATTTTCTTTTGGGGGAGTTTGTTGAGGAGCATGGCGGAGCATTCTTCACTTAAGTTAACTAATTGCAACGTTTCAATCTTTCGTTTGTGGGTAAGGAAGTCTCTCATAAATTTTAAATATTTTGGCATTTGAGTGAGGACTTCTACAAATGGGAGGTTGATATGCAATTGTTTTAGCAGGTTTATGAATTTTGTGAACTGCTCATTGGTCTTTTGGTGAAGCAAACGACCGGGGTAGGTTACCGAGGGGTTTTTTGTTGGTTTGGGATTTTGTGGGATAGTGGTTTCTTGGTGGTTAGGAGATGTGTGTGTGTGTTTTGTTCGGGTGGATTGTTGTTGATGGATGGTGGCATGTTTCCTCGGGACCTACTTTCCGGTTTCTTAATGTTATGAAGTTTACTTGCGCGTTTGGATTGGTTTCGGTATTGCTAGGTAGTACGCCTTGTGGTCTTTTAGAGAAATTTTGGGCGAGCTGGCTTAGTTATTTTTCAGTGCTTTAAATACTTTCCCGTTTGTTTCTAATATAGGATTCTATTTGTGAGAACCAATCCGAGTGCCTTTTTTCGGTTTCGGAAATAAGGCGTGTGATGAGATCTTCAAGCCTCTCCCGGCCCCCTTGTTGTTGAGTGAAATTTTGTGATTCGTTTCTTGGTTGTTGTTGAAAGTTAGGTCTTTGATTTTTATTTTGTTGGTTTCTACTACTCCCTGGCTCCCTCCAACCAAGGTTAGGATGGTTCGCCAGCCTTGGTTGTAGGTTACTGTAGGGGGCCCCGATGGTCTAGGTCAATTATCTACGTATTTTACCATTTCCATTTGATTTTCCATATCTTTCATACAACTCCAATTTTCATGTGGCCCACCACACCCTTCACAAGCCATAACCGAAGCCGTTTTCTTCATTTCTAATTTTTTTTATTTTCGATGATAAGGCTTCGCTTTGGGCTTGTAAAGAGGTACTTTCGTCAACCTTATGGGCGTCCGGGGCAATAGATTTTGACCCTCAAGGGTATGCCATTGAAAATTGTTTTGAGCAATTTCCTCAATTTAATTGTAAATTTCATTCGGGCGTCTATTGCCTAGGAGTCCCCCGGAGTTTGAGTTGAGCATTAGTCTCGTGTGTGGCAACAAACCATTGTAGAAAGTGGATACTTGTTGTCACACTGCGAGACCATGGTGCGGGCATTTTCTTTAAAGCTCTTTGAATCTTTTCCAAGTTTCATACAAAGATTCCCCGTCCGCTTGTGAATAAGTGTTTATTTATGTCATTAATTTAGCGGTTTTAGAGGGCGGGAAATATTTGTATAGAAACTTTTGGGCAAGTTCATCCCAAGTGTTACCGAACCACTTGGGAGGGTGTTTAGCCAAGCCTTAGCTCGGTCTTTTAGTGAAAATGGGAACATGCGGAGGCGAATGGCGTCGTTCGATGCTCCATTGATTCGGAAGGTGTCACATATTTCCAAAAATTGGTAATATGTAAATGGGGATCTTCATCGAGAACGCCGTGAAATGTGGCGGAATTTTGGAGCATTTGAATCAAATGTGGCCTTAGTTCGATGTTGTTAGCATCAACGTTCGGTGCATTGATCACGGCTCCAAGATTGCCGACCATGGGCCGTAGGTAATCCATTAGGGTACGTTGATCCGCCATTGAGATTTGATCCTCCAAAGCTTTCTCTTTATTCTTGGCATTTAGTCTTTTCCTTAGAAAGCGTTCGGGTTCGTCTAAAGGTTCTTTTATGTCTTTATCGGAACTAGAGCTCATGCACTGCGTAGATATTTCAAGCCCTGCAATCGAGTTCGAGTTCCTGCGATTAGAACAGAAAGAAACCTGGGTCAGATTCCTTACCATGACCCCGTGGTCGATTGTCACGGCCCGTGGTCGAGATGCAGTTAATCAATTTTCTAGATCCCCATTACAGGGAAGCTGGGCACGGCCCCGTGGTGCACCGCCACGGCCCGTTATCGTTCTACTGTAACTCAGAAAATTTTACTGCCAGTAATGATGTTGGGCACCCCGTGCCTGACCGGGCACGGCCCGTGCTGCACTTTGCAGAAACTGCAGATTTTGCTAAAAACTGAAAAATTCCTAAATGTAAAAAGAAAAATTGTTAAAAATAATTAGGCCGCTGATTTTAAACTTTCTTAAAATCCTTGTGTCCCCGAAAACGGCGCCAGAAACTTGGTGTGCGTTAAGCGTACTATATTTTTATTAACATTTTAAGTTCATTTTACGCATTAGTCAAGTTTTAAATTTATAAAACACGATATTGTACTAACACTAAACACACACTTGGGCAAGTGCACGCATCGTGAGCGTAGTATAGTGCTGGTAAGATACCGAGGTCGTCCAAGGACACAAGAGCTTTTAGTACCGGTTTATCGTCAACGTCTAATCAATCTAAATTTTTTATAAAAATTTTAAACATAAAATTAAAACTAAAAATAAGAAGATAAATAAAATGAAAGAAAAGAAAGACAAGATAGAATCACTTGGATCCAACTCATCTTTAATGTATCCTTTGATGATTTTCGCACTTTCGGACTTTTTAAGAGATTATCTTAGTTATAGTAGTAGGCCCCTCTTTTGAAGGTGACGTTACCCTCAACCCAGTGGTTTGAGTCGGCAGGGATACAATCCCAAAGGGACAGATTATTGGAAGATAATTAAATAAGTTATTAATGCGAAAAGTGGTAGGCCCATCTTTTGAAGGTGACGTTACCCTCGGCTAAGTGGTTTGAGTCAGCACGGATACAATCCCAAGTAGCCGGTTTAAAACATTAGTAGTAGTTTACATATGAGGGGTTCAAACTATTCGCACCCCCGCCATCCAATACCTTTGGGGCATTGAAGGAGGTCCTAGTAAGCTTGAACCAAGTCCTCGCAGGATCTATACACTGAACGAGACAAGAACTTTACCAAACCACCCTTCTAACCCCCTATCAGGTTAGTTAACGCGCTTTATATAGACTGTAAAGACACGAATGAGCAAATGAATGACATCATGAAGAAATATTAGGAAAATTCACTTTCAACATAAGAAACTAGTTATTAAAGTCATTAATACATATCCAAATAAAAAGTGCCGAAAGATTAAAAATCAAAAGTAATACAGTATAGACTTGTCTTCACCAAGTTATGTAAGAGATTAGCCAAGCATGACCTTTGTTTGACAAAAACCCTTACAATCAATCTTGGATCCCGAGACTACTACACACTTTAAAGATGATAGATGGATGATGGTTGTGGGTGTTGGTGTTGTAGTGGTGGTGGAGTGGTGGCAAAGTGAGAGAGAAGTGGTTTGCCAAGGGATGCCTTTGAAGTGAACCAAGCACCCTTATTTATAGTCAAAACAGAGGCCCGGCCACGGCCCGTGGCCATCATCCTTCTCTTCCTTCATTTATTGCATCTGACAGCAGAGGGCCCCACACGACACCGTGGCCTCTGGCACGGCCCCGTGGTCAACTGTTCACTATACTATCTGGATTCTGCAAATCTTATAGTTGACCATGCCCCATATTGGTCTGGGCATGGCCCCCTGGTGGGCGTAGAAGCTTCTGCAGGTTTTGTCTTGAAGTGCAGGGTCTGACCACGCCCCGTGTTCGTCTGGGCACGGCACCGTGGTCATCTTCTATAATCTTGTTTTTGTCTTTTGGGGATTTGCTGAGGGGTCGAGAATGGCTCGTTATTCCTTCTTTTTGTATTTATGTTGGTTTTGGCTGCTTATTTGCTTCTTTTGTTCGTTTAAGCTCTTTTTATCCTGAAAATACAAAAGGAACAAAGAAACGTGTTTTTTCCAACATTAGTACTAAAAATGGTTAGTTTTATGCCTCATTTGATGTAATTTATATGTTGCATTTTGCACACATCAATTGCATTCTTAATTCTTAGGCTCATGGTAGACTATATATGTCCAAATATAAGTCTAGATTCTTTGGTATTATGTATCAAAAATAACATGGCGCCTAAAAGAAAAACTACGCCCAAAAGGGTAAGTTAATAAACGCCCTACCATTAAAGTCGAACTAGAGTTCTTGTGGAACAACATGGGGTTGCCGAAATCGCACAACATGAGCATAATTGAGTCGAAACTAGTTACGGTACTGGTGGTACCGGTAGTTTAAATGGTTCAAATCCTGATGGATCGGGAACGAGTAGCAATGCCACACCCGAAGATGCGATCACACAAGGTGTTAATTCTAAGGCTTTCCCAGACTGTAAGCCACGAGACCTCGTTGATACGTGAGGTGCGGTAGGTTCTGTCCGCTAAATAAAGACAATGAAGTCGGTTAGCCGTGCTAGTAAATGTACTCCTGTGTAAACGGTTAGGTAAACGAAGAGTCACCTGCTGAATGCAGCACTAACGTGGTGGAATCTCCAAGTACAAACTTTAGGGAGTGATACCATGAAAAGGTTGTCGTAGGAAGAACTTAAGGATATTATGCGAGAGGAGTCTTGCTCGTTGACTGGAATCCAAGTGATGGAAACAAAATTCTGGAACTTGACCAGGATTGAAGTCGACATTGTTGGTTACAATCAACGCTTTCACGATCTCTTAAGGGTTGTTCAATACTGGGTAACACCCAAAATTAAAACACATCAAGCGCTACATCTGGTGTTTAGCCACGAGATGAGAAACATGGTCACATCATCCCACCCTACCTTGATCATTCAAACACTAACTCCCGCAGTTTGTATCACCAAGGATGCGGTGAGAATGGGGAAGTTGTCGAAGATAGTTGCCGAGAGAAAGGAAACGCATGTGGAATCTACTGGACATGGCAAGCGAAAGTTCTCACACCTTAAGAAAGGTTTAGGACTGAGTAACAAATGGAAGAAAACTCCAGCAACGAGAGAAACGAAGGGATTGCTGCCACAAACGATGCTGACACCAAAAAGGATACTAGTAACTTGTAGAAGCCCTAAATGTGACAAGTGAAACTTTCATCATGAGGGTCACTTGCAAAATTGCCAAGGGTAGAAGGGCACAAAATAGAAACTAATAAGTTAGTAATACTCAAGAAACAACAAGGATGTTTTAAGTGTGGTGCGGAGGCCACTTCAAGCATGAACTTCTTAAGAATGAATCAAACTAGTGAATAAGAGTGTGAGTGATTAGAAACTATGGATACCCCACAAGAACCCAATGTGCCATGGATACGTTCTACTCTAAAATCCTTATTTATCAACTTGTTTTGGTACCCGCGCTGAGTTAGTGTTTAGGTATTAAGCATATACACGAATTTTAGTCATGTACGTTAGACACTAGGTAGTTAATGCGGTAAAATCTGGGCTATCGATCAAGGACCGATATTTGAGATAACGCTTATCGCGTGGGATATCGGTAATTTTAGTATCATGCTAAATTTATATATGTATTTATATATCTATATATATATATATATATACATGTATTTATATGTAACATCCGTCAAAAACGGATTTACCAAACCCGCTCCGTTTATCAACCGAACAATCAGTTAAAATTTTCGTTGCGAATTAAATGCCCAAAATAATTTAAAACGATACATAATCAATTATTATACGGGAATATATAATTAGTTTTTGAAAAACTGTTAAAAATCGCAAAATAAAAATGTTTTGTTCCTACCGGGTTTCTAACCCGGGTCAGTACCGGTCCAGCAACAAACTTGACACACAACACACAAACCACTGCGCCACTGATGCTATTTGTTAATTATTAAGATCATTTAATTCATATCATTACTTTCCGAATTCAAAACCGGCCCCCAAAGTTCAGTCGTCGGAAATCCCGGCAATCTCGCGAGTATTTAACGAATCCTTCCGTTATAACGTAAACTTTAAACCTATATCGGTTATAACCGACGTTTGAGTCCGCGAGACCATCTATAACCGCCGGAGAAATTCAAACCAACGAATCAAGTCGGAAATCGGGCCAAATACATCGACGACTTGCCCTATAAATACCCCCTCGAACCTCTACAAACCTTTTCGCTCAAAACCACACCCTTTCTCGGCGAAAACTCTCTCGCCGGAATTCTTCTGTTTGTCGCCGGAAAACCGGGTTATCCATTCCTGAGCTTTACTGAACCCCCTAAGCTTATACCGAAGTCACCCATACCTTTTTCAAACTTTTTGAAGGCTCGCTGCTGCAAGACACCCGACGCCGGAGCCTGTTGCTGTCGCCGGAGTTCTGCCGGAAAACAGAGGAAGCTAGTCGGTATACCTTTCGCCTAATTTCTTTTTCTTTTCACTTATATCTCACCTGTAATGAACTGAAACACGCTAAGAAACCGATTAAAACATTGAACCAGTCGGATTTCCGATTCTGGTTAAAACCAACGAAGAAGACGAACTATCGGTAACATATAAGTATAATATAAATCAAGAAATAACTCGGGTTAGACACACAGTCCAGCGGTGGACTGTGTGCACAATAAACACACAAAGGTCTCGAGTTCGAATCTGTTTCCACACACGCCGCCTTAATAAAAAACGCCTTTTTGTTAACCGAACCGGAAGTCACACTGTTATATGTTAAGTATATTAATAACCGGAATAATAACCAAGTTAGACACACAGTCCAGCGGTGGACTGTGTGTATGTATAAATCGCACGTCGCGAGTTCGAGTCCGGTCTTCTGCATCGACCCGGACAATTATTTACCTTTTTAAATAAGTCAGAAATAAAAACACTTTGTTTGTATTTAAGTATAATAAAAATTGAATTATATAACATGTTAAACACACAGTCCAGCGGTGGACTGTGTGTTACGCAAGCCAAAGGTCCCGGGTTCGAGACCTGTGGAGCGCACTGGTCAGATTCAATTAAATCGTTTTTAAAATAAAAGGATTTTCTGTTTAACTTAATTAATATATAAATATAATTAAAAACAGATATATGACGGGTTAGACACGTAGCTCAGTTGGTAGAGCTGCGTGCACGCGTACGGGAGGTCTCGGGTTCGAGCCTCACTCAGCGCACAACAATACGCATACGAACCGGTCAACGGTCAAGTCAACGGTCAAAGTCAACGGTCAAAAAAAGTCAAATTTTTTATTATTTTTATTTAATTATTTTAATTAAAAATCAATTAAAAATACTTAAAAATAACATTTTTAAGGTTAGAAAATAGCCTTAAACTCACAAAAATACACCCAACAATCCTACTAAAATAGATTAATAAAATCCGCTTACTTACCAAACCATAATTCGATTTATCTAGGTTAATCTCACTCGTGGTTAAAACCACTTCGCGTGCATTCAACATCATCAACCGAACGCACCCACTGTGAGTGAATCTTACAACTCCCCTTTTTAATTACACGTTTTGGGGTGTGTCATGTGTCTCAAATAATTAACTCGTTTATTTAAATTTGTGCCATACCATATCGTGACCTAAACTTAGATTGTTTATATTGATGTGATTACTTATGTCAGTATGTCAAATTATATGAAATTCATTCATTAAGCCCATCAGTTCCTCGCGGGAGACGAGTTGAACAACGCGTGCCTCAAAACCAATTCATTATTGTTCATGTGTGTATCATTGAGTTTATATTGTTTGTAGTTGTGTCATTCATATTATCATGTTTATGCAATTCATTCATTAGGCCCATCAGTTCCTCGTGAGAGACGAGTTGAGCAACGCGTGCCTCTAAATGTTCCATTATTGTTCATGTGTGCTTTATTTAATATCTTATGATTGTTGAATAAGTTTACATCTATTTTTACTGAGTGGTTGTGCACATATTTCATAATCAATTTAATAAACTTGTTCAAATGTTTTTCCATAGGATTCACTCGCCAACTTTATGTTGATCCAAAACCTTTTTACACATGATACAGGTGAACAGGTTGAAGCAAAGAAAACATAGGAAATGCATTAGAAGAGAATAAAGAAGCTTAGATTGATAGTTAGAACATGTTGTAATATTTATTGTAAATTTCCATTAAATTGTATTAAATGAATATGAAACGCATAATAAATGTCATGAGCTTTGATGATAACCCAATCATGCCCCGATCACCTTTTCCGCTGCGGGTCGGGGTGTGACAAATTGATATCAGAGCCATGACTATAGGGATATAGGATAGGTTATTAGACCCTTAGAGCCTATACTATAGTCTACCTAAATTTTAATTGATTAGGTGGTTACATACAAACTTGTGATATTTATTTGTTTCATATTTGTTTACATTTACAGTCAAACATACATGCTTATATACATATTCATTATACATATATCGATGTTCATGTATTCAATTTATTTTCATACTCTCATTATCCAAAGATTTTGTTGCAATTTTCAAATCTCATCAAAGTAAGTTCTGCGACGGGCATGTAGTAACTGGAAGGGTACAAGTACCGGTAGTCGGAACGTCCTGTCTAGGTTGGCATTCGTATAAATCCAATATAACGGACCAGTTTGCCTACCTGGGGACCAACGATGAGAGTACGAAGGACCTATTAGGCCAAAGCATGCCACACCAAACGTCGTTCGAACTAACCCACTTTGAGGTGTCACCGTGTCTACACCTGGACACATTCCGAATATCACACGTTGTATACATATTTCTCGATTTTCTCTCGGGTTTTTGTGTACGCAACCTGGCAAACCCGTGCGAACCATATGAAAAACCGGTATTCATGGGGGCCCACATGATTACACAGGTAAAGTATGGCGGCATGTAGGGCCTAATGGCGAGCAAAGCCCAAGACATCCTATGGATGTAGTAGATTTATTTTTCTATAATTATTTTATGAATGTTCATTCCTAATGCGACCCATGAACCCAAAAACATCCAACTCATACTCTTGTCATGTATCCCTTGTAGATGTCTTCTAACCTCGCCCGTAGGAAGACGAGAGCAAGAAAAGCCCGCGAACGCATGGCTGCCTTAATCGCTCAACAAATGGCTGCCGTAATACCCAACATTGTAATCCAAGTTCAACAAGCACTTACCGCTAATCCTGTCAATCAAGCAAACCAAAACGTTATCAACTTTTCCCCAAATACCACTAAATGCACCTACAAACATTTCAAATCATGCGACCCTCCAAAATACAAAGGGACTGAAGGCGTCACCGCCCTCCTCCATTGGGTTGAAGAAATGGAGAACACTTTTCTAAATTGCGATTGCCCTGACGATCGCAAAGTGCGTTATGCTACCGGTCGATTATATGGGATAGCACTTACTTGGTGGAATGCAGAGAAGGCCAAACGAGGTGTTGAAGATGCTATGTCCTTAACTTGGAACGAATTGAAGGAAATCATGACCAGACGATTTTGCCCAAGGAGCGAAATCAAGAAATTAGAAGATGAATTTTACTCATTGAAGCAAAAGGAAGGAGACCACACCACATACAACAAAAGATTCCTCGAATTACATCAAATGGTTCCCAACATGTTCACTCCTCTCTACCGTTTGATCGAGCACTACATTCGTGGTCTTCCGTCAAAGATTCAAGACCCTGTAATAAGTACCTCGCCTGCAACTTTGGAAGCAGCAATGGAGCTAGCAACAGAGCTCACCGAGAACCGAATCCGAAACAAAGACTTCAAGGAGGAGAAGAAGAAGGATAAAGAATCGACTGAAACCTCCGACTCCACCCAAACCGAATCCCCTCCTCAACCCAATCCTAAGAGAAAAAGAGACGGGCAACTTTTCGCTGCTACCCAACGTAATCAACCAGTTTTACACGCCATACCCATCCAAGCTATCCCAATCACCAAAGTGGCACCCAACTCAACCTACCCAAATAAGAAACCATATCTTGGACCTCACCCTCAATGCAACAACTGTTTTTATCACCATCCCCTTACCTTACCTTGTCGACTATGTGCAACTTGTGGACGCTATGGTCATTTGAGCAAGGTTGTCGCACCTTTCAAAACCAAACCTCTTCCCCTACTCAAACCATGGCCCAAACCTATCAACAACCCCAATACCCCGTGTACCCATATGTTCGAGCTTGTTTCAATTGTGGTGACCCTACCCACTTTAGAAACACATGCCCTCAATTGGTTAACATCATCAACACTCAAGCCCAATCAAACCCAGTTAACCAAGTAAACCAAGAAAACCCAACCACTAGGCCACCAGCAAGAGGAAGAGTCTTCAATATCAACGCCAATCCTGTCGAAGATAATGACGGCCCAAACGAAGATACCCAACTAGTCCTCTTCACCGAAGATCCAGATTCAACTCCTATCGTTTAGTTTTATGTTTTTCTTTATCACATAGAACCAAACATAACTTAAGGATAAAGCCAATGAAACTTTGACGAGAATACGGTGGATACGCCGCTGGTACTTCCTATATATAAGTATTCTTGTCAAAGGATCAGAAGCATTATCTGGCGGTTATGAGAGGTTCCATGTGTAGACTGTTAGAGTAATTATTGTTTATTATTTTCAGTATATGCATTTGCCGAGGCCGCAGCCCCCCCATTTATGAGGTTGAGCTTGTTCCCCATTTTATTATGTGGTTGAACTTGGCGTGCCCGCAACGATCGGCTCCGTTTGATTGAGCCTTGATCGATCAGTTCATTTTACATTTTCATTACATGCAATACGCTCGGCTCCGTTTGATTGAGCCTTGAGCGCACAGACAATTTCATTTTCAGTACATGCAATACGTTCGGCTCCGTTTGATTGAGCCTTGAGCGCACAGACATTTTCATTATCAGTATCTTGTGGTTGTGGTGTTTGTAGTAGAGTCGCATAGAACTAACCATAACTTGCGGATAAAGTCAATGAAAATTTGACAAGAATATGGTGGATACGCCGCTGGTACTTCCTATATATAAGTATTCTTGTCAAATGATCGGAGGCATTATCAGGCGGTTATGAGAGGTTCCATGCATAGGCTGTTTGTGTGATTGTTGTTTAGATTAAGTTGTTCATTTTCAGTACATGCAATACGTTCGGCTCCGTTTGATTGAGCCTTGAGCGCACAGACAATTTCATTTTCAGTACATGCAATCCGTTCGGCTCCGTTTGATTGAGCCTTGAGCGCACAGACAATTTCATTTTCAGTACATGCAATACGTTCGGCTCCGTTTGATTGAGCCTTGAGCGCACAGACAATTTCATTATCAGTATCTTATGGTTGTTGTGTTTGTTGTAGAGTCGCATAGAACTAATCATAACTTGCGGATAAAGTCAATGAGAATTTGACAAGAATATGGTGGATACGCCGCTGGTACTTCCTATATATAAGTATTCTTGTCAAATGATCGGAGGCATTATCAGGCGGTTATGAGAGGTTCCATACATAGGATGTTTGTGTGATAGTTGTTTAGATTAAGTTATTCATTTTCAGTACATGCAATACGCTCGGCTCCGTTTGATTGAGCCTTGAGCACACAGACAATTTCATTTTCAGTACATACAATACGATCGGCTCCGTTTGATTGAGCCTTGATCGCACAGATATTTTTCATTTCAGTATTTTATGTTTGTTGTATTGGTTGTAGAGTTATATAGGACTAATCATAATTCACTGATAAAACCAATGAAAATTTGACAAGAATATGGTGGATACGCCGCTGGTACTTCCTATATATAAATATTCTTGTCAAAGGATCAGAGGCATTGTCAGACGGTTATGAGAAGTTCTATGTAGGATTTATTAGTTTCTTGGTAACTAATCATAATTTGTGGATAAAACCAATGAAAATTTGGCAAGAATATGGTGGATACGCCGCTGGTACTTCCTATATATAAGTATTCTTGCCAAAGGATCAGAGGCATTATCAGGCGGTTATGAGAAGTTCCATGTAGGATATAGTATTGCCTTGGTTGAAATTGTGTTACATTTATATCATCTTGCTATTTAGAGAAATTGGATTTGTGTTCCATTTCTACATAAACTAACCTCTCCATCATAACAAACGAGAGAGGAACTTCCACCATTCAAACATATATGCTATCAGAATGTGGATTCAAATATTAGCTGTTGTGTTTATTTATGTTCAAATATTAGCTGTTGTGTTTATTTATGTTCCATGTAGGTTGTAGTATTGGAAGTTTTGCCTTAGGATATAACCATACCCTTCCAAACATATCCAAACTCTTATGCATGACATCATAGTTAGCGAATAAATTTTGTTTATCAATACTTTTACAGTAGGCAACAAAAAGCGATTCCTGTAATAGGGTACTTAACCCTTACAAGGAACGTTACCGCCTCGAACAAAAACTTAAACCCTTACTTTTCCTAAGCATGTAACTGCCAAAACTAAACACCATCATTCTTTTAGTCAAATATATCACTATTTAAATTTCGGGACGAAATTTCTAAAAAGCAGGGGATACTGTAACATCCGTCAAAAACGGATTTACCAAACCCGCTCCGTTTATCAACCGAACAATCAGTTAAAATTTTCGTTGCGAATTAAATGCCCAATATAATTTTAAACGATACATAATCAATTATTATACGGGAATATATAATTAGTTTTTGAAAAACTGTTAAAAATCGCAAAATAAAAATGTTTTGTTCCTACCGGGTTTCGAACCCGGTCAGTACCGGTCCAGCAACAAACTTAACACACAAAACACAAACCACTGCGCCACTGATGCTATTTGTTAATTATTAAGATCATTTAATTCATATCATAACTTTCCGAATTCAAAACCGGCGCCCAAAGTTCAGTCGTCGGAAATCCCGGCAATCTCGCGAGTATTTAACGAATCCTTCCGTTATAACGTAAACTTTAAACCTATATCGGTTATAACCGACGTTTGAGTCCGCGACACCATCTATAAACGCCGGAGAAATTCAAACCAACGAATCAAGTCCGAAATCGCCAAATACATCGACGACTTGCCCTATAAATACCCCCTCGAACCTCTGCAAACCTTTTCGCTCAAAACCACACCCTTTCTCGGCGAAAACTCTCTCGCCGGAATTCTTCTGTTTGTCGCCGGAAAACCGGGTTATCCATTCCTGAGCTTTACTGAACCCCCTAAGCTTATACCGAAGTCACCCATACCTTTTTCAAACTTTTTGAAGGCTCGCTGCTGCAAGACACCCGACGCCGGAGCCTGTTGCTGTCGCCGGAGTTCTGCCGGAAAACAGAGGAAGCTAGTCGGTATAACCTTTCGCCTAATTTCTTTTTCTTTTCACTTATATCTCACCTGTAATGAACTGAAACACGCTAAGAAACCGATTAAAACATTGAACCAGTCGGATTTCCGATTCTGGTTAAAACCAACGAAGAAGACGAACTATCGGTAACATATAAGTATAATATAAATCAAGAAATAACTCGGGTTAGACACACAGTCCAGCGGTGGACTGTGTGCACAATAAACACACAAAGGTCTCGAGTTCGAATCTTGTTCCACACACGCCGCCTTCATAAAAAACGCCTTTTTGTTAACCGAACCGGAAGTCACACTGTTATATGTTAAGTATATTAATAACCGGAATAATAACCAAGTTAGACACACAGTCCACCGGTGGACTGTGTGTATGTATAAATCGCACGTCGCGAGTTCGAGTCCGGTCTTCTGCATCGACCTGGACAATTATTTACCTTTTTAAGTAAGTCAGAAATAAAAACACTTAGTTTGTATTTAAGTATAATAAAAATTGAATTATATAACATGTTAAACACACAGTCCAGCGGTGGACTGTGTGTTACGCAAGCCACAGGTCCCGGGTTCGAGACCTGTGGAGCGCACTGGTCAGATTCAATTAAGTCGTTTTTAAAATAAAGGATTTTCTGTTTAACTTAATTAATATATAAATATAATTAAAAACAGATATATGACGGGTTAGACACGTAGCTCAGTTGGTAGAGCTGCGTGCACGCGTACGGGAGGTCTCGGGTTCGAGCCTCACTCAGCGCACAACAATACGCATACGAACCGGTCAACGGTCAAAGTCAACGGTCAAAAAAAGTCAATTTTTTTATTATTTTTATTTAATTATTTTAATAAAAATCAATTAAAAATACTTAAAAATAACATTTTTAAGGTTAGAAAATAGCCTTAAACTCACAAAAATACACCCAACAATTCTACTAAAATAGATTAATAAAATCCGCTTACTTACCAAACCATAATTCGATTTATCTAGGTTAATCTCACTCGTGGTTAAAACCACTTCGCGTGCATTCAACATCATCAACCGAACACACCCACTGTGAGTGAATCTTACAACTCCCCTTTTTAATTACACGTTTTGGGGTATGTCATGTGTCTCAAATAATTAACTCGTTTATTTAAATTTGTGCCATACCATATCGTGACCTAAACTTAGATTGTTTATATTGATGTGATTACTTATGTCAGTATGTCAAATTATATGAAATTCATTCATTAAGCCAATCAGTTCCTCGCGGGAGACGAGTTGAACAACGCGTGCCTCAAAACCAATTCATTATTGTTCATGTGTGTATCAATGAGTTTATATTGTTTGTAGTTGTGTCATTCATATTATCATGTTTATGCAATTCATTCATTAGGCCCATCAGTTCCTCGTGAGAGACGAGTTGAGCAACGCGTGCCTCTAAATGTTCCATTATTGTTCATGTGTGCTTTATTTAATATCTTATGATTGTTGAATAAGTTTACATCTATTTTTACTGAGTGGTTGTGCACATATTTCATAATCAATTTAATAAACTTGTTCAAATGTTTTTCCATAGGATTCACTCGCCAACTTTATGTTGATCCAAAACCTTTTTACACATGATACAGGTGAACAGGTTGAAGCAAAGAAAACATAGGAAATGCCTTAGAAGAGAATAAAGAAGCTTAGATTGATAGTTAGAACATGTTGTAATATTTATTGTAAATTTCCATTAAATTGTATTAAATGAATATGAAACGCATAATAAATGTCATGAGCTTTGATGATAACCCAATCATGCCCCGATCACCTTTTCCGCTGCGGGTCGGGGTGTGACATTATATACATATATATAGCAATATAACACTAACAATTCAATATACTCTCCTACCATTAACAAATAAACATTTTCCAACTTGCAAAACACTAACAATTGTAACAAGTAGGAACTAACTAAGGCTTAAAACACTAACATTTAACAATAACAACTAACAATTAAGACTTAAAAGACTAATATCAGCAATAAGAAAAAAAGATGAATGGTATAAATAAGAAGAAAGGTACTGATATCGGGAAAATCGGTAATATAATGGTCAAATATTGGTCCAATATCGGTCAATATCGCCGATATTATCGGTACTAGTATTTTGATCGATATTTTGCACTGTTATCTCGATAGGGGACTGATAACTGATATATATATATATATATATATCGGTGATATATCGGGATATTAACTACATAAGTTAGACATACCTTACTCTACCAAGTTTGCTAATGGGAAATTAGCTGAGTCACGTGAAATTTTGATACCATTCTGTTCCTGGAGGAAATTCATAAAATTCCCAACTTCCAAATCATGTTCATATCTCTCCAATCTCGCGAATTGAAGAAAAGATCCAAGCTAGGGCTTGAAACTTGATCATGCGATTTTTCCTTCGATTCTTATGCAAATTGTGACAACCGGTACCTTTCGGCTTTTAATTACGCGATTAACAAACATTTAAGGCGATAATAAATAGTGTTTAAGACACATATTAACTTAATTAGGCCTTTGGAGTGCCTAGGAACGCCTAACTAACCTTATAGTGCGCGTATGTATGGCGATTTTCGGGAAAACTGTTGAACGATAAGCGACAACGAACTGACATGGACAAAATACTGACAAGGCCGACAAATACAAATTTTATAGGAATATTATGCATACGAACTTGGTTTTGCGAATTTACGGTGCTTCGAATGGCACAAGACGCTTACGTGTACGAAAAACGAGATTTCAGGAGCGTACCGGCAACGAAATGGAACATTGGACACATGTATCACCTTTAAAACTGAAGTATTATGAAAAATCTAGCTTTGTAATCGAATTTTACTATTAACAGTCGAAACCAAATCGAAAAACGGATTAAAAACAATAAACGAAGCATTTACGCGATCTTTGCGTAACCGATGAACAAACACGTCAAATAACGACTACCGATGCTATTTTACATAAGTTTAACCCTAAAACTCAGTTATACGGTATTATACGACGTTCGGGTGCGAAAACGGGCTTCGAAATCGCGATCGGGCCGTTCGAAAACGCTAGGCGGCGCCGGCGGCGGGGGTTTTCCGGTGACTTTTTGACGTGTGACGGCGCGTACCCCCACTAAATCGAGTCTTCTGAGCATGGATCTGACATCTGTTTTCTCATTTGAGCATCGGTAGTGCACTTTTCGTCACCGGCAGCCCCGAGTTCGAGGTTCTTTTCGGTAAGCGTGTATATCTCTCCTCCTCTTTCATATTCCAGATCTGTCTAGATCTTTTCATTTCTTTCGGTTAAAATGTTGTCGCAGGTGAATTTCGATGGCGGTGGAGCCACCGAGTGGCGACGAGCAGCAGGGTCGAAGGGGGGGGTGAGAGATGGTGGTGGTTAGTGGTGGCCGACGGCAGATGTACAGCCACAAAAGTTAAGGCGGCAGCAGTAGTAGTTATGTCATGATTTGTTTCTTCTTGACTCAGGTCATGTATCAGTTCACGTTCAAGTCTCGGGTTAGATTTAGGTGCGCTCGGTGCGACTCGATGTAACTCAGTTCGACTCAGCTCAGTTTGGTTCAACTCGGTACGACACCGAGTCAACTCGGTTCAGACAACACGGACTCAGTTCAGGTCAATAGCAGCCAACGGGTGTTTCGGTTCAGCATTGGGTGTCGGTCAAACAAGTCATCTCAGTCAACTCGGTCAAACCGAGTCAACTCAGTCAAGGAAAGTCAAATCTGGTCAACCGGATCAACACAGTCAAAACCGGTCAACGGCCGACACGAGTCTTGGTAAAAGATTTAGGATGCAATACTTATTTACGTTAATCTGTTTTTAACTATTTCTGTGAAAACGAGCTCGAACCGAACAAGTTGGCGAATTCTTAGTTAAAATTTACTTGAATTTATTTACTAACTTGTTATATGAATTGATTATACGTATACTACGTTGTTGCAAATTATTGAATTTTGAAAAAATAACTACAACTTGTGTTGTCGGGGGCGTCCAAAAACAGAGGAAACTCTGCCCGTTTTTCGAGAAAATCCGAAAACAAAACATGTTTTATTGCAAAACGACAACTATCGGATTCTAACGACTTTTATAGAATCAAATACAAGTGTATAATTTATTCAATAACACTTTACAACATATAAAAACGATGATTCGGATATTATTTACAACAATAAGTATATTTATTATATTTATTCTAAACTTTGAAATCTAGACAATTCTTTTACAGAAACAAATATAATTTATATATTTATTCCGAACAACAAATAACTGGGGTTTCCTCTATAAAAATAAATATAGTTTATATGTTATTTCGAATACCAAACAACACGGCTAATCTTTTATAAAAATAAATATAATACTTTATATTTATTTCAAACGCCTAAACGGCGTATACATATATTTCGACAAATATCATATGAGATGCGATACATAATATGAGTTTGTTATATGTTATTTTCATATAAATGTTCTTTTATGCACGTACGACTTCTCGGGACGACTAACGTGATCATACCGACATATTTATATATTTCTATATAAATATTTATATATTTCAAATCTCTCGGGAGCTAAGTCCTTGAAGACCTATTAATTATTACTGACAACAAACAAACTAAACAAAGTTTAACTTAGTCATGTCGTTAAGTTAACAACTTACCGTCGAGTCATTCGACTAACGATTCGATAGAGCCCGGTGACACATAGTTAGTTACCGCATTTATTTAGAAACTTATAAGATATTCCGTGTTAGGAATATTGTAGAATGCACGCTAGCGAATCACGTCTTGGAAATGCCTTCACGGAATTATATATAGCTAGCTATGCACAAGGATAACAAGGTGAGTTCATAACCCCCACTTTTTATGATTTTACATTTTTATATATGTTTCCGGGGGTGGAAAGACATGCAAGTTATGCAAAAGTACACAAAGTTTCGATGAGCGAAAAATTTATATTTCTAAACCATGTTGCGAAAGGATTTCAATTAACTCAAATGGTTTACCAAATGTTTATGCTCAACATACCAGTTTTACAAAACACTCGCGTATTTTCGAAACGTGCATGAGTTTCATGGATAGGGACGGGATTGCCCTAGTTACAATGGGACATGATTGTCCTACATACAAACAAGAGGACTGGTTGGTCTTGATTTTAGACTTAAACGGGCTAGGCCCATTTTCACTTGTGCGGGGCACAAAGACTCTGTGAGTTCATGCTTCCCCCTTTTCTTTTAAACGTTTTTCGGTTTTATAACAATCGGGGGTGAAATACATGCTATGACGTTTTATGACAAAAGGGTATGTTAGCTACGAGTTTAGAGAAAGAACTGGATCAATGTGTATAAGTAGGATTGATAGCATAATAACCATTAATCACCCACTAATATCTCGGTGACCAAGGTGCAAAGGTGTAGATCTATTGAGTTGTGAGACACGCTCCACTCTGAATAAAACAAGTCTGTTCGGAGTGCTTTTGTGAGCCCTAAGAAACTATGTATGACAAGTTGTCTCGGTTTGGTTATTTACTTATGACACATAATGTCAGGGGGCTCGCTACCCACTGATAGATCTTTAAACCCTAGGAATAACAATAACATACCATGATTTCAATATTGGCTTATGACAATGGTCGATTTAAATATTGGTTTATAAATATGACAATGGCAGGATTTCAACGTTAATGACAATTATGACAGAAAACATTATGACAGAAAACATTTTGTTACCTGTTTACAAATACAACCGTTACATGCATTGGTTTACAAACATAATAGAAAACATTTTGATACCGATATACGCGATACGGCATTTCAAATGTTTTGAGATACTGTGATCTCACGAACCGGTTATCAAAAGATTTATTTTAAATCTTTTTCAAACAAACTATGAACTCGCTCAACTTTATGTTGATTTTTCGCATGTTTCTTTCTCAGGTTACATATACAAACTATGGCACGGTTGGAATAGGAGAAACCATTGGAACTTGAGTACTTAGCGGCGTTCATTTCCTAAAAGTCTTAGCTAATAATTACTTCCGCTGTGCAATGAAGATACCAGACCAGTCATGCCGGCTCTGATGTAATCGGTTTATCGGGGTGTGACATAAATAAGATGATTTCAAAGCCTAAACTTAGTTATTTTTCGGGCTCTACAATTCCATATTGTCAATTTCTGAATTTGAAGATCTAGGAGTCTAAATTGAATTCTTAAGGAAACTAAGGTTCTTGAGTTCTTGAAATTAGGGCTTTTGATCTTAGACATCTATGTTAGTGAAATTGAATTTAGCCTACTGTTCAATATCATATTAAATTACTTCATGTAAATTTCTTTGGGAATTTTTGGACTTCCATAGGATTTTTATGTAATTTTAGCATTATTTATATTATAAGAAATTATATCAAAATTGGAAACCATCGAGTAAAAATTCATGAAAGCTATTTTCCGATAATTTTGGAAGATAATGATAACATGGAATTTTATGTAGGATATATTTGTTTTGTTGATTTTCAAATAATATATAATTATATTATAGAATATAAGTTTGGTAGGTTTTTTTATAAATCGATTATTAAAAAAATGATAGGATTTAAATCTATATATATTCATGTATTTTTAAATAAATAAGATCTTGAGAATTATCGTTAATTAATTTGGTCAAATGTGTAATCTAATATAAGCTTAAAAATAAAAGATACTTGATATGTTTTATTTGTACCATAAGTTAATTATCAGGTTTCGGATTTATTAATTTAGAAGTCCAAGAATAGGTCTAATATATATACATATTGTGGTTAGTTATAAAGCGTGTAAATTAGCTCTAGCCGACCTTTGATTATCTAAATTGTAGACTTATATAATTAATAATATGTTTTAATTTCGTCGTAATCATGATTATTTATTTTTGACTATCTATATAACTCTATTTTCTTTAAAATTATGATTTGTAAATTTTACAATACAAAAGTCCCCAAATCAAGAACTCGAATCACTAGACCCATTGTTGTCGTTCCGTTTATTTAAAATCTTGGTTATATTTATTCTAGGGTGGTTGAGTTAATTGTTATACCTCATGTACTCGTGCGGTAATTCTCGTGGATTAACTTTTCGTAACCTGTGAGTAATCTCTTCTACTTTCCCCCTTTTTAACTTTACAAATTTTGGATGCATCATGTTACACTTTTTGATTTACTTAACATGCTATGATCAAGTGTTATTATGTGAACGTCTTATGTGTATTCTATTATTCTATATGATATCTAATGTCAAGTCTATTACATGCTATTGTTTCTAGTGGATCCAGAGCTGACTAGGTTTCCCACGGTCATGAGTTGTAGCTAGTATCGCCAACAGTATTAGAATCGCTTCTCAGGGCTTGAACCTAATGCACACTATTTTCAGGAGTCTATTTATTTTGGTTGTTTGTGTTGTTATTTGATTGTGTATTCTTGTTTGGTAAATTTGGATATATGGATATGTTGACTATGTTGATGGTATGAGTCCATTTTCATACTAATCTTGAGGTGCATGCTAAAAATATTTAAAAAAATAAAAATAAATATAAAACTGTTTTCTATAAAAGGGGGAAATTACTCACAAACATATTTGTTGACCCAAAATATATTTTTCTAATGTGGTGTAGATTTTCAAGGTAGATAAACAAGTGATGAGGACACGTAGCATGGGCCTTAGGAAATTAAATTGAAATCTTATGATATGCTTGTTTTTGAATAATGTTCGAACAATTTTGATTATTATATGTTATGTGACAATTTAAATGGACATACTTTTAAATATCGTAACAATGGTTAGCTGTCAAGAGCTATGGGTAATCAATCTGCCGTGTACCAATCCGCAGTGGGTCGGGGTGTGACATCCTCACCATTGGTCTGAGTCTGTATCTCTGTCATCGAACCCTAACGGCATCACCACCGTCTTCTCTCACCTATTTAGGATGACCAACATTCTTTCAATATCGTCCTGTCTTAGATCTAGTGGTTGTGGTGGTGCCTTGTGGTTATTGTTGGTAGTAGTTTGGTGTTGTGGCGGTTTAGAGAAAGAGAAATGATAGAGGGATTGAGTAAAGAGGGGGATGAAATTGGTGATAAGTGATTTGCTCTTTGATTTTTTTTTCAAAAAAATTTTGAGTATATTGAGAAACCTAACCTTATGTGCAAGGTAGATTGCCAGATTTAACAGAAAAACTTAACTGGGTTAGGGCCAAAGAACAGAGCATGCAAGATTTTGAAATATTAAGTATAAAACTCGTCAATATTTCGACCAAAGGACACCACCTAAAAATAGTCTTAAGATAAAGGACAAAACGTGTTATATTTCCTTCCTAAAATGGAAGGAAATATGCATTGTTCGTAGGGCTGTAAACGAACCGAACAAACACCTTGTTCTTGTTCGTTCGTTAAGGAACAAGCTTGTTCATGAATTGTTCACGAATGCTTACCGAACGAGATTTCTTGTTCGTGTTCATTCATTAAGGAAACCAACATGTTAGTGAACTGTTCCCGAACACTTGCCATACTTAAATTTACTCTAACAAACACAAACGACGTTTATGAACACAAATGAATACAATATTTATTTTAGAATAAAACTTATATTTTCATCACAAACATTATGAAGAATCCACAAAAAAATAAATAAATACTTAACATAATTATCCGAACACAGTTGCAATGATTATCAGAAACATGATTAACACAAAATTAAGAGTTTGTCAAGTTTTAACAAAAAATTAAATTGAATTAGTGAAATGAGAGATGTTGTGAGAGGCATATAAGATAACTAGGGTTTCAAAATTTTAAAAACGAGAAAATAAAACAAAATACAACATATAAAAACCTTTAAACCAAGGAACACAAATAAACATTAGCGAGCAAACATAAATGAACTCATTACCGAACGCTCACGAATATAGACGAACACATTACCGAACATTCACGAACATAAACGAACGAACGTAACCTCTGTTGATGTTCAATCGTTTTACTTAACAAACGAAATTTCTTGTTCGTGTTCGTTCATTTACTTAACGAACGAAAATAAACGAGCTTCTCGCCGGACGGTTCATGAACTGTTCGCTAAACGTTGGGTTCGTTTACAGCCCTAATTGTTGGAATTTGAGCCAAAAATATTCAGGTCCAACAGTTGTGTCAAACCACATATGACATTTGCCACATAACTCGGTGCATCTAGACCTTTTCCCGCTAAACACTTACCATCATTTCCTTTTTATATTGGGGCGCTTTCTGCACTGTTTTCACCCGTCTAGCTAGCTTATTATTGAATCAACTACATGTCATTCCTTTTAGAATACTCAAAAGTGATTAGGAAAATCTCAATTAAGAAAGAATGTTTAGATATCGACTCTAGTTTGAAATCACGGCCTTTAAAAAATCGTATAAATTTTACCCCAAATCGAAGTACCTTCTTAGTTGTAGTTTCTAATTGCAATGTTCAGACAGATTTGTCATGGATACTGTATATGCCATGTCCTCTCCAAACATTGTAGAATCAAACATATAGAAACATACTTTCATCTTTGAAAGTTTAAATTAGATCAAGGAGCCACTCAAATGACAAAAACCTTCAAGATAATCTCTCATAATATTCAACGAAATTGCTAATACTCCTGGATCAAGTATACAAACTTAACTAAGTTAACATAACCATTGACTTCATTCCAAACCGTATAGAGAGTACATAAAGCATTAGCAATTTGGTGGTTAAAACTTCTTAATGAAATCATGAATGATACTGGTGGCTTCTTTTGGCTTTTCTTGGTTGAGAAAGTGACCAACGCCTTCCAAAACCACAATATCTTGAAGCAATGGCACATCTTTCTTGAATCCACCACCGTGCACATACTCTTTTAACCCTGGTGTTGTATACACCATATCCTCATCCCCAACTACATATATCACTGGTAAATTCACTTGTGCCCCGGTCCATGCCGTAGTGAGCTCCCAATTCCTAAATCAGAGACCAAAAAATTTAGAGCAATCATTGTATGTTTACAACAATAGATAAATGTTAGGTCCCACAATTTTGAAAGCTACGCATCCCAGTAAAAGATGAAATATAGGGTTGTAAGAGAGTGAAGAGGAGGAGTTGAAAAATAGATCTGTTCTTGTAATCAAGTTTGGGTGCATTTAAGTTTACCCGAGCCTTATAATGTGCATAGCTTCACATGCCTTGTGAAGTCCATGTCACCTCCTTGTAGAGGTGCACAAATCGGGTTTTTGTAAATACCAGATTTCGAGTATGGAACCGATTCCGGATATGATTGGGTATTAGAAAATCAGGTATTAAGAGAAACCGGGTAGGGTTCGGGTACAGGTATTGGAGAGAAAAGTCATACCCTATGTCTTGGGTAGGGTATAACCGGGTATTGAAACTGGGTACTAATACCCGATTTAAAAAAAATCTATTTTTTTTAATTTTATATAGAAATAAATGCCTTTAGAAATTAAATTTGGTTTGTAATTTGTAAAATTAATTAAAAACAAATTATACTAACATAAATTCACTCAAATACAAATTAGTTGTTTTATAATATGCATTTTTAAAAAAAACTTATATATAAAAGTTGCAAAGTAAACATAAAAATATTCCTTAAAAATTCAGGTATTCTATCGGATATTAAAAAAAACGGTATCGGGTATAGGGTATAACCGGGTTCGGGTATAGGATATGGCCGGTTCCGGGTATTTTTCGGATGTAAATCGAGTACGGTTTCGGTTACGTGTATTGAGCTCATAATGTATACCCTATCCATACCCTACGGGTAGGGTCGGGTTTGGTTACGAGTATACAATACTCGGGCACAAAAGTAACCGGTTTCAGGTTTTTTTTATCAGATCCGGTTACGGTTCCGGGTTTTTTGAGCACCTCTACCTCCTTGGTGATCAAAAGTGGCCCAAACCTTAATATCTTCATCACCATTAAAGTTAAGAGAGAACTTAGCCTTTCCAATTCCTAACATCCAACCTATGCGGTTATGGCCGTAAACTAACACATGTTTCTTGGGGCAAAGGACAAGGGGGGTGTGACTAAACCTAGCTAGGCCCAATTAAGATCTGCCCTGACCCATAACCTACTTGCCAGCCTGTCACTAACACCAGCCTATTCAATTATGATAAAAAATTAACCAACCATATGCCAAAAAATAACTGTAGGACTAGCTAGATGGTTGCAAATACATACATATCCAATGCGCGATAATAGTTCAAGCCGCCTGAGAAGCCAGTTTGATCAAACTTGTCAACGTTATACTTAAGGTCCTCTTCGGATAACCATGGAGGCAACGGCAATGGACCATCCAAAGCTTTCAATCCAAACGGATCCGATTTAGGTAAACAAGGCGGTCCTGGTGTCCTATCTGTTAGAATTTTTTTAAGCACTTCTGCTGTTTCATAGCTTTTTATCTCATCCTCCATAACTCCATCTTCCTAAAGAACACAGACATTAACATGTTACATGTAACACAAAGAGAAAAAAGTTAATGTCTACTGCATGGTGATAACAACCCATGTTACATTAAAGTCGCATATGGTTGTTTTTTTCTTTAAAGCATTTATTACATGTAACTCCATCATATTATCGTTGGAGCATAACGTACAAGAATCCTAAGCACAATATTGGTGGCCTTTAAATTTTCAATCGACATAAATTCAGAATCGCCAGTTCAAAACTAAATGCTGGTAGAATAATATTTTCTGTCACATTTATGCTAACACGCCTATTCAAACTATTTTACTCTGGTTTAATACAATTAATTCTCGCCGTTCAATAATATTTTCTGTCACATTTATGTTAACGCGCCTACTCAAACTATTTTACCCTAGTTTAATACAATTAATCCTCGCCATTCAATAATATTTTCCGTCACATTTATGTTAATACGCCTACTCAAACTATTTTACCCTAGTTTAATACAATTAATCCTCGCCGTTCAATAATAATTTCTGTCACATTTATGTTAACGCACCTACTCAAACTATTTTACCCTAGTTTAATACAATTAATCCGCACCATTTCAAATTTAAAGAAAAAAAGACAAGTATACGCACTTTAGTAAATAATTTTATAGTTTACTATTCTCCAAAGATGGTGTTATGTGGTTATAATTAAGAGTTTTACTTCTAATCACGAGACTTGAACATTTATTAGGTATATATGCTCGCTAAAAAGGATATATACTACCGATGATTAGAGGTGACTCAACTCCAAAAAATATAATCTGATGTTTAGGGCCGACAAGTAGGATTTAGGGTTTATTCTCGTTTAATCTTCGTGTTGTGTTATGATATTTAGAGGAAATAATTTTGTATACTTTGGATGGGTTTCGTTTTAAATAAAATTCATCCAACTTTAATATATGTCTATGTGTGCAAGAAATCATATAAAAACATGTGTTATTATTGGAATCGTAAACCAAAAGAGATTTACTTTTTTCTTTTTACAATTTTAAAAATAGACAAAAAAAGGGATACCATTACGTGAAAGTAGGGTACTTTAAGGATAGCATAAAGGTGTTTTATAAATGTGGAATAAAAATGTAAACGTAAAGACGTGTCGACCAACGTAAACCTTCTTCATCGTTGCGCCCCTGCTCCTACACGTTTGACTAGAATTTACAAGGGCGGTCCTCCCTCTCTCCTCGCCTCTCACATTTCTCGCCCATTTCCAACAAGTTAAATCTCTCTCTCCTTGTCATGTCCTACCCATCTCTTCTCTCTCCCCTCTCTCTCTCTCTCTCTCTCTTACGAATCTGCCACAGATTTCTTCGACTCACTAGCGATGGAGATGGTCTTTTGATGGCTATAACATGGTATCTTGTGACGGAATATTTAAAAGAACATAAAATCTTGTAACGGTTTTTTGTGACGTTGACCTTAAAAAGTAATAAAATATTGCACTTTTGTAGGATAACTCAAAAAAGAATAACTAAGCGCCAAAACAAGTAACAAACTAAAAATATTTCCACTAGAAAAAAAAGTAAGAAAGTTACCTGAAACCTGCACATATAATAATCTTCACCAAAGAAAGTTTTCATGGTTTCAATGGGCTTCATCTTCGGATGCCTAGGCCGGTACGGCACCGATATGCACGCATAAGCCTTAACCTTTTCAGGCCTAAACATGCACAAATACCACCCAATCATGGCACCCCAGTCATGGGCCACCAGGTATACCGCCTCACCGCCCATCGAGTCTATAAGTGCCACCAAGTCCCCAACGACATGAAAACATGTATAGCTCGTTGGGGACTTCGGGGCATCTGTGTCGCCGTAGCCACGTAGGTCTGGAGCGACACAGTGGTAGCCGAGGGCGGCAAACGCATGGATCTGGTGGCGCCATGTGTACCACAGCTCTGGGAAGCCATGGAGGAAGAGGATTATGGGGCCTTCACCCTTTTCAGCTATGTGCATGTTGATTCCATTCACTCTCACGGTTCTGTGCTCTATGCCTTCCATTGTGGAAGTTGGAGGTTGGAATTGAAAGTGGGTTGGCATTTTGGGTGAAGTTTGGCTTCCTTTTGTACTCGCTAAAGTTCAAAAATATTGCGTGGATCCAGAAATAATATATTGTTTTTGTTCTTTTGAATTCTTGTATGGAATTTGGACTTTAGTAGATAGGGATATATATGGAGTTTTCTTAAATATATTTAAATTTGAGGTTGAGAAAAACAGAAGGGGGGATATATTTACATCCAACTAACCATTCCTTATGTTGGTTTTATTCCTAACTATTCACTAGGGGCAAAAGAGTCATTACGGTTTGGTAACTAATTAAGTAAATTAGAGTTTGTTTTTGAATCTGTTTAGCAGGTCAAGTCAGGAAGTTTAAATTTGGGTTAGATAAGTGTAAAGGATTTTATTATATTAGTTTATTATGTTTTAGTTTGAATGGAATTAGTATAGGTCAAGTATTTAATAAAGTGTCGGAGAACAAGTGTTTATAAAAAAAACTTGCCATGATTTGCTTTTTATTTACATGGTTATACCAATTAGATTTGCTTCAATTGGTATTAGAGCGAAGCCAAGAAGTTGATCAAACGGCAATGAGGAGGAGTACTTTTTAAATCAAACAACAAGAAGGTTAATTAAGATTGGGTTTGGAGAATTTCTTAGCCAAGAAGAAGATAACGAAGGCTTGTTTCTTTCGATTGACAACCAACGAAGTTGGGTGCAACAAAAACAAGATTAGTAGGAGCTGAAGGGGGTTCGTTTAGCAATCAAAGAAGAGAGAATAGTGGTGGCTTGTTGTGTTGGCGATCGATAGCAACGTGTGCAGATCGATCATGGGGATTTTTTAGTTTAAAATCAATCGATGGTAGTTTTTCAGATGTTCACAAGTGGGAAAGATGGTTGAACCACAAACAAACGTGGTCTCTATACCGATTCGAGCAGTGGGCTCTATGAACTATTAGTGTCCCGTTCTAAAGAATATAAACCATCTGGAGTAGGCAGTAAGGGTTAGGACGATCTTGGATGCAAACACATTCTATGGGGTCATTGAACCCACAAGTGGGGCTATTGTGGATCCAAAAAAGTCGAAGATGGCAATCGCTTTTTTGTTTCAAGCAATACTTGATGATCTCGTGTTGCAATTAGCTGGTTACACTGAGGCCAACATGTATGGGATGCTTTAAAGATAAGGTTTCTAGGGGCGGATCGAGTTAGAGTACCCAGACTTCAAACTTTGAGGAGAGAGTTTGAAAACACTTAGATGATGGAGGGAGATTCAGTTGATGATTTTGAGGGTATATTGAGAGAGTTAATGAGGCAAAAAAGTCTTGGAACCACTATCGAAGAGGGAAACTTGGTGAGAAAATTGTTGGAGGACTCAATGCCTAGATCGTTCATTCAAATTGTAGCATCTATTTAGCAATGTTTCGAGTTGGATACTACGAGATTCGAAGAAGCTATTAGGAGACTGAAGGCCTACGAAGAGGAATGTTACGATACCCCTAGATCCAAAAAAATTAAGATACCCCTGAATATGTTTTAGATCCGCCACTAATCACGACTTTTGTAACCAGCATGAACTTTTCAGCCTTGTATATCATTTTTCTAATTCCAACGTACTTCCACTTTATTCAATAATATAGGTTGGCTATTTTATTCATCAATTTCCACTCATCTTTGTTTATTCTCCATGCTCATCAAATAATATTAATGTTTTCCATTTGCAAACTTTTGGAGTATTTATTTATTTAAATAAAAGCTGATTTTTTTTTATATAAATACATCAAATATTAATGAAATTTAAATCATTAATAACAATTATACAGGTTTTTATTTTGAAATTTATAAAGCGTGTAAAATATAAGAATTTAGATTTTTAAAAGTTCTATAAAATTTCATTTAAGATTTAAAGTTTATAAAATTTGATTTAAAAATTGTGAAACTTATAAAATAAACCTAATAAGCTTTCTTTTAAATAAATAAGGCAAGTTATTAAAAGAAAAAAACTACAGGCACTAGTATTGCTTTTTTTTTCAAAGTTTTTGTGTCATAATTCTGTGATTCTTAGACTGTGTTGATTGAATTATGTGATTAAGGATTTAGGGTTTTGTTTTGTGTTTGATTTGGGGAAGAAGGGTATCGTAGAGCTCATTAAAAATCAATAATGGACGTGACTATTCAAAAAAAAAGAAAGAATCTAGAGTGGTTTGTGTGCTGCGGTGTGAACCTGACCCGAAGGGGACCCAAGTTCGATTCGGGCTCCCCTTTGCTTTTTCTCTGTTAATTGTTTTATTAGTTTAATTTATTTTATAAATCTGATTATATTAATAATAATCTGTTTTATTTATTTGTAGATTAATGTTGGGTTATGTAAGATCTGCTAATGATGAAAGCTAAAACCCAAGGAAACTATCTTTCCTACCTTATGAAATAAGTTGGATTACAAACTATAGTCCAGCAGTTTTCCCCTTTGAAGGCTTGTTTTCCCCTTTGAAGGCTTCCCAAACAACCACCCAAACTACTGGAACAGAACTACTGTATCAACCAAAACATGAAGATAAGTGCAAAGTGTTGGGTCAACAAGTTAACAGCTAAGTCAACAAAGTCAAGGCTGAAAACCAGAATACCAAGTCAACAAGTCAAACAAGACTAGAAGTACTAGAATCCAAAACTACTAGTTGTTTTCATTGTTTTAGTAATAGTTTTATATAACAATGTTTACTTCTAACTGTCTAGCAGTTTTGCCTAACTGCTGATAATTACATCATTAATGAGTTATTTAGGGTCATTTTCATGGTGACGTCATCAACAGTTCTCTCCTTTATATATAGTTCATTATGTAAATGTAATAGTTAACTCTAAGAGACAAAAAAGCAGATGAACTTAGAGAGAGAGTGCACCTTACGAAGGGTATTATATTATACTGATTGATTGTATTTAAACATTTGATTATATTGAAATCATTCTGCAATCATTCCCAAATCTAGATGTGTTTCTAATGATGTGTTTATAACCATTGTTTGATTGATTTTCTTAATTGATTAACACCGTATTATCAAAAACACAAACTATCACACTCTCAGATCCAACAATTGGTATCAGAGTAGGTTACACTAAATTGACTTAAACTTTGATTCAGAAGATAAACTAGCTCATATTGATAACTGATTGAGTGATCAAAAGGACTCAAGAAGAACTAGACCGATCAGAACATTCAATTATTCTGATACTCTATTTTCAAAAAAAATCTCAATAGAACTTAGAGAGATGTTAATCACACATGATCCTCACAATACCGGATCGGCAAATAAGCCTTCGTTGTTCATTTGTCATGAATTCAAAATTTGGCAATGAAGGATGTGTCACCACTTATCCTAGCAGAACACTTGTTGCTGGAGGTCTATGGTTTAGGATATTGCCTCTGTACCAAGTACAGAATTACCAAACACAATTATTCATAAAAACACCACAGAATATACTCTAAGCAAGATTTCCAGAAATCGGAGCTCGATGCTAAAGCATTCGGGATACTGGCAATGGCCTTATCCAGTGAAATCTATGTTTGAGTACTCCATTGTGAGAATGCCAAAGAGTTGTGGGATGCTTTAAATGAACAATTTGGTGGTACAGATGAAGTGTATGAGAATAGTAGGGAAATTTTAAACTAACAGTATGCAACATTCACTCATGTTAAAGGGGAATCTCTGACTCAACAGTTTGAGCGATTCAATTCTTAATTAGTAAGCTTAGGCTTGCTAATCAAACTTATATAAAAGCTGCTCTAAGTTATAGATTTTTGAGATCTATCCCTGACAAGTGGAATACAATTAAAAGTGTTTTAAGAAACTCTATTGGATACAAAGAGATGCTTCTAACATAACTTCATGGCAAACTCCTCACATTTGAGAGAGAACTAGACCAGAAACAAAAGTTGATGTCATTAGAAAAGTTGTTGATGATTACTCCTTTGGTAATTCAACGTTCACGAGTCATGATGGATTATCATCAATCAACCATGGGGATGATCGGAGTTATGATCAGTTCATTAACATAATTGCTGGATTTAACAACTCTCCATGCATTGGAAACAGAACCTTGCTCTTATGATGAATGGTCAACAACCTATGGATTCGATTGATCAAGAAGAATTGGATATCCTTGACACGTTTGCTCTACTGAGTTTAAAAACAAACCAATTCTATAAGAAAACTGGTAGGAACTATCCTGGTCTGTAAGGGAAGGGTAAATTTGAGAAGGAAAAATCCATAGTGGAGTATCATAAATGTCATAGACTATAGCATTTTGCCAAAGAATGCAGATGCCTCACTCAGAATTCTCTATCGTATGTTACCGACTTTACTAAAATGCCTCTTATCCAATCATACAAGTAACAGCTCACTTTTCTCAATCACCTAGGTTAACATATGTGCAGTATGCTTATTTACCAGACAAAAATCAAAATTCTCAATTCATAGTGTCACATATACCCTTACATACCCCCACATCTGTTAAAACTATATCACAAACATAAACACCAGCAGCTAGATACACTGCACCAAATTCAAGGCATACCCAGAGAAACTGAGTTGTGGCATAGAAGGTTATGTCATATTAACTTGCAGACAATTAATGATGTATCTAAGCAAGGTCTTGTGAGAGGACTTCCTAGGAAATATTTCAAGTGTGATCAACATTGTATCTCTTGTCTTAAGGGAAAACAACAAAAAGTCTCTTATAAGTCCAAGAAAAGGTATTGTCTAGTCATAGTGGATGACGATTTAAGATTTACATGGACTTATTTCTTACACTCAAAAGATGAAACTACTGAGATCATAAAGAATTTCATCATCATGGTAGAAAAGCAGTATCATCGGGTAAAATAAGTTCTAAAAATTATGTTTTTGCTAATTTACAACTGATAGCATCGTGATAAAAAAAAAGAACCGACTAAGAAAATTATAAAAAAACGGGCATAACAAATCTTTGTAAAGTTTGATTATATATGCACTTTTACACTTCCCTTTTCCATAAAAAGTGAGTTTTGAGCCTTTACCGAGCATACAAATTTATATCTAAACTAATTGTTCACATTTTCTTTTCTTGTGTGATTAGCCGTTTGGTTCTTACAAATCTAGAACTTGGCAAAGCAATACATTTTGTAGCCTTACCAACACAAATCTAAGTAAGTAAATAGGACTATAACCCATTTTTCTTTCTAAACCATTATTTTTCTTTTCTTTTTTTCATCCTTCGCCAAAATATCCCCCAGTAAACCCCTTTGGGCCTTAACCTTTTTCATTCTAAAACCCGCAAAAACACAAACTTTTGCAAAAATAACCACCCACATCCATAAAACTTTTTATTTTCACACCCCTTATTTTAGTAAAAAGTTTGGTTATAAAATTACGAATTATGGCTTAGTTTCAACTTTAGTTAAAAGAAATGGTTCAGTTTTTTTTCTAAGCCACAAAAAGAATTCTAACAACCGAAACCTTTTACATTTTTCACCAATTTTTATCCAACAAACAACTACCCGAGCCAAAACCTACCCTTTTAAAAGTCCTCTTGATATTTACAAGGATTAAAATGTCAAAAAGGAGAAAGTTTGATTGATTGTCAAGCCTATGGTAGGAGTAACCTCCACTTCGGAACCGAGCGTTTCCACTTAAATATCTTCGGGAGAGAGTTGAGTGAACACTTGTTAGGTGTATAAATATGTATATAACTAAATAGAATTTTATAAAGGCATGTTATGCCCGAAATAAATATTTTTTTCTTAAGATGTGTTTTATATAAATCATGACTAAGAAGATTGTAAATAAAATAAAAACAAAATAAATTTAGAACCTGGAATCCCGACACTCTAAAGATAAGCCCAAAAACTTCTCTTCTACAAATTCCATTTGGGTGTGTAAGTCACATTATAGAGTTTTGCTTGAGTAAAAGCAAAGATTCAAGTGTGGGGGTATACGCAAAATGCAACATATAAATTACATCAAACAAAACGTAAAACCAACCCTTTTTCGGTACTAATGTTGGAAAAAGCGTGTTTCTTTGTTTACTTTAAAATTACAGGATCAAAATAACTTAAAAGAACAAAAGGAAAAAATTAACAGCAAAAACCAACACTAATACAATGAAGGAGGATTAACACAACTTGCCGAACCTCAATACACATCCAAAACAACAAAATAGAGAAGAAATAAGCTCAGGCACGGGCCGTGCCCACCAAGCACGGGGCCGTGCCCAAAGAAGATTCTCTGCAGATGAAGACAAACAGAACAAGACAACTGACACGAGGTTGTGCCAAGCCAACACGGGGCATGGTCAACGCTAAGATTCGCAGAATCTTGATAGTACAGCAAGTACACTGACCACAGGGCCGTACTCTGTCACCATGGGGCGTGTTAGTACACAGAACTGACAACTACAGTTAATGAAGGGAGAGAAAGATGCCTACCACGGGGTCATGCCAGCCTTCTGTTTCCAGCTATAAATAGGAGTGCTTAGCTGTTGAGAAAGGCATCCCTTGGCAAACCACTTCTCTCACACTTTCCATTAGTCCACCACCACTATGACACCAACACCCACCACTATCATCCATCTTTCATCTTTTAGAGTGTGTAGTAGTCTCGGGATCCAAGATTGATTATAAGAGTTCTTGTCCAACAAAGGCCATGTTTGGCTAAATCTCTAACATCACTTGGTGAAGACAAATCCTTTATATTTTACTTTTGATTTCCAATCTTTGGCAACTTTTTATTTGGGTATGTATTAATGACTTTAATAACTAGTTTCTTATATTGAAAGTGAATTTTAGCTAAACATCTCTTCATGTCTTGTTGATTCATTCATTCGTGTCTTTACGGTCTATATAAAGCGTGTTAACTGCCTGGAAGGGGGTTAGATGGGTGTTTGGGTAAATTCTTGTCTCGTTCAGTGTATAGATTCTACGAGAACTTGGTTCAAGCTTAGTAGGACTTCACGAGAGGTAGGTCTTAACCGACTTGGGAGAAGTAAGAAAGGTTTGACCTCCTTATAAATAAAGTACTATTAAAACTTTATCCGGCCTTGCGAGACTGTATCCCTGCTGACTCAGACCAATATGGCCGAGGGTAACGCTACTTGGAAGGGGGCCTACCATATTTTGCATTAATAACTTACTTAATTATCTTTCAATATTCCGACCTTGCGGGACTGTATCCCTGCTGACTCAGACCAATAGGTTGAGGGTAAGGCTACCTGGAATGGGGCCTACTATTATAACTAAGATAATCTCTTAAAAATCCCTACGTGTGAAAATCATCAAAGGAAACATAAAGGAGGAGTTGGAACCAAGTGATTCTTTCTTGTCTATTTGTTTTCTATTTTTATTTACGTTTTTATCTTTATTTTATCTTTCAAAAATACTTTTCTCGAAACTTGATTAGATTAGACGTTGACAATAAGCCGGTATTAAAAGCTCTTGTGTCCTTGAACGACCTCGGTATCTTACCATCACTACACTACGTCCACGATGGGTGCACTTGCCCTAACGTGCGTAGAGTGGTAGTATTGTATTGTGTTTTATAAATGTAAAGTTTGATTCATGAGTAAAAAGTGCCTAAAATATACATAAAAATTAACCACACTCGACACACGTCATTACAATCACATCTTCAATTACCATTACTAGAGCTAAACACATTTCTCAAACATCTATTGATACGAAAAGGGGGGAGATGGTACAAAACTTGTCAAACTATTTTTATAAATCAAACCCAACTTTATGGGAAACTTACAAGAATATGGAAAACTTTTAAGAAAAACTAGTATTCTTCCTACCCCAGAAAATTTTCACTACTGATTTGGGAGCAGGGAAGAATCAAGATAGTAGGCAAATAAGGATTAAAGTGGATTCTTCCACAAAACTTCATATCATGAATGATCAAGGAGTTACGTATTATCATCAAATCCAGTACTGCTAATAGAAAACAACTAGAAGCCCTGAACATAGAATAATTGGCAGTTTTCAAATTCAGCACTTTACAAATGATAAAGTTGCTCAGTTGAAATCCTTTATAAGCTTCTTAAGGGCATTGCCTTATCAGAATTTCAAGAGAGCTATTCATACTTTGATAAAGGCTTTGTGAAGCAAATTGTTCCACATCTCACAATGGTCTATGAATGGAAACATGATCTTTTGTTCTTCTTATGAGGTCCATTCTTCCCTAACCTAGAGACTAAGAAATCCGAAGCTACTTACAGATTAAAAGATGTGATGACCAGAGAACCTTTCTTTGAGGTCAGGATGGATGACCATGATGAAGATAAAATCTTGTCCAGGTCAACAGTTTTAGCAATATATTTCTAAGACTTTTCATCAGCAAATGAGAGAATAACAGACAGAGAATAATAAGTGTGATTTTGGCATCTGTAGATCTAGAGAAAATTGTTGGGTTATGTAAGATCTGCTGATGATGAAAGCCAAAACCCAAGGGAACCATCTTTCTTGGCTAATGAAATAATTTGAAGTACAAAAACTAGTCTAGAAGCTTCCCCCTTTAGAGGCTTACCAAACAAACCACCCAAACTACTAGAATAGAACTGCTGCATCAACCAAAACATGAAGAGAAGTACATAGTGCTGGATGGCTAAAGTGTTGGGTCAACAAGTCAACAGCCAAGTCAATAAAGTCAAGGCTGAAGACCAAGTCAACAAGTCAAACAAGACCAGAAGTAATAGATTTCAAAAATGTTGGATCTTTCTAGCTGTTTTAGAATCCCAATTGTTTTCACTGTTTTAGCAATAGTTTTATGTAATAGTGTTTATTTATAACTATCCATCAGTTTTGCATAATAGTTGGCAGTTACATCATTAATGGGTTGTTTAGGGTCGCTTTCATGGTGACGTCACCGACAGTTTTCTCTTCTATATATAGTTCCTTCTGTAAATGTAATAATTAACTCTAAAAGCCAAAAAAGTAGAAGAACTTATAGAAAGAGAGTGTACACCTGGTGAACGGGAGTAATTTGTACTGATTGATTGTGTTGAAACATTTTATTATATTGAAATCGTTCTACAATCATTGCAAAATCCAGTTATGTTTACGATGATGTGTTTATTATCACTGTTTGATCGATATTCCGAATTGATAAAAAATGTTTTCTAAAAAACACACACTATCAAACGCTCTTAGATCCAACAATTAAATATGTTAGAAGATTTCTGAAAATTTATATATTAATAGTTTTAGAAAAATAAAATTTATTTTATTTAAGTTTGTAAAACTAAAACTTATAATCATTGATTTTAAATTAATTCATTACTCCATTATATAATCTATTCAGGAACTAACTTTATAAAAATTAAAACTAGTTTTATAAAATTTTACAAATTCTTATCAAATAAATCTTATCTATTTGATAAATAAATTACACATTATAATTATCATTTATATTCTATATATTTTCACACTATGAATTAATTATTTTCCTCATTAAGTAAATGTCCAAAACTGATAACTATTTAACGAACTCGTGTTACGTCTAATTATTTGTTTTTATATCAATTATTAATTATTTTAAACGTTTAATTATCTGTTTTTTTTTAATCAAAAACTCAATTGTCTTAAATAAATAGCTTATACCCACCTTAAGCTATCAAATTAAACATTTCAACATCAAAACCCTAGAGTTCTCAAATCAGACAAAATCCCTAATGCCCTAAAACCCTAGCTTTAGTTATTACGATAAAACCCTTATTTTATAATTATTATAATATTATAATACGGTAACACTTGGGGTTTTCTCCCCACATCTTACATACTTGCAACTTGATTGGTTTTCTTACACTCTAAGGTGAGTAAATAATCCTAATTTTACTTTGTTGCTTTTGAGGTGATAGATATGTTACAACTATTTTCTTTAATTACTTCATGCAAATTCAGCTATGATATGGCTTATATGATTGGTAATTGATTTTTGTTTGAAACTTGTTTGGTTGACTAAACTTATGCAATTATTTACTATGGTCTAGCCAAACGATGGTATGCTATTGTGCTATAGGATTGACACACCATATCCATATGGGAATGATAAAAAATGACTATCTTTTGTGCTAGGAAAACTTTAGGCTACCTACTTGTCAACTAAAGTTTGAATATACAACGAGTGACCATATCTTTTTATGTAATTGCTTAGTTTATTGTATAATGCCATATGAATCAATTAAACCTATGTTACTCACTAACTTCTCGAAGTTGACGCTTGATTTTGCATATGTTTCAGGTGGTAGAAACTGATGACTCCAAGACTCATGACACATAGGAATCTTGGAACTTTTGCCTTAGTTTTAATATTAAACTAAACTATTGTTATGTTTTGCTTACTGAATAAGTTGTTTTGGTTCTTTGAACAATGTAATTTGGATTAATATTATATTTAAACTTTAGTTAGTGCCATGTGTTATTGATCAATCTTGTGGCGTGACACGCTAATGTTTCTGTCGCCGGTTGGAGTGTTACAACTTTCTTTCCCCAATGTTATCTCACGCTCGCTTTCCACGGTCACCAGGAAACCTAATGAAACCAACATTTACTTAAAGTGACCATTGAAAATTGGTTGGCCGATAAGAGGTTTCACAATTGCTTATCCACTACTTGTGATTTTGTTAACTTGCGATGTTGGTCCACTAGCGGAGCCATGAATTTTTTTCCATTACTATTAGGTTTAAGGTAATCAGACTTATAAAAACTCGTCATCATAATTTTTAGGAAAGGTCGAGTCACTAATAAAAGACAAAATTATAATAAAATTAGATTACCTTTGAAAAAAAACAAGTCAAAAATTATAATAAAATTAGATTATCCTTGAAAAAACAAGTCAAAGGTTGATAATCCTATAATGTATTACTAATGAAGTCCAAAATTAAAATTTGAAAATCAAGAATCAAAAGTTGTTGACTTTCTTTTTAAAATCATTCAATCACTTATAAACAAATAAAAAACAACTAAAGTTAATAATCCTGTAAGGTATCATTAAAATCAATAATTTAACCCTTAAATTTAGTCATGTCTACAATCACATAAAATATTACAGATCTAATTTCAACTTTAATCAATGCTAAAATAACATAAACACACCTTATTTCAACTTCAATCATGTCTATATTTTATTTTAAATTTTGAAAAAAAAATAACATTTACACATGTCTAATCGTCCTTGGCTCCCCTCTTCGGTTGTCCATCTCGGCCTCTGGCTTACGGTTTACCGACTCGTGACTCATGAGGAACTGAGATCGAATTAGGCGGTTTTTTATTATTATTTTGATTTTACAAGTGAAATTAAATAATTATGCATTTGATTGGTTATTGGGTTAAAAAGTAAAAAAATAAAAATAAAACATGGGTCTTTAATAGTTTAAAGTGAAATATATATTAGATGGAATTAAGGGCATTGGGTGTGCCTTCAAGCTACATGGCGTGTCTTGCCTTTTCATGTCTAGGCTTTGCTCTATGGTCTACTGGAGGTGCTAGTAGTTTTCCGGTTTCGAGGCATGAGGCATATCTGGACAACGTTTCTCTATTTTCTTTAGTTTTTCACCGGATTCGCTTCCTTTGTTCAACTTGGGTTTGTTTTCCCTTGAATATCAAAATTAAACCAAAATAAGCCTATTTTAAATATTTCTTTAACAAAACATAATAAAAAAGTGGGTGTAAATTGATATAAAAACATGTGCACTTTTTCTTATATCAAAGCTCATGTTAAGGTTACCTCGTTTTTCCTCAGTTTTGCCAGAACATAGAACATATAGTGATACACTGGTTTAAAGTTAGCAAAGTAATTCTGCGTTTAATATTGCTACCTCGCGCGCCTCTCATGTCGTGTTCCCGTTAAGGGTCCACAGACACATAAGTACTTGGTAACAATATTGTCAGTCGTTCTACTTTAACGTATTACCCAACCCCCATTTATTGTTTTAACTTTTACCCCAAGCGGATAAGGTGCTTTACCAGAAGGCTCCCTAAGGATCTGGTGAAACACAATAAGCCTTTTACCGAATCTGATGGTTGTACCTGAAACTCATCACCCGAATTTAGCTCAATACAAGAGACCTA
Source organism: Scalesia atractyloides (assembly GCA_947069175.1). Lineage (NCBI taxonomy): Eukaryota > Viridiplantae > Streptophyta > Magnoliopsida > Asterales > Asteraceae > Scalesia > Scalesia atractyloides. The sequence goes on from CAMTDV010001633.1 coordinate 31,510,220, forward strand.
CTTGTAAGCTCTAGTTCAATACCAAAAGCTTACCATCGCATCTGACTAAGGGTACTAGAAGCCATACACACTCTCAGTTATGAAAGTTAAGTTAAATTAATTTAGTCAAAGTAAGTTATTAAGTTAATTTATTAGGAGTCAAATGATCTTATCACAAAAGATAATAAATTAAGAGTTGGTAAAAAGATAAACATGTTAATGACTGAAAATAAAATACTAAATTAAAACGTTAATCAAATTCAAGAGAGTGAGAAGCTAAGAGGTTACAACCATTTGGAGATGACTATACCTTTACCAACGGCGATTATCGACTCGTGATGATCAAAACCAAGTGAAATTGTGTATAAAGTGTTCCTCGATCCTCATAAATACATTATTAGTGAACTAAACGACTGATGTCAACTCGTAGGCCTTCCTCGTGGAACCCATCTCTTCTTGTTGGCACTAAGACACAAGAAGAAAGAAAGAGAACACTCTATAATTACATGGAGGTACAAAGGCACACTTCAAGTGGCACTACACGACAAGGCACATCCCAAGTGGCGACCAGGGTGCATAGTTGTGCATCGTATATGTCTTTTTGTCGGCTGAATGTTCAGAATCTGTTACTTTGTTGTTGGAATTAGGTACAAGCATGACTATGTTTGTACTATACATGGTCGTGCATAGGGACAGGTGCCCAGGAATTCTAGTTGTCGTACTTATGTCTCTTTTTGTCTTTTCTATGGCTTGGTCATGCACGGTTGTGCACATGGGTGTGCTTGATCATGCCTCTTCAGCTCTTGTCTTCGTTTGCTTCGTACAAGGCTGGTTGAGGTTGCATGGGCATGCCAATAGTGTGCATGCCATGCGTAGGCTGCAGATTGTTTTTTTCTTTCGTTTTTCGCTTCTTTTTGTTTTGGAAGCCTAAAAGGCCAAAATCATATAAATGGAATGATTTGGGTACTATTTCCTGATGATGAAGTCTCAAAAGTACATAAAAATAGGATAAAATGCATATAAAGCATGTATAAATGATGACACATTATAATCAACACCGCAGATAAATTGGGATTGGATTTAGGTTCATGAACCCGATTTTGGTTCTAAGAGTGGGAAGTCGAGGATAGGTGGCACTCCCTAATTTGTTAAAAGAAATGGACGTTCAAAATTTTGGTTTATGAATCCGATTTTGTAATGCCTGTTATGCTTTTGGTTTACGTTTAGATAATTTGGTTTAAAATAAGCTTTCATTTTGATTCACATATAGTGCCCTCTTTAACCTTTACGGTAACCATTTTTGCTGGTTTCTAATTACCCAACCAACATGGCTGGATTGATTTTTCATTGCTGTAAAATATAAATTATTTTTTAACCATGAGATTTTATTTCAATATAAATTATTATAAATCCTAATACTCCTTTCATTTTCGAGCATATCATATTCACAAATCAAAATGTTAATTTTAATTATTTAATGGTTTTCGTAAAAAAAATATTTTGATGAAAACAAGGTTGTTGGGACCATGATGGGTTTCAGAATAAGTGATACCTGTGGTCAAAACTCTAATTTCGAAACCATTAGGGTAGTTGATGAGAGTAAATATCTCAGCCATGAAACCATTAGGGTAGTTGATGAGACTAAATATCTCAGCCATAATACTTTTAATTTACTTTTCTTTAATATCAATTTTTTTTCCAATTTGTTAAATGACTTCCAATCCTAATTTACACATATTAATCACCTATTTTTATATCTTCTAGGACTTCAAATTTACATTTCTTGTAGGACTTCATCACCAGGATGGCTCGATGGGAACAATCTTTTACATATAGATCACATAATATTGTAATTGTCCCCAATTGGACTTACTTCCTGGTGTTTAAATGTTGTGGTACAAAATTAAAAGATGAGACTACAGATCTAGGTATTGTTGTTAAAAAACATATAATTCTGTACTTGAAAAGATTTGAAGACACACTACTTTGTGAGAGGTAAAAACAATACCACTAAATCATTGGGTTATGGATATAAAGTGAAATGTGAACATATAAAAATTAGAGAAAGGTGGACGGATAGTCTTTGTGGTTCGCTCCGATTTCACCTTTAGTCCCCACATTTTCAAAATTACAAATATAGTCCTCAATTTTGGCAAATCGTTCTCAGATAGTCTCTAACGTGGATGAGGGTTAGTTTTTAGTATTAAGTAGGTGTGAAATTACTAACATGCCCTTCAGTATAAAAACTTAATTAAGTATTAAATAAACATTTATTTGTGGGCCTCACTTTTTATAAAACAAAACAACACCCACTCCCACCTTTCTCATTTCACCCTTTTTATTCTCTCCGTTCTCTTTCACCGGACAACAACCACCATCACAACCCCACCCATACCATTAACCTGCAAATCTGAAATAAAAAATACAACCTACAAATTGAACTCCTAACCTACAACAAATATCCTAAACGAATCAAACTCCAAACAATCGTCGGATAAAAGTACCAATTTGAACTCCAACCGACAAACCCACCCCTACCGCACCCCTCCGGCCGGCTAACCAACTCCGAGCACCCCAACCCCCACTGTTGCGAAACCACCCACCAAAACCACCGTCGACCCCCACGAAATTAATTTCACTTTTGATCATAACCCAAGTTATTTCAGCTTCGTGTCCGGGCCATTGGCCAAATGCGCAAAACATACGAAAAACAACCACCTCACAGCTTCTGAAACCATCATCAACCACTTTAGGCGCGACTGCTCTTGCTTTACACAATACCATTTTGATCATTGTGACAGAGAAGATGATAAGATCACCTCATTTGGTTGGTGTCGATTGGCGGGAGATCGTGTCTGATGCACCATTACTAGCCACCACACCCTTCGCCAGAACCACCATCGTCTCAACGGACCACCGTCTTCATCACCTCTTAATTTTAATTTCGATAGTGAATTTGTAGTTTACTGATGTATTGCATTATAGGTCAATTTGGTTCTCAGTTATAAAATTGAAATTGTTCACTAAGTGGGTGTTTGAGATTCCTTTTGAAAAGGACTTTTGGAGCTAAGAAGGACTTATGAGAAGGAGGAATCCCAAACACTATCTGAGAAGGACTTTTGAAGTCAAAAGGAATCCCAAACATCATCTGAGAAGGATTTTTGGAGCTAATTATGCCTTCAAAAAGGAGAAATGGAAAATTCATGATTTCTTACTTATTACTTTTGATAAGGACTTTTGAGAATGAGAGGTTGAAAAGGAATCCCAAACACCCCTTAAGAAAGGGTTTAGGAGGTATGGTGGCGGGTTGTGGCATGGGTGGTTGCAGATAGCTTATAAAGAAAGAAGAAGCAGATGGCGTGAAGAAGGAAAAGAAAACTAGGGTTTGTAAAAGTCAAAGGATATGGGTGGATCTCACTTTTTATTTAATGTTTTAATTTATTAGGGTAAGGGCATATTAGTAATTTCACACCTACTTAACATTGGAAACTAACCCCCATCTATGCTAGGGACTATTTGAGAACGGATTTGCCAAAGTTAAGGACTATAGCTGTAATTTTAAAAATATACGGACTATAGGTGAATCTGAGCAAACCAAAAGGACTATCTGGGTACTTTTCTCTAAAAATTACATAACAAGTCAAAATTGTATAGAACTAGCGGAATTCTCCCGCACATTATGGCGAAGATTCGTTCAGTTTTGGTTTGTTTCATTATAACATCGGTATGATACAAACACTTAATATAGCAAACGAAAGATAAAATACAAAAATTAATGCCATGATATAACCAAACTAATATCGACATGTGTCTTGTAATAACGAAAAAGGTAAACGACGTCAAATTTATCAAAATGTAAATGTTAGGTTGCTTTTATACAACATGTATATTTGTGATTCGATTACTTATAAATTACCACTTACAAATCGGTTTAAATAAAAACTATATCAGGACATAGATAAAAATAGGCACGTCATAAATAAAAATACAAATTTGTGATTAGAATTGATACTTATAAAAACTAAAAAATAAAAATAATTCATAACTCTCTAAATATATAATTACACATGATGTATAAACAAATAAAAAACCAATAGTAGCTAAAGTTTAGGTTACATTTTCTAACTTGTGAGATAACAACTGACCTAAAGTTCCAAAAAAAGAAATAGATAAATAAATACAAACGCCAATTAAAAACTCCCCAAAATTAGGACTTAGCATATAACTTGCAGCTTACATTTTGGCTTTATAAGATCAGGCTCTACTTCCAAAATACCTTCTTTTGCTTTATTATTTTTTTAAAAGCAAACTAAATCACCAGATAAGCATCTCGTGATAACCTCAACATAGTATATGTATCCCCTCCTCCATATCAGTCAGAGTAGGATGCATACCCGATCCACCAAGCCATCAGTTCCGGGGAAAGACCGCCCGCCCGAAGGCCCATTGCGGTAAAACCTGGTTCGGCTCGATTTCGAACTGGCGACCTGTAGAGAGTCCTATTTCTAAACTTCATTGTCACCACCAATGTCCTTCAAAGTGATGCTAGTTAGAGTTGAATTTGGGACTTCGATGAGAGAAATCAAATAACTAACCACTAGACTAACTTGTCTGGACTTCTTTTGCTTCTTCTAAGTCCACCCGTAGTGGGGAGCGACCTTCCGGAAAAATCATGCATGGCGCCCCATAGCGCCACGCCACACCGTACGGCCGGCGCTATGGGGTCTTGAGTTGGAGTCCCCGCGGTGTCCATAGCGCGTTGCCCTTCATGCTCCACTCACACACGTATATATACATACATATGTATGTATAAATTGGAAGGGTTATATAACCCCCTTACCACTACACCCTCTTGTGATATAAAGCCCCACAAAGCTCTCTCTTGCACGTTTTGCCACTTGTCGCATAATGCCCTCTAAAGGGCTTTATGACTACACATGGTCTAATAAACAAATTCTCAAATAATTGTTCTTGTTCTTTATATAATAGTAGAAGTTCTTAGTTTTATTATGCCTGTCCGTTTTAAGTGTATACATTATTATCATAGTAAGTAGGGATGTCATTTCAATTTGCAAAACACTTCAAAAAATGAAAAAAAAAAAATTAGTTGCATCTACCTATAAACCATAGTCTTTAAAACCGCAAGAACACAAGCAATCCAAAGTGGTCGTATATGAAAAGAATTAACCATAATCCTTTAAATTTATCTAGAATGACATCCGTTTAGTATCTTGCATTTTAAATGAGAGTGAGCTAAATTTATGAAGGTTGGGTTGGGGTTCAATATCCTCCTTATGAATCTTTAGTGACTGAAGAACACCAATAGAAACGACCCATCAACCTTTTCTATCACCCGTTGATGCTCATTCACCACCGCCCCCTTCTTTAGACCATGGGGTATGGTGGGGCGAGGGTTTGGGTCATGGTCCGACACGTGGCTTGGGTGGGATCCGCTGAGCTGACCCACAGTGAAGACAGTATGGTGGGACGGGGGGTTTGGGGCGTGGCCCGACACGTGGCTTCGATGAGCTCCGCTGGGCTGACCCAAATATATATTTTTTAATAAATTTTTAACAAAAAACAAAGAAAAATAAACAAAATTTCATTGAAAAGACTTAAAAAAACCTAAAATTCACAAAAATTTCGTAGTGCTTGGAATATTTTTTCTTTATCGCTTCTTTCGTCTCCAACAATGATTCCAACTCTTCACCTGATAGGTCATCGGTGGGTTGGGCTAGAAATTTCATATCATCTCGTCTTTGTTTCAGGGCGTCCCTAGCTTCTTTGCTCTTCCGAGTTTTGGCCGTTTGTCGTTGGAATACGTTAAATGTATCTAACTTGCTTGCAATGTCTTCCAACTGATCGTTGTATACACCCCTACGCAAGCCCGAACTCCCCATTGAAGGCGACGATGTACCCGACTGATCGTTGTATACACTCTTCGGAGAAGGTTTCAGTTTGGGAAAGGTTGATGTAGTTTTGTTGAAGCGGGCTAGGTATGGAATCGACGGTATGAGGAAAGTTAGTATACAAACGATTCGAGAGAAACGATGCGTAACCGGCCACATCCGGCATAGAGAGTGTATTACAAAGGGAGCCATGGGACGATTGGATGGTGGGCTAGGTGTCGGTGTTTCGTGGTATGCCCACGGATTGTTCGGATCGTAACCAGGATTTTGAGGATTCATTTTTCGTATTGTGGTTAGATGATTAAAGTAGATAAATATGATTGTAGAAGAGGTGAAGTAGTTGTGGTTAAAAAATGAATGGAAGTGTGGATATTTATAGTGAATTTTTTTTACACATAGCCGTTGCCCAACGGCTTGGCCAACGGCTAGTTAGGCCAAGCCAATGAAGAACCGCCGGCTCAGATGGGTAGCCCCGCCCAATGCCCGGGCTGAACCCCTGTCCAGCGGGCCACGGCGAAACCCAAACTCACACAGAATGTTTACTTGAGCGTTTGTACCCAACCCACGCCGAAACTCCCGTCCCATACCCCATATTCTTAGCAACTTTGATTGTCAAATGCACTTGGCCTTCAATACCATCCATACATTTATTGGAGAAACACTAAAAGTTTCTAGTTCTATCTTTCTTCTTTTTCAAAATTCTGATGAATTGATCTCAAAAGTCAATGTGTATCACATTTTGAACAAAAAAAAGCACGAATAAAATAAAAAGTCATCACTTTTATTCTTTTAGAATTGAAATGTCATTAAATATTAAAATGTGAATAAAGAAACAAAATAAACGTCATTGCTAATTTGAATTTATATTGATATCAAAATAAACAACATTATAAAAGACTAGTAGGGTGCTCGTGGGATGCGGCGGGGACGACACTTTGCATTACGACACTCATTTCTGGTAGTTTTCTTATTTGTATAATATTTATGATAACATTATTGTGGTGGATATATGTCATAAGTGTTACACATGTTTAGTAATTGTTAAATTTAGAATTTAAATTATCAAGTACCTCAAGAAACAATTGGTGTAATAAAGTAACACACGAATAAGGAAAAAATAAGTCTTAAACTTAATTAAAAGTTATATAAAATAGCACACAAATAAGGAAAAATAAGTCTTAAACATAAAGTGTCAAGTACTTTGTATCATGAGGTTGAAAAATTATTAATCATACGGCTTAAACATCTTAAGGATCTCATTCATATTGTCACACCACCATTTCACATCATCGAGATCAACGTCCTCTGGAATTTCTCATATCTCTTCCTGTTTGATTGTTACATGTAGTGTTTTTCAACTAACTATTCTTATCTATATGAGTCTTGGTTTAACTTATAATCCAAAAAAATGTAAACAGAATCTAGTTTTAACTTATAATCCCTTAAAAATATAAAATTTTAAATAATTTTTTCAACGAACTATTCTTGTCTCTATTTAGTATTTATTTAGTAATAATTTTTTCAACTATCTATTCTTATCTCTATTTAGTATTTATCTACTAAAGATTGTAAATTTCTAGAGTATTATCTATATTACTTGTTATAAAAAATGTTTGTAAAAACTTATTTTTTAAATAAAAACAAAATGTTTTGTTTATAAAAAAAACAGTTTTATACTTGTAAAGTTTCGTTTTTTCAGTTGTGATAGTTGTAAAGTAAGTTTATTTTGTTAGTTAAATGATAAAGTTTATAATTTTTTTCTTTAAGTTCATATCTTTTTTTGTAAATATCCACATAGTACTCATCCAATAAACTTAAAGTTTAAAATTTTCGTTTTTATAAAAATAAAATATAATAGTTGACTCGTTAGTACATTTTACACCTTTCACTTTAAGTGTCAAATTTTGTTTTTATAGATATAAAAAATAAAAAATAGTAGTTGACTCCTAAGTACATTTTACACCTTTACCTTTAACTATTAAATTGAAAAGATGAACTTTTATATTAAGATTTTTTTTACAAAAGTTATTGATTGATAGAAACTTAAATAAAGGTCACTGTTGTGGAAAAACTTAAATAAAGATTACCCGGTAAATGAACGTATTTTGAAAACCAGATTTTTTGAAAGTAAAAAAACTAATGAAATTGAATTGCATTTAAACCAACGATTTTTAATTACATATAGCTTTTTACAATTAACTATTCTTATCTCTATGAGTCTTGGTTTAACTTATAATCATAAAAAAATGTAAACAGAAATGTAAAGATTGTAAATAATTTTTTCAACTTATTATTTTTATCTCTATTTAGTATTTATCTAGTAAATAATTATTTCAACTAACTATTCTTATCTCTATTTAGTATCTATCTAGTAAAGATTGTAAATTTCTGGAGTATTATCTATATTACTTGTTACAAAAAATGTTTGTAAAAACTTATTTTTTTTATAAAAACAAAATGTTTTGTTTATAAAAAAAAACAGTTTTATACTTGTAAACTTTCGTTTTTTAAGTTGTGATAGTTGTAGAGTAAGCTTATTTTGTTGGTTAAATGATAAAGTTTATATTTTTTTCCTTTAAAGTTCATATCATTTTTTAAATATCAACATGGTACTCATCCAATAAGCTTAAAGTTTAAAATTTTTGTTTTTATAAAAATAAAATATAATAGTTGACTCGTTAGTATGTTTTACACCTTTCACTTTAATTGTTAAATTTCGTTTTTATAGATATAAAAAATAAAAATAGTAGTCGACTCCTAAGTGCATTTTACACCTTTACCTTTAATTGTTAAATTGAAAAGAAGAACTTTTAAAGTAAGATCTTTTTTACAAAAGTCATTGATTCATAGAAACTTAAATAAAGGTCATTGTTGTAGAAAAACTTAAATAAAGATTACCCGGTAAACGGAGGTATTATGAAGAACATGATTTTTTGGAAGTAAAAAAACTAAGGAAAATGAGTTGTATTTAAACCAACGATTTTTAATTAATGTAGCTTTTTACAACTAACTATTCTTATCACTATGAGTCTTGGTTTAACTTATAATCCTAAAAAAATGTAAACAAAATCTAGTTTTAACTTATGATCCTTAAAAAAATATAAAGATTGTAAATAACTTTTTCAACTAACTATTCTTATCTCTATTTAGTATTTATCTAGTAAAGGTTGTAAATTTCTGGAGTATTATCTATATTACTGGTTACAAAAAAATGTGTGTACAAACTTATTTTCTTTTAAAACAAAACTTTTTGTTTATAAAAAAATAAAAAAAATAGTTTTATACTTGTAAAGTTTTGTTTTTTAAGTTGTGATAGTTGTAAAATAAGTTTATTTTGTTGGTTAAAGATAAAATTTATAACTTTTTTCTTTAAAGTTCATATCTTTTTTTAAATATGCATATGGTACTCATCCAATAAGCTTCAGTTTAAAATTTTCTGTTTTTATAAAAATAAATATAATAGTTGACTTGTTAGTACGTTTACACCTTTCACTTTAATTGTTAAATTTCGTTTTACAGATATAAAAAAAAAAAAAATAGTAGTTGACTCCTAAGTACAGTTTACACCTTTATCTTTAATTATTAAAAGTTTATATCTTTATTAACTTTGTTTTTATAATTATTAAGAAATACAAATTATTCGAACAAACTACAATATTTTATAATTTCAGCTTTTGACTATATATAGATGCAATATCTATTTATTGCAACTTTAGGATATTAAAGTATATAAGTTCAGTTGACTTGTAAATTATAACTATAATATAATAACACCAAACATAAACTTCAAATAGAAAATAAACTTTATTATTCATACGATACGTCTAGATCAAACATAACAACTGAAAATGACAAAAAAAAAACATAAAAACACTTGATAGATCTCATATTAGACTGCCAGAAATCTGTTTCGCTTATGAAATAACACTCGAGGTATTTTTAATTCGTTTTTCTGGTTTGTGCTTGAATCAACAGTATCTTCTAATTCCTCTTCTTTGTCATTGTCCTCAGAATCATCTAAATTTATAACCTCGCTCCATTTTCATTCAGAGAGTCTCTTGGATCTTTTCCTTTGAATCTCATACTTCTGATCCTTAAAAAGAACAAAAATTGAATAAAAAGGTTAAAAATAGATTAAATGAATTTTAAAATTACCTCTTCACTAAATTCACGTTGAAGATTAGACTTGTATGGACTAAACATTGCACCATAAGAAATAATATCAACACTATTATCACCATCATCCTACAATAGAACACCATATAATACCATAACGAACATGTTAATATGAAAGATTTATACGCAAAAATAATACTTAAAAACCAACAAAATTCATACTTTAGAAGCTTGTTTGACATTTAGGGTGTTTAAATTGGCGTGTTCATTGTTCAACTGAATATGAAAATCAAATAAGTTAGTATTCACATAAAAGTAAATAAAAGAAAAAAATTATTCAATGTTGCGATACCTTAGAATTCTCAATATTGCATGCTTAGTTTTTCGCAACAAATGCATTTAGAATTGTGTCCATTTTTTAAATTTGTTTAGCAATAGAAATGTAGAAATGTGAGTATTTGTTATGTATTTATAGTAGTGCATTAGGGTTTAGTTTTAGATTGGCCACCCGTATATTTAGGAAGTTTGTTGTGAGTTTTAAGTTTTTATAATAAGATATCTATACTTTAGAAAATAGACAGATTTATAATAATAAAATAAAAGGTGACACAATGCACTACTATAATAGGATATCCATATTCTAGAAAATAGGAAGTTTAGATTGCCACACATTTATTTATGAAGTTTGTTGTGTCATGTTTTAAGTTTTTATAATAAGATATATTTTAGTTTGATAGATATTAGGCAGATTAATAAAATAAAATGGTGCACATAATATCTGCATTTTATGTTTTAGATTAGTCACACTTTATTTATGAAGTTTGTTGTGGCAAGTTTCTAATTTTTATAATAAGATATATTAGTATAAATATTAGGCAGATTTAATAAAATAAAATGTGACACATAATATCTTCATTTTATGTTACGATATTTATAATTCTTTTTGTTTTTGTTTGCAAAGGCAGGCATATGGGAACTTGTTGCTGTGTTTAAGAAGTATTCGTGTGAAGATGATGGTCGCTCTTTTTGTGTTTTGACATTGACAATGTTATTTAAGTGTTCTAAATATTGTTTTTAATGTTAATATTCGTAGGTGTGTTCATCCCTTGAATATGCAATATGTAGTATTTTACATCAATTCTCTGTTAGGCAAAAATAATTAGTTGTGCAAAAATAATTAGGGCAGTAACTTTATTTATTTCGATTTTTTTTTAAAAAAAGGTATTGTTTATGATCAGTATAGGTTTGTTTAATCACTTGTACATTAAAGCATTATCAACTTGTAACTTTTAATCCGTGCGTCGATATTGAACAAGACAACTACCGAAACGTCGACAAAAATGTGAAGGTCGTCATGCTAGCTTTGGTTTTTCTTAAACGTCATAGTTTATAAAATACGTCAAGAAAATGTAAAAAGTGATAAGTTTGTTGTGGATGGGTGAAGTGTTACTAATTATCTGTAATATGGTTAAAACTTAGGGAATTAAGTGTAATAAGTTTAGGGGCTTTAAAATAAATAATGTTTAAAAGACTAAAGTACCCTCATTTTAGGGGTCTATCTATAAATAAAGAGGGGGGAAAGTTCTTATTTTTTGGGTATCTTAAAATACCTCTCCCTTATGTATTATAATATAGTATAGATAATAAACAAAACGCCATTACTTATACATGATTTGATCAAACAAAAGTCTAACAGATTACCCTGTAGCTCGCAATCCATATTAAACGCCATTAATCTCGGAAACTTGAAGATCAGATAACAGTTAATACGAAAATTTTGTAGTTTTTTTTTCAAAAAGGAATAAAAAGGCGCTAGCAATAAAGAAATGATCAAAAATTAACATGGAATGACATTTGTACCCCCGCAAATTATTTAGCGTCATGGTCACGTTCTCACAATTTTTTCCTGATCTCGTTTCTCTCTCTCTCTGTATATATATAATAAAGGAAACTTTAAAATCCTACGTGTCTAACTCACAACCCCCAACATTAATATCATCCTATGTGTAAATTTCTGAGATTTTTTTTAATTAACTAATCATTGGTTTGTGCTGGTGTCAAACGGGGACACCACTTGATGCATCATGTACAAGCCTATTAAGCGAAAAAACCACACGGGATCCCCCTTTTTTCTCCAGCGATTCATGAACAATTTTTGGGCGGCCAGATCTTGGATTTAAATTTGAATTCTCGCTTCACATCCCAAAACCCATTTCTGTCTTCTTCTTTTCATTTGTAGAGAGAAAACGAGAGAAAAAAAAAGTTAGAGAGAGAGAGAATGAGAGAAGGGAGAGAGTCTCTAGAGAGAAGAAAGTCAAAGGGTTCCGTTCAGCGATTGTTGGAAGTGGCGAATGAAGATTCAGAGTCAGATTTCCGACCAGGGTTTCAATTTAGTGGCAAAATACGAAGGGGATACTAGGGTTGTGAGTGTGAAGACTGGAGACGACAGATATTCCGTTTCAGATGAATATTTGAGTTATGTTCTACTCTTACATGGACTATTTAAGGTAAAATCATTCATTCTTGTTATTTTACAGATGTATAGTAGTAAAATTGGTACTACTCATTTGACAGCTTGTAGAAAAGAGTTTAAATTTATGTGACTTGGAGTAAGCGGGAACGCGTTATGTGACTTGGAATTATTAGAAAATATTAACATTTTGGATCATTATTTTGGGTATTGATTGAAGTTGATGGTTGGTGTTTTGAATCTGCAATCGGTACTTCGTTAGGTGCATTGACTAGTGCTTTGATTGGTCAAGAAAGAGAGAATGCGTGCGTTAACTGCTGCATTTGGAGCCATTTCGGGTGTGGTTATTTCGATTGAAGTTTCGAATCTGCTCTTCTTTTGTGGCACTCTGATAAGTCTGGGTCAGATGCATTCATTTCTTGGTGAGCAATTATGTTTTCTCACATTCATATGGTAATTAAAGTGTTTTGTTAACTGACTATATTATCTGTTATAGTTGATATTATTGATATATCATTTATCCTTAAATTTGTTTTCTCACATTCATATGGTGAATTGGTGATATACGACCTGATTACCCGATGACGTAAACCCATTTACCCAATTGTATCCCCGAAATAAATTCTTTTTTTTTTTTTTCTAAATATGTGTATGTCAAATTTGATTATGTGTAAAGCATGTGAAGTGATATAATACTTTTAGCTGTTATATGCGTCCATGATTGTGTCACCATTGGTAAAAGTAGCTTCTTAAATCTTAATGATGTCTCTAATCTGTTTATTTAATGAGCAATCAAACAAGAATCAGAGAATGTCTACATAATAATCGATGGTTGTTACTTTTACAGGACAAACCACCACAACTAGATTCACCTATTATATTATGGCATCACAACCACTCAGTATTTCTAAATATGTAAATTAAGAGAACATCTTAGTTCAAGCATGAGAGTATACAATTAGTTTTATGTAACTGTTAGTTTTATCTAATCTGATTTTTAATTAGTGATCTGTTGCAACTCTTTGTTTATTTTGTTTGAGTTCACATAATATAGATATGGAATGAGAAGAATTTATACAATGTTATAATTATAACGGTTAATTTTAATAAACCCGCAGGTATACCCAAAACCTATGAGTATACCCAATACCCGATGAATATACACCCGATAGATATCTGATGGGTTTTGGGCTAAGTTTGGGACAAGCTTTTATAATCAGATTTAGAGTTGAGATTATCTAAACCCGTCCCGTTGGTGCCCTACATTGAAGGGTATATTGTGAAGATAAAGCGAAGCAGCCAAGAGACAAAGTTTAGTCAAGGGGAAGTTCAGATGAGTGCCAAGCTTAGGATAATCAATAATGTCATTGGTCTGGTAACTATTTTTTTGAACAACTAAACTTTTCCCCCCTTAAATACTATACTAAATTACACCTCTCAAGGATTGAACCTTGGTCTCCCCACAAGAAATAACTATTAATATATGGTTTTTGTCAATACTAGATGATCTTGAACCAAATTATAAATGACCTTTAGTCATGAATATTATTTGGTTAATCAATGATTATATTATCTCATCTTATTGTTTCGGTTGCTATTAACATGATTAAAATCGTTTCTTAACTTTTGATCCTTGATAACTTGGGATAATATTAAAATGGTTGATGTGTTGGTGATGATTTTTAACATGTTGCTGCTTCTATTGTTGTTTATTATAGTTTTGTCTAAATTTTTTTCTTCATACCTGAATAGTTTGATTTGGGGTGTTCAAGAATAATTCAGTTGTAGTTGTAGTGATGGAAATATCATTATTCATTAAAGTTCATTCGTAATATGATCGTACAACCATTAAAACATACATACAAGAAAGTTTAAAAATTAATACATTATTATGTGGATAAATATATTGCGTATTGTACTCCTGTTAAAAGAGATGTTTGAACCAAAACGCTTTAGTGTGGTGTTATAGGCGGAGGGTTTTATGTTTTCATCTCATATAGTGATACCAAAGACGTTCATAATTGACATCCCGCTGCAACGTGCTGGTTAGCGTTAACTTGTTAATATACAATATACAATTAATTTTAATTGAAATTTGTATCCAACTTTATAATTGCTAATTACAAATATTTATTAAATAATTTTCAACAAATTATATTGATCACTTTGACCAGAATGTTACTTGCCAAACATGTGAAGCAAAATTATGGGGTGACGAAGCTTGTAGAGGGAGTTCAAAAATCCACTTAAATTCAACTAATTTAATGTGTTGTGCATATGGTAAAGTTTAACTTTCTAACACGACTTGCTTAAATGCCTTAAGTAATTCAATTTCTGTTTTTTTTTTGGTAAGCTTTGCAAAACATGGGTCTTCGTAGGTTATAAATCATACAAAAAAAAAATACTTTTATAAATATAGATTTTTTTTAGCACAACCCATAACCCGTGAAGCTCACAGGTATATAACCTAGTGTGTGTGTGTGTGTATATATATATTAATAGAACCGGGTTAGGATCATGTGAGAATCATTAGGTTAATTGAGAAACTTGAGAAGCATTCTGGATCACACATTTTCGTTAAGCTTTTCATAATATACACATATGTATAGTCTAAAATTGACTATATACATATGTGTATAATTCAATATACATATATGTATATAGTCAATTTTAAACTATACATATGTGTTTATTAGAAAAGCCTAGGGAAAACGTGTGGTTCAGAATAATTCTCAAGTTTCTCAAATATAATGGACTTCTCTTAGTATTCCTACCCTAATAGAACCTTCCCATATATATATATATATATATATATATATTAATTGTAAATACACCAACTTTCACATTCATAATATTTTTTCTTTGAAACTTAGTATTAAAATGTGAGAGTTTGTCATGTTTTGAGAAGGAACATAGTATAATAGTCATGCTCTAAATTATATTTAACTATATAACTAAATAAATTTAATTATATGACTAAATATGAAAAATTAAGTTTTTAAAAGGAGTGTTTTTAATGGTAAATGCTGGTCAATTCTGATTAAACATAATGGAAAACATGTAAATAATACCTGATACAGCAAACAGGCCAACGAAGAATCCAGTCAGATACGCAGCCATGGGTTCGACATAGTTGTCAGCTTGATCTGGTTTCCCTTTAGGATGTATCTTCTTGATGGTAGTACCGAGTTCTTTAGGGTTGAAGAATTCGTAGTAATGGAGAGAGATGAGGGGCTATTTTAGATGTGATGTTTGTATATCTAACCCTAATCCCTCTCTAGTAATCTCCTTATATACACCCAAGGGGAAACCCAATTAGTTAATTAGGGTAATCTGCCCATCAACAATTACCAACTAATTATATTATAGGTTTAATATATTTTGATCCAAATAATATAAATGATTATAATGGCTACACGATTAAATATAATATAATAATTATATTTAATCTTACATTCTCTCACTTAGCCGAGTAATCATTTATCATGAGTACTAGATAATTCTGATCAGAAGTTAATACTCATTTTAGCTTTAAACCAAGAACCGTAGCAGAGAAATACAGCCGTTGAATCATCATTCGACCTAGGACCTCCATTAGTCATACTACAGCCTCAATTTAAAACCTAAAAGTTATGATCAAAATATTCAAGTAAGCCCTTTCGCGTTTGATTTGTATTTATAGTTGTCTATATGTCATTACACCGGCAGAACATATGTTAGAGACATACAAAATCAATCTGATAAGGAAAATTAATTAGTAGTTAGTCATTCATGAATGTATTCGAT
Organism: Scalesia atractyloides; assembly: GCA_947069175.1. NCBI lineage: Eukaryota > Viridiplantae > Streptophyta > Magnoliopsida > Asterales > Asteraceae > Scalesia > Scalesia atractyloides. Next base: position 31,526,480 of record CAMTDV010001633.1, read on the forward strand.
TCAGAGATTCAGTTTCCTCAATTCGTTCATAAACGAATATTAATTTCGTATCGAAATTTAATGTAACACCTCTCGAACTGTTACTGTTCAAGGAGACATGACAGCTGACTTTATCACAGTAAGTCTTTAATATATAATTTATATGGAGTTAATAAACTTGTGAGTCCACTTATAAATTTCCAACAACATTTAGTGACTATTGCTTTTATGATTAGCAACATATTATGTCATCATAACTTAGATATCAATCAATTATGACTCCTCCATGAGATAGGTTTTGTTTGCTGATATAAGGATATATCCCGAAGTTACATTTTGTCATCTTTGAATATAACAAAGTTAGAGTAATCAACCGGTTGAGTTCTCACTTCTTCTTTAAAATTATAGTCTCTCGTTTCCTTTATAGATATTTTAATACTCCATAAGATGCTTCACATTAATCTAGACATATCTAGTGTGTTGCATTGTGAGTAATATCTAAACGAGTATAGACTTGAACTTACAGAAGGCTTCTAACTAATGGAGCATAAGTAATCTCATTTATCCTATTATCCTCTAAAGGAGAGCAGTATTGTTTGTTACATATGTAAGGACCCATTTAAGGTTAAGCTTATGGAACGAACGTAGTGTCCCATTGGGTCTATCTCAGTATGTTATGTTATGATATCTATCACGTAAGAGATATCTCCGAGATCTATCATATCAAAGTTTGTGTTAACAATGTTTTGACTTATGTAACATGTACTTGTCAAAAGAATATCGTCTATGTAAGGACAAGTTTGTTTTAGTTGCTCCCACTCATCTTGAGGTAGGTACATTAATCCACTTGGTTCTTGATGAAAGTAATTGCATTAAGATTTCATCACATTTTGATGTTTGCATTAACCCATACATGGATTTTATTGGCTTACAAACAAAGTGTTCTGTAACCTTCAGTTTAGAACTTTCAGGTTGTTTTATGAACATGTAAATATGTCAGCCAGATGTTAGGGAAAATAGTTTTAATGTTCATCTAATGTAGCTCTAAATTTTTATAAGCTACTTGAACAGTGACGACCCTTAAAGAAATCTTTTGTAATGTAGGTAAGAAGATTCTTTGATAATTATCTCCTCATGAATTTAACCTTTGATAGTCAATCATGCTTCTTCGTGTCTAAACGTTTATATTAGGATTTGGTTTAGTTATGAACACTCTTAGGTAATTCAATCAAATCCCAAACATTATTCGAACACATAAAATCAGCTTTACTAGAAAACACTTTTATTCCATTCAGAAGATTGATTAACGTTAATGGCTTCATTAGAAGAGATAGGATCAGTAAAATATTCCAAAATCCATTTCAACTTTGTTAGGATCTAAGTTTGAACCAATTATGATTTTTGTTTCAAGTATGTAAATATGAATGATAAAACATGTTTTAATGCAGCGGAATGAATGGAAAACTTTTATCACAATTGATGGTCGTTTGTTTTCATCATCATGCTTTTAACTATTTGTAGTATTTGCATGTGAATTACAAACTCCCCCTAGCCCAATGATAATCGTTTGAAAGTACAGAAAATGCAGAGAAGATGTTGGAACTTTTGAGATCGTTGATACTTGACTAAACAAGGTTTTGGATAGTTTTATGTTAGTTTACAATGTTTTAGATAGTTCAGGGATTGAATATGTAATAGTTAGAACTTTTGTACTGGCCGGCGTAATTAATGATCCAGCGTAATTATTAATTACGCTGGATGACTAGAGACTATATATGTTGCTTAATGAAACCCTAGCTCCAAGGTTCTTGGACTAGTGATTTTGGTGATTTCTTGTGTTGTGATTCTTGTGAGTATTCTTGTGCTTAATCTGTGTATCCAGGCTCTTAAATCGTTGTTATCATTTGGGATTCAAATACAACACTTGTATCTTCATCCAAAACAAGAATCTTCATCTTCTTCTTTGAGTTTTCTTAACTTTAAACATTCAAACCCCTAACCCGTAGGTGTTTGTATGTGAACAACCAAACCACTGTGATCCGTAGTTGATTTGGGATTCACAATTTGGTATCAGAGCCTTTGTGCTCTTGATTGTTTGATTTTTGTTGAGATATTTCAAGTTTTGAAGATTTTTTTTTAAGTTTCAAGGTTTTTCAAAATTTTGGGCTTAAAATGAGTTGATTTGGTGTGATAAATTGTTGGGTTGTTGTTAATCCGTGTTTAGTCAAACATTTGGGTCATTTTGGTACAAAGAATCATGGATTTTGAGTCGTTTCTGGGTGATTAGAGGGTTTTTGTTCGTGTTAAAACCCTGCTGGGCGTATTTAATCTTGAAGATAGCGTAGATAAGTTTAAATTCAGCGTTGATATCTTTGAAGACAACGTAGTTGTCTTTGAAGGTCGGGTAATTAATAAATATGCCGGAGTATCACCAGCGTATTTGTTGATATTCTGCGAAATCGTATCAGCGAATTTATCGAAGGCGACTTCGAAGTCAGTAATAAGGATCCTCAGCGACCTTATTACGGTGATCTGCGAACTTAACAGAACTCTTGTTTGTGTTGTGTTTGTCAGCGGATTTAACATTTACGCAGGAGCAGAACTTGTCCAGCGAAATTAGCATCAGGGTCAGCGTACTTAATATCTACCATTGTTACCGGCGTAATTAACCATCTGATCAAGTTCTCAAATCCAAAACGTTAATCAAAATGTCTCTAAGTCAATTGACCACTGTCGCTCAAGCCGAACTTGAAAATGGAACTGCAACTAGGCCACCTAAGTTGAAAGGATCCGAGGACTTCAGCAGTTGGAAAACTCGCATTAGGGCGTTCTTTGAGTACACTGATTACACTCAATGGACGTCTGTCACCGTTGGATCACACATTCCAGTAATCATAGAAGATGATGTCCGGGTGGTAAACAAAGATCCTACTACCTTCACGGATGAAGATAGAGCTCTGATTCAACGTGACCGCCGTGCTCATGCTGCTCTAACTATGGCATTGAACAAGGAAGACAACAACCTGTTCGAAGAGTACACTTCAGCTCATGAACTTTGGTTGGCACTCATTGAGCACTACGAGGGAAATCAAGAATTGATGGATAACAAAAGAGATATGGTGCAAAAGGAGTATGATATGTTTGGAAGTATCCAAGGAGAAAGTCTATCTGATCATATCAGCCGTTTTCTAAATGTGCTGACCAAGATGAAGAAAGTGGGAATCCTGTCGCCAACTATGCATCAATGAAGAAACTCTTTGACTCTCTTCCTAAAGAATGGAGCTTGCAATGCATGATGATCAAAAGAACATTCTTACATAGTACAACCCCCGTGACTCTGTCAGATCTGATTAACACTCTGAAGGCATTTGAAATGGACATCATCAAGAGAGAAATGAATCAATCAAGTCAAAATTCGGCTGCTGTCATCATGCCCAAGAACATGGCTTTTCTCGCACCAACAAGCTCAGGAGGTTCAGGCTCTCAAAGTGCTCATGCATCCCACAACAATGCTTCCGCAAACTCTGCTACATCTTCACAGTCTAAATCCTCTATGGTTGCGGATGCTCAAGCACTCAAAATATCAACTGAATATGTTGCTTTGTTCAATACCTTCATAAGCAGTTATGAAGCTCTTATGTCCGGGGAATTGAAGCGAGACTATCTCACCGCTGAAGATATGTACCAGGTAGATCCAGATGACATGGAGGAGATGGATTTGAAATGGCAAATGGCTATGATCACTCTTCGCTTGAAAAAGTTCCAGGACAAAACAGGGAAAAGATTGTCTCTCGGTAAAGCTGGATTTGACAAATCAAAGCTATGTTGTTACAGTTGCAAGGACCTTGGTCACTTCAAAAGAGATTGTCCTTTGTTAAAGAAAGATAATGCTAAAATTACTCCTGCTCGAAGGGCGATTGCCATTGAAGGAAACCCAAATGCTACCGACAATGCTCCAAAGGCTCTAGTTGTTGAAGATACGATTGGGTAGACGAGATAGCTGAGACAAAAGAAGAAGTAAACAAAGCACTGATGGCTAAAATCTCAGAAGAACCAAAAGGATCAGTTCAAGTTTCCGCAACCAAGTCTACGAATGAATTAGCAGCTGCTCCCAAGAAATACATTCAAAACAAAGTGACAGGGATCCTAAAAGAAAATTCTGTTGATAAGGGTCTGAAAAGCATTGCTAATCCATCAAATCATGAAGCTAAAAGGGAAATTCCAGAGGATAGCAAAGCAGAACAGAAGCAAGATGGTGAGGCACATGCATCTGCGATGAAGACTGAGTCAGCAAAGGAGAAGGAGGATAAGGAACTGGTAATAGCATTCCATACTAGTTTAAAGCAAAACTGTGCTCAAAGCCGTGTATGAACGTCATGGCTCACTATAAATCAATCAACCGTGACCTCATTAGAGAAAAAGAAAAAGTTTTACGAATAAACAAAGAAACGAAACTGAACGAAGCTGCATATCAGAGAAAGTTGAACTCAACTTTAACTGAAATGCAGTCTTTAAAGGAGTTGCTTTTTAAAAAGGATTTCATTATTAATGATCAAGCTAAACGTTTAGAAAAATCTGAAATCAAGAACACTAAATTGCAACTCACCATTGATAAATGGAATGTTAGCAAAAAGGCACTGGTTGATATAAAAAATAACCAACGACCAACATACGTGAAAGACGGCATTGTGTACAAAGATAAGCTTGGATATGAGAGAAAAATATTTCCACCTCCACACAACAAGAACTATGTACCCATGCCGACTCCTCATCCAGAAAATGATTTAATTGATAAAACTGACGTAATTGCTCAAAGTGTCGATTACTTGAATGATAAAAATACTAATGTTTCTATGAGTAATGTAGATGCAAATGAGCGTAAAGGGATGTGTGCGATGAGGATGGAGAAGGCACAAAAATAGGGATAGGATATTTAGGCGACAGTTATACTACGGTTAACTGGTTTGCCTGGAATTGTGGAAAAACAAAAGACAAATCTATTCGGGATGAATGTAATAATTAACTAGGATGGATGACTGTATTAAACCTAGTCTAAATATTTGGGATGACTGTAATAGGCGCATGCCTAAACCTTTGACCCAAAGCCACGAAAATATAGTGTTGAATGCATGAACTTGAATTCTGTCTTTTGTGATGAAAATGATGCTCGTGATTCACCCATGTTTGTTCCAGAATTGAAGAACAACAGATTCGGAAGGTTCCTTACTAAGGAAATTCCCGAGTTTGTACCATCTTGTGCAGGTGTATCTAAAGATTGTAAAAACTCAAGTCAAGAAAGCAGCTGTGAAGAAGACTCAAGTGATGATCAAAGATTAGATGACTCAAGTTTGAATCTAGAATCATACTCATCAGAATATGAATCAGAAGATGAATGCATTGAAGATGAGAGTCGGATCGACAAGAAATTGAAGAAAATGATCAAATCGAGCACCGACAAAGCAAGCAAAGATTCTCACAAATCAAGAAACTCATCACATACATCATCTTCAAACGCCTCATCCTCGAAACGAAAGAAACGACGTTGCATGAAATGTTTTCATTGTGGTCATTTAGGACATACAGCGAAACATTGCAAAAACAAGAATTTTCCTTAACCAAAAACAAATTTTGTCAAAAACTTCACAGAGCAATTTGATAGTTTTACAAAATCAGTAAAGAATTTAGTTAATTCATCTTGTTTTTGGAAAAGAAAAGAAGGTCTAAATATTCAAAATCATGATAGACCAAAATTAAAACAAGTTTGGATTCCAATATCTAACTAACTTGTATATATTTTTATGTATTGATTGTATATTAGAATAAATTGCAAAAATGGCTCCGAATGCTCATGGAGTACATTTGGCACGTGGATAGCGGATGCTCAAGGTATATGACGAGTTTGAAGGAGCTGTTAAAGAATTTCCGATTCATCGCCAGAGACTTCGTATCATTTGCAGGAGATGAAAAGGGTGGAAAAATTTTGTCGGTATAGGGGATGTTGTATCAGAGGCTCTTACCTTGGAAAACGTGAACTATGTTCCAGAGTTGTGTTACAATCTTATGACTGTATCACAAGTCTGTGACAAAGCAATATCAGTTCTTTTCAATGACGTGGAATGTCTCTTTCTCAAGCCAGAATACACAGTTCCCGCCGAAATGATCATGCTAACTGCTCCTCGCCAAAACAACACCTACGTGCTCAACATGAAGAATGCCAAAACAAATGAGAAAATGACTTGCTTAATTTCTAAAGCCTCAGAATCAGAATCACTACTTTGGCACAGGCGCATGGGGCATGTGAACTTTAAAAATATGAACAAACTTTCAAAATTAAATCTCGTAAGAGTTTTACCTTTAAAAGAATTTCTTTTTTCTAAAAAATGTATCGCATGCGCCCAAGGCAAGCAACACAAAAGGCCACACAAATCCAAAATAGTGAATTCTATCACATCACCATTGCAATTGCTGCACATGGATCTTTTTGGTCCTATCAATGTTAAAAGGTTAGCTAAAAGATCTTATTGCTTGGTGATTACAGATGACTTCTCTCGCTTTTCATGGGTTTACTTTCTTGAAGCAAAGAGCGAAACGGGATCTATTATTCAGACATTTATTCCTATGATCGAGAATGTCATCAAACTGAAGGTTAAATCAATTAGAAGTAATAATGGATCAGAATTAAAAAATCAATCGGTTATCTCATTCTGCGAAGAAAAAGGGATTCGACTTCAGTACAGTGCAACAAGAACTCCTCAGCAAAACGGTGTAGTTGAACGCAAAAACAGGACCCTTATCGAAGCTGCTAGAACCATGCTAGTAGACTCAAAGCTTCCAATCATCTTCTGGGCCGAGGCAGTGAACACAACATGCTATGTTTTAAATCGAGTTCCATCGTCAAACCTCATGGAAAAACAACATACGATCTTCTTTTCAAGAGAAAGCATCTGATAGATTTCTTTAGACCGTTTGGTTACTCGTGTACACTCCTCAACACTAAAGACAATCTTATCAAGTTCGAAGCAGTCGGTGATGTGTGCTATTTCATGGGATACTCATCTACTCAAAAGGCATATCATGTCTACAACAAACGAACCAAAATGGTAGTTGAGTCTTACTACGTAGATTTTCAAGAAGGAAATTACACCAACACTGGGAACTCTCCTGATTGGTTCTATGATGCAAACATCATCTTCAACACCTTCGACATTCCAGAACCTATTCCCGAACCTGCAGAAACCACTCCTGTAGAACCACTGTTTGATTCTTCAGACATTGGTTTCATTCCTTTTACCACTCTTTTCACTCCCTTCTCTGCCGATCCTATTCTTCCCGTGTAAGAAACAAATGGTGACACTTCGGGTAAGAATGCATCTGCAAATGATGCCTCTTCTTCATAAATGAATGTGAATGAACCAACACAGGAAGATGGATTACCAATCATTTACGTCCTCAACTCTACCACAGCAAATTGAAACCCACATCAATGCAGGATACAAGACAAATCGGAACCATCCTCTTGAGAATGTTATCGGTCAAGTGGAAGATGGTGTACAAACTCGTGGCCAAACTTATGTCATCAACAAAGGATTGTATGCCGCCTTCCTATCGCAATCAGTACCTCACGACATAGAAGAAGCAATTCAAGACTATAGCTGGGTGCAAGCGATGCAGGAAGAACTATCACAGTTATGGAAACTTAAAATGTGGGAGCTAGTTGATCTGCCTGACGGGAAGTTTCCGATTGGGACAAAGTGGGTATTTCGTAACAAAATGGATGACCGTGGGGTGGTTACGAAGAAAAATGCACGATTAGTTGTCCAAGGGTTTCGACAAGAAGAAGGGATTGATTACGAAGATGTTTTTGCACCTGTTGTACGTTTGGAAGCTATCAGAATATTCTTGGCATATGCATCATACAAGAACTTCAAAGTATTTCAAATGGACGTGAAAAGTGCATTTTTGTATGGAGATATCAAGGAAGAAGTGTATGTCTGTCAGCCTCCTGGTTTCGAAGATCCACACTTTCCCAAACGATACTACAAGCTAGACAAAGCTCTATATGGTCTTCACCAAGCTCCTCGAGCATGGTACCAGACTTTTTCAACCTATCTTCTGGAATGTGGCTACACAAGAGGCAAAATTGACATGACTCTCTTTAGAAAAAGGATAGGAGATAATATGATGCTGGTTCAAATTTATGTAGACGATATCATTTTGGGTCAACCGATGAAGCGCAATGCAAGGAGTTCGAGAAGGTTATGAAAGCAAAGTTCGAAATGAGTATGATGGGCGAACTCACCTTTTCTTAGGGTTGGAAGTGAAATAGAGAGAGGACGGGATTCTAATTCATCAAGCTAAATATATCAGAGATATACTTGCCAAGTACAACTTGTCTGACTGCAAGACTGCAAGTACTCCGTTTATCCCTCAAACCGAACTTACTCTCGATCCTCAAGGAAAGCCGGTGAATAAGTCCTTCTACCATTCAATGATTGGCTCCTTGATGTACTTAACAGCAAGTAGGCCTGACATTATGTGGTCAGTCTGCATCTGTGCACGCTTTTAGACAAATCCCAAAGAATCTCATGAGATAGCTGTCAAAAGAATCTTCCGCAATCTGAAAGGAACGCCCAAGCTTGGGCTTTGGTATCCTAAAGATAATAATTTTGATTTAATTGCCTTTTCTGATAGTGATCATGCAGGTTGCAAAGTAGATTGAAAATATGTCTCAGGTGGTTGCCAATTCCTAGGAAATCGTCTGATATCGTGGCAAAGCAAGAAGCAAACAACCGTGTCCACCTCTACGGCTCAAGCTGAATACACGACTGCTTATAGTTGTTGCTCACAAGTCCTTTGGATACAAAATCAGTTGCTGGATTATGGAATCAACCTCATGAAGACTCCTATATTGAACGACAACGAGGCGTGTCTGGGAATGGTGAAGAATCCTATCCATCACTCGAGAACCAAACATATCGAGATTCGTATTCATGCAATTCGAGATGCATACGAAAAGGGTTACATTCAAGTGGTGCCAGTGAATACCACCCAACAGAAAGCCGACATCTTCACAAAAGCCTTCGATAAAACTCATTTCAACCAGTTGGTAACCTGGTTGGAAATTGTTAATTTCCTTGAGTGGAAATGAAATTTGCGAAATTTGACAAATTGTATATACTAAAAAAAATTATAAATTTTAATAAATTTTTTTAAGTATCGTAAAATTGTGCCCAACAATTCGATTTTCTGTTCTTTAAAATTTCCTTTTCAAAGATTGGACACTTGAAAATAGAATTTTAAGGGGGAAGAATATCCAGAAAATTAAATGCCTCTGATCCCCGTTTGTCACCTTTCTTGAGAAATGATAGAAAATTGCTAACACTCTTGTTGATTGTTGAAACAAAAAAAGCAAAATCAAGATAATATGCAAAGAAGATCGGGGTTACCAAGCAACGACGTGTCAGTAGATTCAGCAACACTCTCGAATAAACTGCAATTAGGCATCAAAAGAAAAAGTTCACACAAGAATTCTGGATACCCACAATACTGTGCTTCCTGCGGGTAACACGTTGCGGTATATGGCTTAATGATCTTAAATCTTGCGTTGACAGATTGCCAAAGTCTGAAATGTCGGGTCTTTATGTCATTTATCGTTCGGGGATATCATAGTCGCTCTTCTGTTGCATCAAGAAACATACAGACCTAGACACGATTATGATATCCTATCTAAAAGAGTCCAAGAGGCCAAAACCTTTCAAATGAAGAAGCTCAAATCAAAAGAGCAAATCAAATATATTCATACCACATCAAGGTATCTGCCTAACCCTGGTCAGGATTGCAACTGGTCTCTTTGACTGCACGAAAGTGCATACCTGTTCACCATTGCGCTGATCTTGTATCTCTCAATCGAATGAACTCGACATACTCACCCGTTATGATGAATTTTTGTGCATACCTTGATCGCGGGGGTATGTCCTGATGTGGGACTCACGGACACAGTGTTCTACTCTTCTAGCTGGAGTGGGGGCCATTGCAATTCTTGTCAATATTACCACAACATGATAAAACGCGAACCGTAAGCATGTTGAAAGAAGGATGCATGGATTTAAGTGGACCAACATACTGATAGTTTTCTTGTGCCTCGATCGTTCAAAATTCTAATATATCTGACTAACAGAGTGTTAACAGTATGATCTTTTACAGGAATGTCATGGAGTGTCAAACAAAGCGTCCCATTGATTTCGGGGTCCAAAATGGCAAAATTTTCACAGCTTAACCTTATCTTTCCTAAAAAGGGCACAATTTTCGAGAAAGTTTAAGATTTTCGAGCGTATTTGTTTTCAGTTTCTTAATCTAGAAGAATTCTTGAAAAATTCTCTTAGCGGCGTAATTATCGTACCAGTTACGCTGGTAGATATTTTTGTATATAAACCTTTTATTTTTCAGTTTCATTATTCATTTTCATTTCAAAAACCAAGTGACAAATACCCTCTTTGAATCAACAAAAACGATTATCATCTCTCAACGATTCGACATACATTCGGTATGAATATGTGGTTGAATTGTTTTAAATAGTGTAAACTTTCACAAGAAGTTCCGCTCGGTTTAAACAGGGAATCAGTGTGTGTTTCGAAGGGATTTGGGTATTGGGTTTTTGAAGGGTTTATGAATAAATTTTTGAATTCTGCGAATTTAACTTGAATCCAGCGTAATTAACATGAATTCAGCATTTTTGTAAGAACATCGAAGACTGGCGAAGTTAAATCTTGAACGCGAGTTCAAGCAACCGGCGAAATTGTTTAATTACGCCGGTATTACAGCGATAAGCTTCTACGCTGATCAAGAACTCAGTGAACTAAGAATTAACTATGCTAATATTCTCCGATGTAAATAATCAGCGAAATTAAATTTTGATCCGGCGTAGATAGCAACGTTTTTATTTGTGTTGTTTTGTGTAAATATTTTTTACTCTTAACCTATATCTATATCTCTCTGATCTCACTTGGCTCGTTTTCATAGTTACAGAAATGGTGAAAGAAGTGTTCTGGGATCTAACCATGAAGCATAACCAGCCCGTGGCACTTGATGATACCATAAAAGATTTTGAAGACGTAATGGATTGGTTATCCCGAAGCAAGATCAGCTATGCAGTTCAAGCAAATCCTGACATCTACTCTATCCACATAGAGGAATTCTGGAACACTACAAAAGTCTCATCTGTTAATCAAGTCAGACGAATTACCTCAACAGTTCGAAACAAAAAGTCACTGTAACTGAAGAAAGAATTCGAAAAGTTTTGTGTCTGGGTGACTCGTCAGGAGATCCTCTAAGGTTGAGCAAAGATGGCATTCTCGATGGTTTTAGAGGAATGGGTTATCAGGGAGACTTCAGAGAAGAACGAGATAAAGATGAATGGGTTAACTAGAGATTGGATATATATCCTGCACACGTTTGCAGTAAGTATTGCTCATCGAAAAGGAGGATATGACGGTCTAAATCTTGAATGGTCAGCAACAATGCTCAATCTATGTACAAACCAACCATTCATTATCTCAGATCTGATCTTCTGCTGCATGGTTTATAATGTCAACAAAGGACCATGGGCAATGTATCCCCGTTTAGTACAACTGCTGATAAATTATAATCACAAAGATCTGCCTCTGACGGGTACTGATACATGTTTTCATTACCTAAGGGAAGACAGTTTACAGAACTAAAGACAGAACAGTGGGTAATGCTTCACAATCACATGTATAGAGCCGAAAGACTTCCTGTGGTGCAGGCCGCATACAACAAATACAGAGAAAAAGTGAGAGTGGCAAAAGAACAACAAGAAAGACTAGCTTCCGAAGAAGAGGTTGAAGTTGAAGAAGAAGCTTCATTGGTTCGAAAAAGGAAAGGAAAGAAGAAAGCTGAGGAAGAACCATCCAAAAAGAAAAGCAAGAAAGACACTTCGGGGGTGAACGTTTGATGGATGATAGCATTAGAGCTGGAATGTCTCAAGAAGACATAGAACGAATGCAAGCTATTCATGCTATGAGAGAAGCAGAAAAGCGTGAACGACGGCTAAAGAGAAGGGAAATGACTGAATCTGAAACTCCAATGGTAGTAACTGATGAACAAGAAAAGTTGGATCGCTTTGTTGAGAGCTTAATAAGTGATCCAGCTGAGACCAGACCAAGCAAGTCCCCAGTGCAAAAGAAACGAAAAGCTGATGATGGCTCTTCAAAAGATGCGCCACCAAAGCCAAGCAAGCCAACTTCTGCTACTCCACCACGAGTTCCATCCAGACCACGCCCTTTTCGGGACCTTTTCGATCGTCTATATAAAGACATTGGAAAGTTTCCTGCCAAAGAAATATGCTTGCTAAAGAATCAAGTGAATGACACAAATCTGCTTCGTGAAAAACTCAAGGAATAGCGTAAAAAGAACAAGGAACTGAGTTTGTATGTCTCAAAGCAAACCGACTTCATCAGATTTCAACAAGAGGGATTGGAAAAGCTACACGAGCTAGTTCAAGATTTATACAAATCGACCAATCTGAAACCAAAATACTCAAGTGATGAAATTTTCGATTTTGATAGTTTCAGAGAAAGAGAGGAAAAGCGCAAGACTGAGCTTGCTGAAAAGAAAAAGAAGCGTCTTGACTCGACAGTAGAAGTAACTCCTGGGGAAGATAGTGATGAAGAAGAGGTAGACAGGCTTGAGATGCCTGAAAAGTTTTTAGAGTGGGGACTGGAAGATGAAGTTGTGTATGAGTCTGATGGAGGTGATGAGTTTGCACCTCAATACCCTGAATGGTTCAAGAAAGAAAGAGCTAAGTTACCAGATTTTTACCAAGTTATCACTGTAGAGAAAACTGAGGTAACAGATCGAATCATCAGCTGGAAATATGATAATCTAACAGGGTGGTTTATTGTCAAGCGTCGAGGAGGGGTGATCCAGTATTTCCGCAGCAGAAATGCCATGCAAAGCTTACCCACATGGGATATCAGAGAACTGAGCAAGCACGACATGATCAATCCCACCAACATCAGCATCGGTGGAGATTTCGAAAGATTAATATTGAGAGAGTGCGCTCGTGGATTCACCGTCTTCAAGCCTCAACGACCACGCCGTATAATATCAAAAACCACCAAAGATCCTCTCATAGGAAAAGGCAGAATTACTTGGGTTATAAATCCAGCAGATGTGGTTACCAGGGTTAAACTTCCTCCAGAACAACCCGTCATGCTCAAAGACTTCAAGAAATGGTTTTATGATGGTTAAATAGGTGAGGCCGTGATTCGATCCAACTCAAACGAAGACATTAGATTACTGGATCCCATGGAAGTGTTCATGTTCTGTCTGTCAGACTTGAACGTTCTCTATGGCAACAAAATTCATGTTGGGACGGGGAATGTTTTTCTGGAGGAAGGAATGTTGTTTCAAAGAGCTGTTGAGCGTGCTAGAGAAAGAAAGATCAAAATGATAGAAATTCTCTGCCGAATTGAAAAATCAAGTCAAGAAAAGAATATTAAGAAAGTTGCAGAGACACAACCGTCATCATCTCTCCCTCAAGGCTTTCCACCATAATCTGATCCTCAGGTCATTGTCCCACCGCCTCCGACTTCATCCGCATATGAAGTCACTATGGAGGACCAACCACCAACAAGTGAAGCTATTCTTAAACAATCACCAACGACTGAAGCACCGCCAGAACAGTCCTCTGAACAAGCTGCAACAAATCCAGAACCTGAAACTAGCAAATGAAGAACAGTCAAGTACGCAACGATCTAGGGGGGATATTGTTGGAACTTTTGAGATCGTTGATACTTGACTAAACAAGGTTTTGGATAGTTTTATGTTAGTTTACAATGTTTTTGATAGTTCAGGGATTGAATATGTAATAGTTAGAACTTTTGTACTGGCCGGCGTAATTAATGATCCAGCGTAATTGTTAATTACGCTGGATGGCCAGAGACTATATATATGTTGCTTAGTGAAACCCTAGCTCCAAGGTTCTTGGACTAGTGATTTTGGTGATTTCCTGTGTTGTGATTCTTGTTAGTATACTTGTGCTTAATCCGTGTATCCAAGCTCTTAAATCGTTGTTATCATTTGGGATTCAATATACAACACTTGTATCTTCATCCAAAACAAGAATCTTCATCTTCTTGTTTGAGTTTTCTTAACTTTAAATATTCAAACCCCTAACCAATAGGTGTTTGTATGTGAACAATCAAACCACTGTGATCCGTAGTTGATTTGGGATTCACAGAAGATAAACTGGTGAATGATCTTTTAATAGATAGAAAACACTGTTACATTCGATCACCTATTTATACTAACTTCCTAACCTCTGAGCATCTTTGATGACACCAAGGTTGAAAGTGACATCTAACAAAAAAAATAACTAACTTAAACTCTGATGACTAAACATAATAAGTTAGTGCAAAGCACTGTTACATTGATTATTAAACTAATAAATAAAACACTGATGACTATCCTCAGCTTCTTATCTTCTGGCAGACCTTTGGTAAATTGCAGCAGCAGATGATAGAATGGCAGATATTTGGAAGGCAGAGTTTTAGTCGATCAGCGGTTGTAAACTCTGATAGTTGAACCAAAACTATGATAGTGTATTTGGTTCTATATCATCTGTTCCTTTGTAAAGGGTTCAATCCCAACAATCTCCCCTGGAACAAATGATGCAAAAACACTTTATTTTTGGTCTTTATTCCTCAACAAGAGTTCTCTAATTTGTCCTTTGAACTGTAATTCAAAGTTTAGAGACTCCACATCCTCCTCATCCTTTTCAAGCTCCAGATTTAAAAGATCTTGAAGGTCTTCTGCGTTTAACCCATATGCATCCTCCATGCTTATCTTGGTAGCTTTACCATCTGACTTGAGCAGAGTCAATTCATGGGAGTTTTTATCAACTTTCAATTTTAGAATTTTTGGGTCAGATGGTTTTCTAGGATGGCTTATTGTTGAGGGTGGTGGTTGTAGTTGATGAGCAATCTTGGATAAAGTCTCTCTTAACACATCACTTGCATCATCAGTGTGAAAATGAATCTGATTCATGATCCCTTGTTTAATGAGGTCATACTCATACTTTCTTTCATCTTCTTTGGACACATCTCTCTGCCTTTTTCTTTGGTTTAAGGCATGGATGGTTAGAGCAGATGTTTCAGATGGTTTTGTAGAAAGTTGGGTCTAATGAGTTGTATCCTCTGTTGCATATACATGCTTCTTTGGCAGTGTTGGATCAGTTTTTCTTCTTTGTTCAAGCCTTATATGTATCAATCACTTTAACCTCTGACTACCTCATGATTTGGTTCTTTGACCCATAGTTAGCAGCAACTAGTTCTTCCTTCATTCTTCTTAACTTTAAAGTCTTTTCAGGCACTTTCTTGTATTTATTCCAATCTGGAGGAGTAGGCTTTTTGAGAGGATCTTTCAACATTTCTTGCATTCTTTGTACCTCTTCTTCCAACTCACTCACGGTCCAATCTTTAAACTGTGCCCTTGTTACCTTATATGGCTTGTTAGTCATGATGTGATCAATGTAATCATCTTTAAGGCTTTTATCCTCTCTTTCTGATAGCTGTTTGATCAAGTCTCTTGCAAAATCTTCTAGCTTTCTGACTTTGCTCAACTGATACTGTAAGTCATTTTGTATTGCTCTATCAGACTTTCCCTGGGTATCCCTTTTTGTGATATCCTCTGCTTGTTTGGCCTTAAGCTTCAAGTATTCATCCATCCAAATTCTTGGCTTGGGATATCCTTCCAGAGATAGAAATTCCCTTTTATCTGGATCTTCTTCTGAAAACAAGGATTTGATCTCTTCTCTGACAGCAGGTAAGTCTAATGGGAATTTCTTGGCAAGAGGCAATATGGTAATTTGAGAAGAAGGAGGTTTAACCGCTGTTGTGGTGGTCAGTGGTTGTGATGACAAAGGTAATGGAGAAGGGATGATCTTGTCATCAAGTACTACATTTGTGATTCTCCTTCTCTTGAAGCTTATGTTGGGTGATTGTGGTTGAGAAATTATTGTGGGTGTTGGTAGAGATTGGGTGGATGTTGGAAAAATGATCAGAGTAGTGGATGGGTTAACATCTGCTATAACCTCTGTTGAGACAACAGATGTTGTCACAACAGATGTTGTAACATCTGTTGGTGTAGGTTTAGGTTTTGTAGGAGGAGGTGTAAGAGACTTTGTGGGAGCAGTGGTTTTGATTGGATTAGCAACTGGCTTAGACTTAGAAGGTGTGGATGCTGGTTGCCTTGTTTTTCTCATAGGCATCTTCTTTGTTAAAGTACCAACCTCTTCTTTTGCTTTTCGCAGAGCTATCTTTTGCTCAACCAAAGCTCTGCCCTCATCCCTTACCCTATCCTTGTTTTTCTCCTTTTCCCTTGCCAAGATGTTGTCTGTTTTATCTACCTTCTTTGAACCATCAGGCTTTGGGATAACCATTGTTGGCCTTGAAAGTTTGTCTGTCTTAAGTATCAATTTCTCCCCCTTTTTAGCATCATCATTGTCAACAAAAATGACATTAGGAGGAGCAGTGCCAATGGTGTGGAGAATATGAGCTTTGATTGCCTTGATGTCTGCAGATGTATCCTTGTAACGTGCATCAACCGTGTTTCTCAACTCTTGCATGTGGTGTTTATGCTGAAGATCAGCATAATGTTGTTGTTGTTGAAACAATGGGTTTAAGGCTTGTTGCAGCTCAGCAGTGGTTATGACAGAGGATTGGCTCTTTGTAGCTAACATCTGCTTCAGTATATTTTTGATTTCATCCACAGAAGATTCAATTTTTGTTACTCTCTCCGTCAAATCTTTGTATTTTAACTCATCACCTAACATAATAGGATCATCTGAACTCCTACCAGATGTGGTAGTTTTATCTAAGTCATCATAAACAGGGGTTTCAACCCTTGTTTCAAACATAGATGCCCCTTGTTCTTGGTACTGTGGACTTCCCACATTAACAGAGGTTACCTTAGTAGCCTCAACAGTGGTTGCCTTTATCAGAGTCTTAGGAATGTAACCACTGTCCAACTGCAAACTTGGGAGTTTGGCAATTGTAGTGGCTGCTCTTGATGAACTATCACCAAAGGTTACATGTAACCCAAGGGATGTATCCTCTTCAGTTGCTGATGGGCTAGCAAAGAATAAAGAATTAGACCTAGTCACATTCTGAAGTATATTCTCATTAACAGGTTTGTAGAAGAACTGGTTAATGTCTGTTCCAATTTAATTTTATTCAGCAAAGGAAATATAGCAGGTGGTACTGTTTTTGTTGGTGAAGGGTGTGGTGCAGAAAGAGACATTGCCCTGGGAGATGGGATGTGGAAGATAGAACCAAGTGGTCCTAGAGCTTCATAATTTGGTGTCCCCGTTTTACAACCTTGTCCTTTTGTGAAAAAGAATGAGGAGTTTTAAAGCCGGGTTGAGATTCTAACATCTGCTGCGAAGAAGTAGCAGCAGTGTTTACTTGTGATTTTGTGATCACAGGGTTAACCTCTGGGATCTCATCTTCCAGAGGACCCTTTTTGGGTTTGGTGGGCTTTTTGGTAATTTTCTTGAGTTTCTTTTTGGAGATGGTTGTTGTGGGTTTCAGGGCAGTGGTTGTAGTGTCCTGATCACCAGGAGCAGTGGGCTCACTAGCAGGAGGTTGAGATTGAACATTTTGTTCTTGTAAAGCTTGCTCTTCCTCCTCTACTTGTGTTTTTGAAACTTTATCCTGATTTGTTATTCTTGTAAAAGTTTCATGAGTTAGGCTGCCTGGTTTTGTAACAACGCTTTGTTTAACATCATCATCAGGTAACTGACTATTAAGATAAACACTCAAGAAACGTGGATGCATCAGGAAAGCTTTTCTTTTTAACAATATTATTAAAATTTGCCACAAGATCATTGAACAATATTTGGGAAAGGTTAAAATCTGATCCAGTTAAAATAAGATAGCCCAGATACTGGATGTTCAATGGAATTTCATTAAAAGCTGTGGTCTTTGCCGAGAGACAGGTTAAAAAAGTGTGAAAGAAAAATCTCATCTCAGCAGGAAAATTGGGTTTGAAGATTGTCAAACCTTTAAGTTGCCCAATATAAACTCTTTCCAGAAATTCGGCATGCATCTCATTGATAAGAAACGACACAGGATGTGCCATATCATTTAATTCGAACACTTGTGAGATTGATTAAGGGCTGATAAGCATAAGTGTTTTGCCCTGTCACACCCCAACCGATGGCGGAAACATCGGGGTAGTGGCACTAGGCGACCAGATTGTCTCACGGGAATTCCATAACAATTATCTAGCAACATTACTTAACGTTTAACATCCCATACTATCAAACATAACCTATTTCCAAACAATTATTACAGAAACTTGTTTTCTCACGATATCCCCTAGATTTAATACATGAGTTTCCAATCAAAAACAAACTAAAACAACTAAACTAAGCAAAATCCAAAGCATCCAATGCTAATCCTCAACCTGCCACAATGTTAAAATAAAACGTCAATACAATTAAGTAAAGGTGAGCATACAGGTTTTGCATACATAATAGATATAGAAGCGTTTAGCATACACCGCATGACATACGTAAGAGATGTGAATTATGTAACTACTCAGATTCATGTAAACCAACAAACCGCGATTGATCGAGGCATGCAAACAAGTGTTCACATCCTAAAAGAGAAAATAAAAACTAAATCAAAATGCGAGCCTTAACAACCCCGGGCCTCCGGGTGGCGGGTCAACCTCTAGTATACTATCATGTTAAGGGTGGCGTACAAGCAATCAAGCAATACATAAAATTCAGCAGATTTCACGTATAATCATGTAACAGCGGGTTGCGAATAAGCGTTTGAGAGTTGTGTGATGCGCTTATGATCTACGAACATATGTGACACCCTAAAGTGCATCTAAGCGTAAAAGGGTTCAAGTATACTCACAGTGGGTGCGTTTTAGGAGATGAGACGGGGTCTGAGAGGAGTTGCGGAGAGTGCCTGATCAGCCTGTAAGCGAACAGAAGTGCATCAGTTTTCTGAAATGTGTGGAACCTGTTGAGATTTGAGACAAGTTCGGTCGAACTTGTGAAATTTCTTAGGAAACTTGACAAGTTTGGGCGAACTTGTGTGCATTGGTAACAGATGAAGCAAGTTCGATCGAACTTGTGAAGTTTCCTAAGAAACTTGACAAGTTCGGACGAACTTGTTGAGTTTTATGAGGATTTTGACACAAGTTCGCCCGAACTTGACCCATAAGGTGCAAGTTCGAGTGAACTTGGCTCTTGAGCTGTACAAAATCAGTTAAATCTCAAGCAAACTTGGTGTTTTCGGGTACAAAAATCTTGCGTTTTTCGCGTCGTTAGCTGAGGAAATCGAGTGCCCATCCGTCGTTTGCTTGAGATTTAACTGATTTTGTACAGCTCAAGAGCGTGTTTTCGGGTCCAAAAATCTTGCCTTTTCGCGTCGTTAGCTGAGGAAATCGAGTGCCCATCCGTCCAACCTTAAGCCACTGAGTAAAACTTAGGCTGGAGAGGTCTTTTGGAGCGAGTTTAGCCATTTTACAGAAACTCGGGCTAATCCAAGCGACCTTGACGGTTCGTACGGGTTAGTCCAGCTTGTGTAAAGTGACGATTTCGTCCTTGTGCTTCCGGATCTGAGATCTTGCTTTGACAACGCCTCGTTCCACTTAAAAGTTTGAACGAAACATATGTCATTAGTTCGAAAATTGTGTAAATATCACGGATTTAAAAGGTTTTTCTCAAATCTAGTTTAGATCTGAGTGAAAACAGAAGTTTTTATGGAAAAGATAAAGATTTTCGTAAACAGAAGAGATTTTTAAAGAAAATGAAGGCAGAGCCTTGTGCAGTAAAACGTTGTAAAACATTGTTGAACATATTTGTAGTTGAAAACGAGTTGAATCTTACTTAGAAAACAAAGGGTTTCGGGTATGGAGAGCTCTGGGCGAACTTACAGCAAGTTTAAATGAGAGAATGGAGCTGAGTATTTATAGGTGAAGGCAAAATGAGAGCTGATGGGAGTCAAGTTCGGTCGAACTTGCATGATTTCATGCAAGTTCGGGCGAACTTGCTAGATATTCATGAGATTCTTGTCAAGTTCGGCCGAACTTGCTGATTCTGTGAGGAATCAAGGCAAGTTCGAGCGAACTTGAGGGGAAATAGAGGGTTTTGTGTTGGCCAGTCAAGTTCGGCCGAACTTGACCCAAATGTTGGGTTTTCTTCGTTTTTCATTCGTTATCGATTGTTCAACGATGTAATCGAGTTATAAAGTAATGTTAAGCGATTAAGCGATGCGTTAAGCGTTGTAATAACGAGTCAACGCGTGGGAGTGAGTTGCGTGAGTTTGCGAGTGATTTAATCATAATAAGTAAACACACATAACACATAAATAACATAAAACCACGTAATTAACTTCGTTTTACGATGCGATGGCACAAGTGTTTATTAAACAATAACACACTTGGCTCGTATAGTAGTAAATACGTGTGATTGCGATTAGATTAGCGATGCGTTTTAATAAGCGATTAGATGCGATATAACTGTAAATAAACATACTTTAATTAACACAAACTTTTTCATAACCGAATCTCGGAGTACAATGGATAGATACAATGGGACAAAAAGAAAGGATAACAACGAAAATCGGAGTTGTTACATGCCCACTCTGGATAAGATGGCATAAGGAACATCTTTTTGAGAATGAACCTCTGCATTTGCCCAAAATTTGCTGTTGTGCCCAAAATTCGATTCTTTTAAGATGTTAATCATCAGATGATATCTGGTGTTAGAACCGGTTGCTTCAAAGATTGTTGTGTAGTTATGAGGAGTTTTGAGAATGAGGGTGAATGGTGGTGGTTCTGGTTTGGATTTCGCCTTGGATTTGGTTTTGGGTGCCATGATTGAGAGAAAATCATTTTGAGAATTTTAAATTCGACACGATAAAAGTGAAACCTCTGTTATGGATAGAACAAGGTTTTATAGGGGTTTTGAAAAAGTGATGATGATTTGGCATCTGATGCAATTGACTGATGAATAACGTCTGACCACGTGTATCCTCTATTTGAAAATGGAAGATAGTTGTTTGGAAAACACTGTTTGAGAGTATGGGCAGTGGTTTGTGAACAGTGTTTTAATACTATCAGAGGATACACTTTGACAGTGGATAGTCTTTTGTAACCGACTAGTTTTTAATGCTATCAGTGGTTTGAGCTGACTTTAAGGATTTATTGAAAAATTCAATTTTATACTATTTTTAAGGAAGAAGTTTTGAATTTCTGAAAACATTTTGATGCTATTTACACATGGATCACCATAAAACTGTTTTTAATCCATGTTTAGCATTCCAATCCTAGAGATAAAGCTTTCAAAGGTAGATGTATCCAAGGCTTTTGTTAGAACATCTTCCAGCTGATCCTTAGTATGGACATGTTGTAAAGAGAGCAAACCTTTTTCATAGCAATCCCTCACAAAGTGATGTCTGATGTCAAGTGTTTGGTGGTAGAATGAGACACAGGATTTTCAATGATGTTTTCAGCTGCTTGGCTATCAATCTTGAGTGGAGTCTTTAAAGCAGTTACACCAAAATCCAAAAGTTGATTCTGAAGCCATAAAAGTTGAGCAGTGCAACTTGCAGCGACAATGTATTCAGCCTCAGCAGTGGATGTGAAAACTGCAACTTACTTTTTGCTTTGCCAAGACACTAGACAATCTCCTAGGAATTGGACTTCTCCTGATGTGGACTTCCTTGTTGTTTTACAACCAGCAAAATCATTGTCTGAGTAACCTGAAAGCTCAATGTTTCCATTAGCTGGATACCAGATACCAAGTGTGGGAGCACCTTTTATGTATATGAATATCCTTTTAGCAGCAATAAGATCAGACTTTCTAGGTGCTGAGTTGGATCTGGCACAAACACATGTTACAAACATGATATCTGGCCTAGAAGCAGTTAGGTACAATAAAGACCCAATCATACTTCTATAAAGAGTTTGATCAACCAAGTCATCTTTATCAACAACAGTAACCAACTTTGAGGTTTCCATGGGTGTGCTACATGGTTTACAATCATTCATATCAAATTTGTTAAGCAGTTCTTTCACATACTTATTTTGATGAATGAAAGTGCCATTGTGCATTTGTTTAACTTGTAAACAAGAAAACTTTGTAACTCACCCATTGCACTCATTTCAAACTCTGCTGCCATAAGTTTTCTGAACTCTTCACACATGGCAGTGCATGTGGATCCAAATATGATGTCATCCACATAAATTTGGACTAGCATCAAATCTTTTCCTTTCCATTTTAAAAACAAGGTTTTATCAATTTTACCTCTTGAAAAACCTATGAATAAGAGAAAAGTGAATAGAGTTTCATACTAGACTCTTGGTGCTTGTTTAAGACCATACAGTGCTTTGTTTAACCTGTAAACATGATCAGGATGAAACGCATCTTCAAATCCAGGAGGTTGACACAGATACACTTCTTCCTTGATCTTTCCATACAGGAATGCACTTTTGATGTCCATTTGAAACACTTTGATGTTGTGGTTAGCATCAAAAACTAAGAACAGTCTGATGGCTTCTAACCTTGCTACAGGAGCAAAGGTTTCATCATAGTCAATACCTTCTTCCTGTCTGTAGCCTTGAAGCACGAGCCTTGCTTTGTTCTTGACAACAATACCCCTTTCCTCTGTTTTGTTCTTGAAGACCCACTTTGTGCCAATTGGACTTACATCCTTAGGCAGTGGTACAAGTTCCCAAACTTGTTGTCTTTTAAACTGAAGGAGCTCCTCTTGCAAAGCTTCTACCCAACTATTGTCTTTTAGTGGCTCTTGGTACTTGACAGGTTGTGTGAGTGATACAAAGCCAGCAAAAAGACAAATGTTTTGGGATTGGCTTCTTGTGAGAACTTCCTCATTTATGTTGCCAATAACTTGATCCAATGGATGGCTTTTGAGGAAAATCAAATCACCTTGATATGGAACAATTGCATCTTGAGGTGAAGACTGTAGATGTGTATCATCTGAGCTATCATCTGCTGGTGAATTTGAAGGTCCAGCCTCTGATTGGAATGGAGGTGGAGGTATGGGTGCTATGGTTGTGAATGTTTGTTGATTTTTATCCACATTGGGTGGATTTTTATCAACAGTGTTTTGATTTTGTGAGCAAGCAGAGGTTTGACTATTAACCATCGTTGAACCAGCAGAGCTTTCACCATTGTTACTAACATCTGCTCCTCTGCTTGAAGGACTCATCTTGAAATTTGGAAGTATGCAGTCATATCCTTGCTCTTGCGTTTATGATTATGGTATACCTGCATGGTTAGTCTTGACAGACACATCTTCAAATGTAAATTTATCTAAATCAAACAATTCAGCAGGATTTGCTGGGATTTTCAAAGATGAAAGTTCATTGAACTTCACATTTAGAGTCTCTTAAACACACTTGGTCCTAGAGTTAAAAACTCTGTAGGCTTTGGCAGTGGTTGAGTATCCCAGAAAATAACCATAGTCAACTTTGGCTGCAAACTTAGAGATAGAATGTTGGTGCAGAATGTCTATGTCTTAGTCTTATATCGAGTCTGTATAGATTAGATGTGAATAGGCTAGCAAAACGAAGTATTTATGTATAATATGGTCAAGTTCGCTTGAGAGATACTTGTGAAGTCAAGTTCGGCCGAACTTGACTATGTCAAGTTCGCCGGAACTTCAACATCCTCTAGCGAACTTGCACCACTATAAATAGCTAGTTAGTTCTTGTCATTTATAACTTTGGCAACTTTGAGGCGGAGTTCTGTCAATTTGGAGACTTGAGGTTATATCAATAAAATTGACGTTTAACTGACTAATTCTTGTTATTTGGTAATCGTGTCATAATATTTCTGCTATTATGGACATTAGAGATCAAATCTAGGTTCCTATGCATTCAGGATCGGTCCTACAAGTGGTACCAGAGCTAGAATAGCCTGATTTGATTGATATCAAGACAAGAACACTTCTAATTCTACCCCATTCTTCTATTTTTCTTAACTTTTACACTAAAATGAAGAATTCACGATCAAATTCTGTCCAATTTTAAATATGACATGTTAAATACATTGTAGATAAACCCCTGAGAGTTTGGAGACTAAAATCAAACGAATTGGTGTCAAATTGTTGCAAAAACCATGTTTTCCAAAACCACCAAGATCGAACTTGTTAGTCAAGTCCGACCGAACTTGACTTAGAAACTCACTTTCTGAGTGAATTTCTATCAAGTTCGCTCAAACTTGAGAGATTTTGATAAGATTTCTGTTAAGTTCGCTCGAACATATATCATTTTCATTGTTTCTTTATCAAATTCGACCGAACTTGATAAAAATTCAAGAAAATCATACCTAAGTTCGCTCGAACTTGGAAAACTTATTCTGTTTCTCAAACCACAAGTTCGCTCAAGGTTGTATCAGGATATTTTTCAATTCAAGTCATAAGTTTGACCGAACTTGTGATTAAATCTGAAATTCTTCATTTGCCAACTACAAGTTCGACCGAACTTGTAGTAAATCTAACAATTTTCAAAGTTTTAACGTGTTTTCATCATACGTGTCTCGATATTCGCAATGGATGATCTTCAGAGAGCGTTTATGACAGCAGTGGGTACATCTAATTCCAATGTCATACAGCAAGTCAATTAGACAATGAGATGGGCACGTCCGTTAAACCACCAAAATTAATGAGCATGGACGAATATGAAGGATGGAAGGAGAAGTTCAGCTACTGGGTTTAGGCCATGCATTTCCAAAGCTGAGTAGCTATCGAGAGAGGTTATACTGTTCCGTTGGACGAAAATCAGCAAGTTCTGGAGAAGTACAAGTACTCCACAATTCAAAAGGATGAGTACATTGCTAAGAAAAAGATGATAAGCCTCATCCAACAATCTGTTAAAGAGGATATTCTGGTCTTGTTACCTGAATACAGGACTGCGAGAGAACTCTGGCTATCACTGCAAAAGAAATACCAAGGAAGCGCAGAGATGATCAAGAGTAAGAAAGCTCTCATCATGAAGGAGTTCGATATCTTTAACATGTTGAAGGGCGAGACAATGAAACAGATGATTGAGCGTTTTTGTCATCTAAAAGTCCAAATGAGAAGACACGTCTCGAGAAGACAGAACCAGAGTACATCGATAAGCTTGCAGATGCGTTACTTGACGGAGAGTGGACTACTTATCTGATGGTTCTGAAAGAAAGTCCGAATTGGGAATTCTTCAAGCTGTCTACATTCATCGACAAACTTGAAGGTCATGAGATGGAACTTTTAAAGATTGCAAAGTCGAAGAATGCTAACATTGTTCAAGATGTTGGTCTGTATTACAAGAACGGGATGCAAGACAATATTTCAAGCCCGAAGATTCAGACAGCGTTCAGTGCAAACATAAATTCTTCTCCACAGAATCAGAACCAATCATATCCACAATATGATCAAAGTCCACAGAGTTCTTCATTTTCAAGTGCAAATTCAAACTCATCATATCAGAATCAATCTAATCAGAACCAACAATCAAATTCTGATCCAGATGTGTACAAGTGTAACATTGCTGTCAATCTAAATAATGTTGTTTCTGAGCAAGTTGCAAAACAACACATGTCACTTCTCGCCACTGTTCTAGAATCGTATGAAAGTCTTGTAGCTGGAAAGATCGGCAATTTCGAAATGACCGCTGAAGGCTACGATCAGGTGGACGAAGAAGAGCTTGAACTGATGAATATTAAGTGGTCACTAGCTTCTATCAATCGAAGGGTAACAAAGTTTGTTGCACTCACAGGCCGAGATATCGGAAACTCAAGCAACAAGCTAGGGTTCGACAAAACAAAGGTCACTTGTTTCAGATGCCGACAAAAAGGGCATTTTAAGAGAGAATGCAAAAACCTTGAAGCAACGGGAAATCAGAGTCCATTTGGTGGAGGCAACGAGTATTACAAGAAATCTCTTCAATACAAGCCTTTCCCAAAGAAGACACAAGTTGAGATCCAGGAAAAACCAAACAGCAGTAACACTGATAAGGCAATGGTTGCTACCGACGAAGATGATGGTTTTGATTGGAACTCTTATATCGGTTAGAAAACAGGAGTTGCATTGATGGCTGAAGTAGTTGAAGATACTTCTGCTGAAGAAGTGGCAACGATAGAGAATGCTCTACTGGAACAGTATCTGCAACAACAGGAAGAAGAGGAAATGTATCTTCTCATGAAGACACAGGGTATTTTAACTGCTAATTCATCTTCTAGTTTTGCAGGTAACTTTGTTGGAAGTTCTCAAGAGCAAGTGATCGAGGAGAAGTCGATTAATGAAGAAATCATTGATGTTGTTCAAGAAGTGAATGCTGAAAACCTCACGGACATTGCCAATAAAGCTATGATGACAAATATAACCAGGGTAGGTCCAGAGGTAAAGTTGCAAGTTGTAGAGGTTGTAAAACCTTGTACAAAATGCACCAAGCCATGTGCTAAATGTGTTGAAAAATCACAAATCATCACTGAACTCAATGTACATAACGAACATTTCAAATACGATTATCATACAAATGAAGGAAGCGGATGACAAAATGAAAGATGATTATGGCAGGCTCGATAGAAATAATATTGAACAACATGATACTGTAAGGATGTTGAAAGGTACAGTAATGGATAAACAAAAAGCAATAAACATCTATATTAACACCATTGCTGAAACCAAACAGCAACTCCAGGAGATGAAAATTGAAATAGAACGTGTTCAACAACTTTTAAGAAGTTACACAACTAACGCGTATGTCATTGACCACATTCTTCCCACAATTCCATCGGAAGAAAAACCTAAAAAGAAAATTGGTAAAGAATACAGCAATGTTCCTACACCCCTATGCGAGAAGTATTGTCGCAAAACTGTTGATGGGATGGATAAGGCACTCAACATTGAGTTGTTATCTGAAAAGAAAAATGAGTTGCCAGAGAACATTGATGTAGTCTTTACTAAATCACATGATGACAATGCAATAGTGAAAAAGGTGGTTGAAAATGTTCTGAATGATTCTGATGATGGCAGCTTTGAGAGCGCCATCTCGAGTTTGAACAGTTCTGACACAAATTCCGAAGATGACGATACATCATCGGAAGATGATCTATGTGATGATCCTAATGTTGTAATGTACAAGGTTAAGGAATCTGATAGATTATACTTTGATGACAGTTTTTTGATTCGGAACGTCAAAGAAAATCAATTGAATAAACTGTTCAAGCTAGTTGAAGTTACATCAGATGACCTGGAGAAAAATGAAAAGAAATTCTATTCAAAACCCAAAAGAAATTATAATAACTACTGAAGGAATGGTGGTGATCATCCGGAAAACCGGAGAGCTGGGTTGGGTTTAGAGGAATCTGATGAACCTAAAAAGAAAACGTCACCATTTCATGAGTACAAAGATAAAAACATGAAATTTGTTTATGGGACGAACACGGTTCATGAAGAGAGTTTGATCGGAAAACAATCAAATGATGAGTTTAAGAAACAGAAAGAACTTCGAGATAAGGCGAAAGCTACAAGTGGTGTAAAATCCACTAGTGGTCATTCACATGATAATCGGACTTAATTCAAATGCAATGAAGTTTGTCATATTGCACGCAAGTGTCCGAAAGCATAGCCGGCCTATCTTCAAAGAAAAGAAAGTTCAGATATTGTGAAACCAAAGCAACTAGAGTTTGTAAAACCTGTGAAGATTTTGAAAAGAAATGAATCAAAACCTGAATTCAAACCTAAAACTGAAAAGAAAATTTAAAAACTCAACTTTCAAAATAGGTGAAACTTCTAGGACAAAAGAATCATGGTTTTACATCAAGAAGGCTAATATAAAATCTCAAGCCTGGATTGCTAAGAAGAAGTCAACAACATCCGAGGTTATTAAGTCTGAGCTTGTAAAGACTGATAACATGAAAGAATCTAAATCTGAGACCAAATCCGAAACTGTCAAAATTACAAGTGGTAACAATTCAAAAGGTAAAAAGAAAGTAAATTTTGAAAATGTAAACGACAGTGGAGGCTCAGATGGAGATTATGAAGATGATTACCAAGCTTTCTCTCCAAAACCCAAGACCAAAAAGGCTTGGGTTGCGCTCTTTAACTAGATTTTAACATGTGCAGGGGCTCCAGAGATTGATTCTGGATAGTGGAGTGTCCAGGCATATGACGGGAATGAAAGCTCTGCTGTTCGACATAAAAGCTATCAATGGCGGATATGTTGGATTTGCTCGTAATCAGAGTGGAAGGATAGTCGCCGAAGGAAAACTTTCTAATGGCGTTGTTTCATTTGATCGCGTGAACTACATTGCAGAACTGGAGAATAATCTTCTGAGCATATCGCAGATTTGTGACAAACAGTTCACGGTGCATTTCAACGACAAAGAATGTATTATTCTGAAGCCTGGTTTCAAAATACCTGATGAGTGGATTCTGATACGAGCCCCGCGCAAGAATGATCTATATGTTTTGGATATGGGCATCGCTACCACATCGTCAAAATCAGCGTAATGTTTTGTGATGAAGGCTACTGAGAAAGATTCTATTGTTTAGCATCGTATAATGGGGCATATTCATTTACGAAAAATGAATTTCTTGGTTCATTATGATTTGGTTGAGGGTGTAAATTTCGGAGCTTTAATATGTCTGATCATTGTTTGGAATGTAAAAAGGGAAAGTAGATCAAGAAATCACATCCGAAGAAAATTCTGAACTCAATCAAGTTGCCGCTTGAACGTCTCCACATGGATTTATTTGGTCCTGTCAACGTTTGAAGTATTTCAGGAGACTTATACTGCTTGGTCGTAACAGATGACTATTCGCGTTATTCATGGGTATTCTTCCAAGAACCAAAAGATGAAACATTTGAAAACTTGGTGTACTTTTCAAGAAGCTAGAAGACCTTTATCATCTCCATGTACGACGAATTTGCAGTGACAATGGCACAGAGTTCAAGAACAATAAGATGAGAGAATTTTGCAACGCTAAAGGGATTCTGCACGAGTTTAGTGCACCCTACACTCCACAACAAAACGGTGTCGCTGAAAGGAAGAACAGAACTTTAATCGAAACTGCGATAACCATGCTTGCAGACTCAAAACTTCCAGTCAGCTTCTGGAGTGAAGCGGTTGCTGCGACTTGCTATACACTAAACAGAGTCCTAACTGTCAAACCAACGAAGAAGACATGTTTTGAAATGATAAACCGACGGAAGCCAAACTTGAAATTCTTAGAGCCATTTGGTGTGCCATGTACTGTAATCGATCAAGATGGTAAATTCGGAGCCAAATCTCTTGAAGGTTTCTTTGTCGGATATGCGAGTCCGCTAAGACGTGTATATATTCCCTCGTTAAGAACGGTCATTGAAGCACAACACGTAGATTGCTTTAACTATACGGATCCTATTTAAATGAAAGGTGACGCGTGGCTGTTCAACTATCAAGATCTATGGAAGTCATTCGACTAGCCGGAAGAACCGTGTGAAGAAGAAATTGCAGCGTTATATTATTCAACAGTCGGCGAATCAAGAACAAATCATTAGACCAATTGTGGTTAATCAACCCACGTTGGATATTTCATCTTCCGAAGCAGGTCCGAGCAATAGCGGTGTTCAAGTTGAAAACGTTTCTGAAGCAGAAGTAACACCTGCTACAACTCCAATGAATGCTTCTAATGAACCAGGAAATACAACATCAGTGCCCAACATGCCTCAGAATCAAAATTCTGACTCTGATGAAGCGCCGAAATTCGATGCTGATGGAGAAACCTCATCGGATGAAGAAGTTGAGCAGATATCTAACATGTTGAATCAATCTGCTAGTCCGAGAAATCAGAATGAAGCTTCATCAAGAGCTCCTAATGTTGAATTGAACGGTGATTTGAGTGTCTCGAATCAACAAAGCTTAGTTGATGTTCCTACTGAAGAAATGCCGCGATCATATTCTTACCATCCTTCAACGAATATCATTGGTGAATTACAAACTGGTGTGCGTACATGAAGCCAAATCAATAAAGCACTTAGTTGTTTCTACACCCGAGTTGCTCCAACTCAAGACTACTGCTTCTACTCATGTTTCATATCACAAATAGAGCCAAAAACTGTTAATGAAGCTCTAGGAGACGAGAACTGGGTGATAGCAATGCAAGAGGAACTGTTACAGTTCGAGAAATTGGGTGTTTGGAAGCTTGTAGACTTACCACCGAAGCAGAAAGCTATTGATACGAAGTGGGTCTTCAAGTGTAACAGAGACGATTGGGGTGTAATAGTCAGAAACAAAGCTCGACTGGTTGTCAAAGGTTTCCACCAGCAAGAGGGTATTGATTATACAGAGGTATATGCACCGGTTGCACGATTAGAGTCTATCCGCATTTTCCTCACGTTCGCAGCTTGGAAAGGATTTAAGGTGTACCAGTTGGATGTCAAATCTGCATTTCTCTACGGTAAACTTCGCGAACAAGTGTATGTCGGCCAACCACCGGGTTTCGTCAACCACTAAACAAGAATAAAGCTTATCTCCTAGACAAAGCCTTATACGGATTACACCAAGCCCCGAGAGCTTGGTACGAGACGTTATCGCAACATCTCGTTGGAAACGGCTTTACAAGAGGCACAGTGGACAGTACTTTGTTTACTAGAGAAGTCGGATCTCATCTAATCATTGTACAAATCTATGTGGATGATATCATCTTTGGTTTTACGGATGATAGTCTTTGCAAAGAGTTTGAAAAGATCATGAAGAAAAAATTCGAGATGTCCTCAATGGATGAAATGAAATTCTTCCTCGGATTACAGGTGGATCAGTTACCAGACGGCATATACATTCATCAGACAAAGTATGTTCACGACATTCTCAAGAAGTTTGAAACGGATAGTTCGAAGTCGCTTTCGACTCCGCTGGTACTGAACCATGGGATTTGCATTGACGAGACGGGAACCAAAGTTGATGACACACTCTATCGATCGATAATAGGATCTCTAATGTATCTGACGGCATCTCGCCCAGACATCATGTATCCTACCTGCTTATGTGCGAGATATCAGTCTAGTCCTCGAGTGTTACACATGCAGATAGTCAAGCGAATTTTCCGTTACTTAAAGGGATGTCCAAGCACCGGCTTGTGGTATCCAAAGAACGACAATTTTGATCTAACGGGTTACGCTGACTCAGACTTTGGAGTGGACAAACTGAACTCGAAATCTACAACGGCAGGATGCCAGTTCTTCGGAACACGTTTGGTAACGTGGCAGTGCAAGAAACAGACCACGGTCTCTCTCTACCTGTGAGGCAGAATACATTTCTGCTTCCAGTTGTTGTTCTCAAATCCTCTGGATTCAACAACAGATGATGGATTATGGTCTGCAATTTCTTGATACGCCTTTATTCGTAGATAACAAAGCAGCCATCGATATAACCAAAAATCCGGTTCATCACTCACGTACTAAACATATTGAAATTCGTTACCATTTCATTCGTGACTTTTACGAAAAAAATTGGTGCGAATAGAAAAAATCCACACCGAAGAACAAATGGCTGATTTTTATACCAAAGCATTTTCTTTAACAAGATTTAAATATCTAATGAGGCTTAACGGTATTAAAAATTTGCTGACAGGTGCGGAAGCTAAGGTTGAATACGGATCGGACGACGAGTTCACGTGATTCACATTGGTTTGTATATATTCTTTTCTAGTTTAGTATTTCTTAAAATCTAAAATCCAAAAATATGTTTTGATTTTAGGGGGAGAAATGTTTGGGAAAATACAAAAACATATGAAAAATTTCAAAAATATACAAAAACATTTAAAAAAGACAAAAAGAATTCAGTGTCACAAAAAGGAAATGATAGTACATCAGTGGACTATCAGAGTATGCTAAAGAAATGTAAAGTCTAAAAAGTGATAAACAAATCTTACTGTGGATGTGTCGATAAACTTAACACGTTCAGTAATTTTTTTCCTAGATATAAACTAAATTTTACAACTGCTTAATCTTATGGATTAACACATCTTGGATATATCGACTTAGTACTCCGAAATTTCATTTGATAGATTGCCTGATTCTGAGATACGAGGTCTTTATAGAAACTTGATATCTGGGGTATTATACAAGTTCTTCTGATTTTGCGGAAGCAATAGCCTAGAACTTCTATAATACTTTCGCTATAAACCCCTAAACTGCATGCAATCTTGAAAAGTATCAAAAGATCTAATCATTTGCAGTGCTGAAAAGATTCCTTAAATGGAACACACCCTAAAGACGAGCCTTCATCTCTTTGTCTGTACGGTAGTACTAACCTGAGCTCTCAAGGTATCGCATTAACCCAGATACAAATATCAATTACGCTATATTCACCTGTAAGATGAAATCTAAGGAATCTTGATGCGGGAATATATTCAAGAAGTGGGAACCGCAGATAAGTCAAGTTTCATAATTCATACCTTAACATATCTTGGAACAGTTGATAAACGTGGTAAAGTTTAAGTGGACAATCATATCGACAACCTAGGTAAATGAGTTTAAAACTTAAAGTCATCTAAAGGTCAACGGTACTAGTGATATGTCTCAATCAACTGATATGATCCTTAGGCACGAATTCACAAAAATATGTCTGTAAATATGTTTGTACATAGTTTACATTGTTCTGTACATAGTTTATCTGCTTTACAGATTAAATCCAAAAAGATTTTTAGTGTGTTTTAGCATAAACTTACGTTGTTTTCAGCAAACCAATGTTGGAGAACGGATCTTCGAAGCCTGGTAAGGTGCTAAAATTGGTGGGAATCTCATTGACAACAGGATGGGAGCTAATCTGTAAAATCTAAAAAGTCAAAACGATGAAAAGTTCATTAATTTGAAACTTTGATTTTGAAAATATCAACAGTTTGTTCGTAACGGGTCAAACTGGGGACAAATCGGTTAACCAAGGTCATTAGCTTGGACTTGGTCAACTGAGTGGGTTTTCAGAACTGTTAAAAGTTGAAAAGTTCAGGGATTTAATTGTAAAAACTTGAAAAGTTGAAATGGGTTTTAGGAAAGTTTGGCCGAACTTGCTTAAGGTTCAAAGTTTTTAGTTTGAAGCAAGTTCGACCGAACTTGTTTGGGTTTGTTTGAGAAAAAGGAAGTTCGCCTGGACTTAAGATTGGGCTTCATTACTGCGCTTGCAAGTTCGCCCGAACTTGCAAGGGTATTTATATCCTGCAAGTTCGGCCGAACTTCATTATCACTGAACATTTTACTCTGAGCGAACTTATCAAGAATTGTGCGATCGATCGAAATTGACATTTTAGTACCATTATACTGCCGAAATTTCTTTTGATTGTGGTGATTCACACACCATTCTCAATGGCTGAGGTGATATTGAACTGTTAATTGGACTTAATCGGTTAACTAAGATCAGAAACTTGTTAATAGTGATAGATCTAGGGTTTGAGTGATCAAATTGAACTTAAAAACATGATTAACAACATATATCGACCATGAATGTGTGTTAATATCGATCAGATTCATATGTATTAGATGAGCAGGTTTGTTGTAGATGACAACAAGTTCGGCTGAACTTGTTGAAATGTTCGACCGAACTTGCAAATAAAGCTGAATAAAAAAAACTGAATGTGTCACATGTTTGACCGAACTTCAATTAAACTTGAATTTGAGATGAATTTGAGAAGTTCGACCAGACTTAATGTCAGAAATTTGAAAGTTGATGATCATAAGTTCGCCCGAACTTAAATTGAATTGTTGAACATGATGTTATGCATGTTCGGGCGAACTTGACTCAACTTGTTTGTTATACTCACATCAAGTTCGCCCGAACTTGATGTTAATGAATTGAAAATTGTGTAACTTTTTCTCACTATTTATTTTTCTAAATTTCACAATACGTGTATCACGTTCGACAAGGCATTATGTCCGTCGCTGAAGGAATATGATAGCATATTGAAGTTTCTAAAGGATTGCCCTATTCATTGAGCTATCACGGAGCGTACAGTGTCTTATAGATCTCATACGTATCACTTCTGGATGAACGCAAGTCTTAGTGCTGACAAGAAGACCATTATTTCAACTGTTCAAGTCAGAAGCGAAGTTAAAGAAATCATGGTTACTGAGGATGATATTCGAAGGATCTTGCAGTTCAATGATGAAAAGATGATCTTATTTTCTTAGATGAGAAGATGGTACGAGGTTGTTTCTATCACATGGGCTACAAGGGAAGCGTAAATAAGCCAACGTTGAAGAAAGGGGAGGTGCCTAACCCCTACAAGCTTCTTATGCATGCTATTATTCATACGTTTAGCCATAGAAAGGTGGGTCTCGATGATGTTCAAGATTATATGGCCTGCATGGCAACGACATTAATTCTGAAGAAGCCGTATAACTATTCTAAGCTTGTATTCACACACATGTCAAAGAATATGGATGATACGAGATTATGTTTATATCTGTGGTTCGTGCAGATGCTCATTGATGAAAAATTTACAGACTTTGCACGTGATCCAAACGACATTCTATATTTCAGTCACCTCGATGAAACTACAGTGAAGAAGTTGATAAAGTTCCAAAAGCAAGATTCAGCACCGTTAGCAAAACCAGTATTTGGGGCGATAAAAGATGAAAACTATGTTGCGCCACCTGATAACAAGTGGAAGAACGATGGTAGTGGCGATGAAAAAGAGTTGAATGCTGAGAAAGAATGGTTTAAGTCGTTCAAACCTAAAGCTCATAGTGATTGGTTTGTAAAGTTGAGGTCGAGAAGAAAAAGAAGCGAGCGGCTAAGAAAGTTGATACTATGCTTGTGGATGAAGAAGAACCTGTTAATGTTCAAACAGAAGCTGGTTCGAGTGCAGCAGTTGTTATAGAAAGTCAGGAGACAGAAAAGACTACGCAAGAGGATGATGTTATTTCACCTACTTCCGAGAATGACGATGATTCTGATGATTCTCTTGAAAAGCGGCAAAAGATTGTGGATGCCGAAGCTGAAAAAGAAAAGCTAACTAAAGGCGATGCTGATTATGTGCCTGAGTTTGAAAAAGATTCTAATGAGGAAAGGCCAAAGAAAAAGGCAAAGCATGCAAAATCTGCAGTGGTTTCAACAACAAAAACCACACGATCTCCAAAGACGAAAGGAAAGAAAACAAAGAAAGCTCAAAAGCCAGCTAGCAAGAGATATATGGGAAAGCCAAAGAGCGCAGAAGTTACACTAGAACCTTCTGGCGCACAGGAGAAAGGAGTTACACAAGAACCTCCTACACAAGAACCTCCTGTTATTATTCCTTCTGAAGCTGAACGTCCAGGAGTCACACAAGAACCTCATGTTATCATTTCTTCTGAAGCAGAAAGGCCAGGAGTTACACAAGAACCTCCTGAGTCTAATTTACTTGAAGTGCCGGTGATTCAATCTCCTGATCCTAAAGTTGTTCATTCTGAAAGCTCAACTCCAAGGAAAGCAACTTCAAAGAAGTCAACTCCAAAAGCTGCTACTCCTAAGTCAACACCAAGGAAGTCATAATAAAATCTATTTGGTGATATTCCAAATGAACCAGTGGATCTTCAGGATTTGGATGAGTTCTTCCCATACACAGATATCGATGTTCTTGAAAAACGTGTCAAAGAATTGGAAGATAGAGTGTAAAAGAATGAGGAAGAAAAAGCCGAATTAATCAAGAAGATGAATCAAAGATCTGTAGAGAAAGAAATGATCGATGACAAAATCAAGGTGTTGGAAAGCGAACGCGAATTCTTTAAGGCTTTGATTGAAAGTCTTCAAGATGCAAACGAAAAGCTGCAGACAGAGATTGCTGAGCTGAAAACGATACAAGCCCTAAACCACCGAAGGTTTACAAGGATGCAGAAAGTATTATCTAATACTCTGGGTATTGATTTTATTGCTTAGTATGATAGTCTGGATAGGCAAGAGGCGAAAGAAAGAGCTAAAAAAGAGCTTGCAGCAAGTGGCAAAGGCAAAGGTATTGAAGGTGATGCACCTAAATCTTCTGAAGTTGCTGAAAAGCCTGTTGATGAGTCTGAAAAAGCTTCAGAGTCTGAGATTGCTAAGGTTGACGAATCTGTCAAGCCTTTTGATCTTGTAACTGCTACTGAAAATAAGGATGATGATGAAGCAGAAGATGAAGATAAGGATGATGAACCACCAACTGATGATCCTAAGGATGATTCTGATCACGATGGAGGTAACTATGATGATCCGAGTGGTACAAGGATTAAAGTGGTAGATGCGACAGTGAACGAAAGCTTCGATTTCACAAGTCTTCTGAACGATGAAGCAAATGCTATGAATGATCAGATTGAGGGGGAGTCAGGACAAACAGGGCCTACTGAAGATATTGAAATGTCTGATTCTATCACTATTGCTAATCCTGTTGCTACAATTCCAACAAAGCCGTTGATACTTATGCTTGAACATAATGTTGAGAGGGAGAGTATGTGCACAACTATACGAAGGAAGATCTGGCTAAGTTGATTGAGGTTGATGCAGAATCTTTGGATTTTGATTTTGAAGAGCAAGTGTTAAATGCGAACACATTTAAGCCTAATGAGTATCATTATCAGAGAAGGTTTGAGGCAGATGAATATAACAGGGTGATAGTAGAAAATTGGTCTTCGGATGATGAAAAGGATAAACACATTGGTCCTAATACTGATAGTTTTCTACTTTTGAGGAAATGTATAAGCAACTAGATGAAGATATGTTGAAAGAGAAAATCGAAGAATCAATTCGCGAAGGTAAAGTTCCGAAACCAATGTCGAAGGAAGAAATAGCTCAAGCTAAGAAATCTTGGTTTAAAGAGATGCCGCGTGAACGTAAGTTTCGATGTCCTCTAGCATTCTTTACTAGAGATAAGGATGTGTCGTTGGGAGATATCCTAAGTTGGGGATGGTTCAAAGAGCTGAATGTTTATGCAATCAAAAGGGAATTTGGGGTGCAATACTTCAAATATCTGGCTGATTTCATGACTCTACCATACTGGGATGTTGAGGAGCTTGTTCAAACCGTGAATGTCACATTTCAGATGAAGTTTATTGATCAGTTACTATGGAAGACGATCAAGTTTAAGGCGACAAAGGGTTTCAGATATTGGAAGCTGTTTATCCCAAAGCGTCGTATTAAAACATACAAGAAAACAGGGGAGGGAGATTAAACGTTGATTATGAAACGACCGAGAGCGATGAGAAACATGCATTTGATGCCAATCAAGCAGAATTTCTATCTAGTGTTTAAATGGTGGCAGATTGATCCTACTACATGCGAAGCTGTTATAATATTACGATTTGAGGAACATCTGGATATCACGAAGGAAAGGGTTGAGATACTTGGGTTTCAGGGTATGAGAGATTTGTGGAGAACAATCAGGATACTAGACCCGATGTGGCTAGTAAATTGCTCGAGAGAAGATATAAAGTGCATGTTCTATTGCAAGATTGTATTCGAAGAACGAGAAAAGGTACAAGCTATGCAGTATCAGAAGGTCGTTAATGTATTTTATGCTCGAGAAGTTAACTCCAGGAAAATGTGGGAAACGAGTTGGAGGGAACTTGAAAGAGTTGAATTTTTTAAAGAAGAGAAGCGTCTAGAGGAGATAAATGAAAAAGGTAGGGCAGCAAGGCTCAGAAGGTTTCAATACATGAACAAAGTGCCTCCTACTGATCAGACGCCAGATCCGAAGCAAGAACGACGAAAGAAGCCATTCAAGAACTTCTTC
The DNA here is from genome assembly GCA_947069175.1 of Scalesia atractyloides. NCBI lineage: Eukaryota > Viridiplantae > Streptophyta > Magnoliopsida > Asterales > Asteraceae > Scalesia > Scalesia atractyloides. The sequence continues at coordinate 31,564,222 of CAMTDV010001633.1, forward strand.
GATCGTGTTCGTTAAAGTATTATTTGAAGACAGAGTTTTGAAGACTGATAAAAGACAAAGACGATATCCAAGGGGGAGTATGTTGGTGCAGAATGTCTATGTCTTAGTCTTATATCGAGTCTGTATAGATTAGATGTGAATAGGCTAGCAAAACAAAGTATTTATGTATAATAGGGTCAAGTTCGCTTGAGAGATACTTGTGAAGTCAAGTTCGGCCGAACTTGACTATGTCAAGTTCGCCGAACTTCAACACCCTCTAGCGAACTTGCACCACTATAAATAGCTAGCTAGTTCTTGTCATTTGTAACTTTGGCAACTTTGAGGCGAAACTCTGTCAATTTGGAGACTTGACGTTATATCAATAAAATTGACGTTTAACTGACTAATTCTTGTTATTTGGTAATCGTGTCATAATATTTCCGCTATTATGGATATTAGAGATCAAATCTAGGTTCCTATGCATTCAGGATCGGTCCTACATAGAATCTTTTAAGTTCAAAATGAAGCATGGACAGCCAAAAACTTTGAAATATAAGATAAGAGGTTTGATTTTATAAAGCAATTCATAGGCAGTCTTTTGATGCCTTGGGTTAATCAAAACTCTGTTCTGAACATACCAAGCAGTGTTTACAGCCTCTACCCAAAAAGACACGGGTAAACCAGAGTCTGCTAGCATAGTTCTTGCAGATTCAACTAAAGTCCTGTTTTTCCTTTCAACCACCCCATTTTGTTCTAGAGTTCTTGGGACACTAAATTGCCTAGCAATCCCTTTTGACTCATAGAACGCATCCAACTCCTCGTTTCCAAACTCTGTCCCATTGTCACTTCTAAAGATTTTTACTAGAAGGTCATATTGCTTTTCAACTTGTTTGACAAAATTTTGCAATATACCAGCAGTTTCATCCTTGGAGTGTAAAAAAGAAGGTCCATGTAAACCTTGAAAAATCATCAACAATGACTAAACAAAATCTTTTCTTCATTAAACTCATGATTTTTATAGGGCCAAACAAATCCATATGTAAAAGTTGCAAGCATTGGGTTGTTTTGGACTTTTCAATTGACTTGTAAGAACTTTTATGTTGTTTACATTTTAGACAAGAAACATAATGTTCTTCACTAGTAAATTGCTTTTGTGGTAAACCCCTGACAAGACATTGTATAGATATAGTGGTGATTGTTTTCAGATTTGTGTGCCCAAGTCTCTTGTGCCATAACTCTGTCTCTTTGCTGGAAGCAACTGAGAACAGGTATGCATTAGACATAAGGTTATATTTCAACATATCAACCACATACACATTGCAACTCCTATGAGCAACAAGTTGTGCTTTGCTCTCAGCAATGATTTGATCAATCTTTTTAACAACCTCTGGTCCTACAATTTGACATGTTTTCTTAGTGAAGAAGGATCCATACCCTTTGTCACTCATTTATGAGACACTAAGAAGATTGAATTTTAGATTGTCAATTAAGTTAACATTTTCAAATTTAAGATTCCCAGCCTGAACACACCCTGACCCAAGCACCTTCCCCTTTGAATTGTTACCAAAAGATATATCACCCCCTCCATGAGCTAATAAGAAATCTTTGAGAAGGGCTCTACATCCTGTCATTTGCCTGGAGCCTCCACTATCTACATACCATAAACTATCAAGGCAAGTAGAAGCTCCCTGCACATAAGTAAACAATTAGTTTAGATGAGATTCCAAAGCCAGAATGGCTTTGGATGGGGTCACAGAGTGTCCAATCTCAAATCCAGGAACATGGTCAGTGGTTTGAGTTTTGCTTTGTATCCACTGTTGTGAACCATTTCCTGTCAAATGTTGATAACCATGAGGATATCTGTTCATTTTGGGCTTTGAAAGTTTTTTGTAACCTTCATAGCTCATAGAACCTTTTGATAAATAGGTTGTCCATGTCCTCTTGGGTACTTGTTTACAGGTGGAGCATCCGTCACTTGTACCTCTCTGGGAACAGAGGTTTTGTTTAATGATTTTGTGAAAGATGTTTCAACAAGTTCTAAGGTCTGCTTAGATTTATTTCTAGCAGAGCTTGAACTTTCTCTCTCAAGAGCTTTTGCTTTGATCTCTTTTACCTTTTGATCGTAGGTTTGAAGATAAGCACACTCATGAGTTAGATGATTTGTTTTACCACAGACAAAGCACTTTGAATCATTTGGGATCACATGTGTTTTGTTTATGTCATAAGCTTTTAAAAGAAAACAGTTTTCTGTGACATGGTTTATTTTGTTGTAAAATTCACAGAACATATGTTTGATCTTTTCCCTTTTATTTTTAACTGATTTCTTCTCAGCAGATGATGTAACCTCTGCTGGAAGATCTTTGATGGGAATGATTCTAGCCTTTGGTGCCTTGACACCTTCAATGGTTGAGAAGTCCATTGGCTTGAAATTTCCCAGAATATCACATTCATCTGACCATGTGGGTTTGAATTGGTATTCTCAATTTCCTTAAAAGTTGAGGACCCCTCATGTTTTTCCAGAAAAATTTTGTTACCATTCTTATCAGTGATTTTTACCTCATTTCCAGCCAAATTTTTAGGAACCACTTCAACCTTTTCAGAATCTATTTTTGTACCATTTTCAGTGGCTTGTTCTTCATTTTGAAAACCAATACCAAATTTTATGTTACTCTTGATTAGTTTGTCTAGCATAATTTCGAAACCTTTGGAAGATTCTACCCATTTTTCACATGTGATCTGGGTAGTTTCTAACTCCTTTTTACAAACTTGGTATTTGTCTACCATAGTTTGGAGTTGGTCCTTGGTTATGCTAGCTTCATGCTTTAGGCTACTTATCTCAGAATCTTTTGTGACCAATTTTGTTTTTAACTCTTTGATAAGTTTTTCAAAATTGAGTTCATCTTCTAAGATTTTGTTCCTAAGGTTTTCATTCACCTGTTTAATGTTAGCAAAAGCTATTATACATTTTTCTGAACAGAGATCTTTAAGGATCTGAGGTGATACCTTGGAAGCAACCATAAGATCACAATCACAGTCTTCTTCACACACCTTTGTATCCCATGGATCAGATAGAGAGGTCTTTTTTTCATCAACAGTGTTTTGTCAAACCACTGGTGTAACCACTGCTTCATCACAACTTTGAACCTCATCAGATTTTGACACTTGTTCCTCAGATTCATCACCTTCAACTATAGTCTCTAAGGCCATTAAACAAGTATTTTCATTTTCGAAATCATTTTTAGCCATTAGAGCAAAGTTTTCATCAGTTAAATCCTCAAGCAAACTACTCCCGTCAACAAAGCTTTGTGTAAAGAAGCTCTGTTGGTTAACCTCTGCCGGAGCACTGGTTTGAGTAGTTTGAGTTACAAGTGGAGCTTGTTGCACATGCACTTGAGGTGGTGCTTGGACATACTGAATCTGTGGAGCAGGTATTTGGATATAATGAACAAGAACTGTAGTAGTAGGATGTGCAAAGTGTGTAGTGTTTTGCATTTGTGGTGCAGGGGTATAATGGGAATAATGAGCAGTGCTTTGAGGTCTAGGGCCTGGGTGAGTCACAATTGATGTAAAATATCCATTTCTTCCAGATCAATGGGTTCAAAATGTTGTAAGTCATTCATCTCAAAGGACATATTGTCAGAGTTTTGGCTTTCCCCATTTGCAGCAAAAGCAAAATTGGGTGTGTAAGGATCAAAAGTAAAATTGTTTCCAGAAGTTATATCAATATAATGATCATAACCCTGATCCTTTCCACCGCCAGAACCCTCTTCATGACTATAAAGAGCAGTGTTACCCAAGGTATAATCGTCTGTTGCTTTCCCTGACTCTTGCAACTTCTTTTTCTGGTTCAATTCTCTCTCATATGTGAGGAGTCGACCATGAAGTTGAGTGAGGGTCATCTCTTTAAACCCAACAGATGTTCGAGTAACGTAAGCTACAGTCTCCCATTTTTCTGGTGACGGTATTAAGAAACGACTATTGACAGTCGAATTAGGAAATTCCACGCTAACCAGTTTTAATTAACTGATGAGACAGCTAAAACGTTCGAACTATTGTGTTAACGACTCAGCTTTTATGTGATAAAACGTTTCATACGGTTGATTCAGAACTTCTCTATTGTTTTCAATCACTTCCTCAGTCCCACTGAATTGTTCTTTTAGTCCATCCCACAACTCTTTGGCACTATTGCAGTGGAGCAGTCTAGCATAGATTTCGTTGGGTAGCGCGGAAGCAACAATGCTCAACGCTTTTGCATCCAACTCTATTTTCTGGAAATCCTGCTCAGAGTAGTTTTCAGGATTTTTAGGCACTTAAGTATTGGGATCCTATGTGCTTGGAACCAATGGAATATGTGGTCCAAACACAACGGATCACCGACATCCGGTGTTTTGCTGATCTAAAATGTGACCCATCCGACGTTGCCATATGAAATATTTATTTCGTTTCAACATCGGTGGTTTAAACATAGATCCAATGTTGGAATCTGATGTGTTTTGAGACATTTCTGATTGAGTTTCAACATATTTGTGTTTTAAAAACTTTGAACGTAATAAAACTCTGTTTCTCAACAAATACTAACAAACGAATTAGCAGGGAGAGCTGATCTTTCAAATGAAATTGAATTTAATAAAATTTTGATTGACCAAGTTCTAATACCAATTGTTAGGATCTAAGTTTGAACCAATTGTGATTTTTCTTTCAAGTATGGAAATATGAATGATAAAACAAGTTTAATGCAACAGAATGAATGGAAAACTTTTATCACAATTGTTGGTCGTTTGTTTTCATCATCATGCTTTGAACTATTTGTAGTGTTTGCATGTGAATTACAAACTCCCCCTTAGCCCAATGATAATCGTTTGAAAGTACAGAAAATGTAGAGAAGATAGACTGGTGAATGATCTTTTAATAGATAGAAAACATTGTTACATTCGAGCACCTATTTATACTAACTTCCTAACCTCTGAGCATCTTTGATGACGTCAGGGTTGAAAGTGATATCTAACAAGCAAAATAACTAACTTAAACTCTGATGACTAAACACTGTTAGTGCAAAGCACTGTTACATTGATTATTAAACTAATAAAGTAAAACACTGATGACTATCCTCTGCTTCTTATCTTTTGGCAGACCTTTGGTAAATTGCAGTAGCAGATGATAGAATGGCAGATCTTTGGAAGGCAGAGTTTTAGTTGATAAGTGGTTGTAAACTCTGATAGTTGAACCAAAACTCTGATAGTGTATTTGGCTTTGTATCATCTGTTCCTTTGTAAAGGGTTCAATCCCAACAAACTTCAGTTAGGGAGGTTATGTAATCATCAAAGTTAGTAGCTTTTTAAAACCTAGATGACCTCCTAAGTTGATTATTAGGTTTATTAGAAGTTTCAGTTTTATGGATTAGCTCTTGGTTAGGTGGCTATCATTTTCAAGGTTCTATGTGTATAAGAGTTGGTGCAGTATGGTGTGCAAGAGGTGTAATCGGAGTTAAATTTAGAGTAAAATTTAATGACACTCTTCCCCCCGCCTCTTGTATTCCTTGCAAGTCATGATACAGACTTTTACTGCTCCCACTGACCTTAAAAATCTTTAGGAACTCAGCATGCTTAGGGTCAAAATTTAATGACCAACAAATTCTAAAGAGAAAACATATCAATGACGTTAGTCGTTGTAGTTTCTCTTATTGAGGATTATGTTAGTTTAGGTAAGAAATCTAAGTGTGCCCACAATTAAGCAACAATGAAACTTTTGTAAGAGTAGCATTAGATTTTATGGAAACAAGATTTGATGGAACAGTGTCGAGAAAGAGCGGTGTCTTGTACAAGAGGTGTAAATTGAAGTATTGTGAAGTTTTCACGCCCCTACCTCTTGCAACTTTTGCAAGTTATTATTAAGACACTTAATGCTCCAACTGATCTTTGATATCTCTATAAATGCTACAAGAGAAGTTTCAATGAGATACGTGACGTGGGAACCTATCATACATATGTTAGACTTTATGTGATTTCCTTAATATCCAGATGTCATAAGAAACCTAGGGACATATTTAATAGAAATCTTATTAATTATATATGTGAATAGATTTCTTTTAAGACCGTGGACCATATGAGACAAATTTAGATACAAGTAGATAGTTTTCAGTTGATAAATGAATTATGTCTGAATATACCATTTGGAATAAGTTCCAAGAATGTCAATGAATAACTTAAGGTGGACCCATACTTATTCCTTAAGCCAAAATATTTTAGAGCTTTTAACATCATGATTTAAAATCACTTAAAATTAGATTAGATGAAAAATCATCCTTATTAACCATATCATGATTGTCGATTATAATAGATGAAATTCATAGGTCTCATTTTCCTTTTGTCAGATTCTCATTTGCATGATAACAAAAGTTATGAAAATGTAAGGTATCATCTACTTTCATCTTATTAATGTTTCTATCCAGATATTGAGAACAAATAATATGAGAGTGTAAGGTAAGTGTGACTTTATGTTGGCTATGTAAACCTCACCACTGTCATAATATAGCTTTAGTATTGATACTAAATTCTGATTAATTTCCAGAATATGTAAGGTATCATAAAGCGTAATTAAAAACAACTTTTCATGGTACTTATAGCCTTAATATTTAATTTGTCACTAACTCTCATGTTAGTTATTTGTTGAATTCTGCTAAGGAAACGTGGAGAACTAGAGTCAACTTATCATGTGTTAATTGGAATATTTGGATTATCAGACTTAAAGATCATTAATAGGCGACTACCTATTTTAGCCAACTATTCTTTTGAATTATGGATAGTCTCGTTGCTTAAGCCTAGTCTAATGACATAATTATGCCATGAGATTCTCCCTTTAAGAACCTTAGAGTTGGTATTATTACATGTATTTTGTCAATGGACCTTAGAAGTAGCCACTTTTAGGTTTTAGTGGTAATGAGATGAATGACATCTTATTTTCCAGTTTTAGGCATTTCTTTTCCTGTACGTATGTTGCTGATCAACACACTCATTTTCCTTTAGGACTTTAGAGTGTTACAGTTGATTTATAATGCATCAAATTATACTTGTGGAAAAGTTAGTAATAATGCGTTGAATATATATATATATATATATACACACACACACTTATTTCCATGCGTGAGCCCTATATTTTATGGGTCATGGTATTGTACATTATGATGTATTGACAGATGCCACTGAACATTGTATTTTAGAATTTGAAATGAAGACATGCATCTTAGGAGTTATCTGATTGTTCCATAAAATTAGATTAGTCTTAGGAAAAACTTAATCTGGAATAACTTTAGTGATAACATTGTGTTTAAATGAGTTCTTGATTATCATAAGAGACATCATGTTCGACTTATCCTATTCATAATGATCTACTTTTCTTCTGTAGAACTTTTATCAGAAGAAAGCAATGGGATTATCGTGTTTTTAAGAGATAACCAATGATTTAATTTAAGAGCTAATCTTATAGAAACTTTGAAAAAAAGCAAAACATATTAGGATTAGAATTTTAGAATGGATAAGATACTAATTTATTGAAGAAAATTATAGTGAGTAGTGTTATGGGGTGTTAAAGTAAGGCAGACAAAAAATGACGATCATAGGATTAATGAAGGATCATTATTGTGAAGATCATTATTTGAAGAAGTTGTGATATGTCTATTACTAACATCAAAATAATAGACTAATCACATTTGGCCAGAAATGAGACAATCACCTTAGTTATGAATGAATTAAATCATCTTTGGCCAGAAATAAGATATTTATGTTTATAATGCATAATTAACATAGCTTTTATTATACTTGAACAATAAATAGATGTATTAAATCAGTTTTGGCCAGAAGTGATGCATCAGAAGCTCATTCAAGTTAAGCTATTCGGTTTTGTAAAATCATCTGATTCTGATTAATTATGTGTTAACAAAACCAATTATTTTAATTCTCATTAATAACTTAATAAAGTAATGAGGTTTCGAGTGAGATTTCAAATTAACCTTATATTTCGAGTGAGATCTAGACTCAGTTAATTGAGATCTCGACTTAGTTATGAGATTTCGAGTTAGATCTCGAGTAAGGTTCGATTAACTAATGTTTCGAGTGATGAAATTAATGCCTTAATGAGATTTCGACTTCATTATGAGGTTTCCAGTCGCAACCACCAGATTGTGAGTCGAAATCTCAGTCGCAATCTCAGCTGTCCTTGTATTTTAGTGAGATTTCGAGTTGAAATCTCATTCGGAACCTTAGTCGAAACCACTTAATCTTGAAACATATTATCCAAGTCTCGAAACCTACTCATCAACAGTTGTTAGTGAAGATAAAACTGAAAATTCGAATTTTTAGGGATTTCGAGATACGGTTTCCTGTTTTAGTGATGATCTAATTTTATCAAAATTATTTCGAAATTTTATCTGATTATCTATTAACAGATTTCGAAAATCTTTAGAAGGCAAAAAACAGATCAAAACAGGAAAAACACTCAATAATCCAAATTATATTCCAAAACATAAAGAAATTTCGAATTTTCCTAAGAACACATGATGAACCCTAAAAATAAAATAATAATTCTGAGATCCGAAATCTTTATATTTTAGCATATTAATTTCGATTTCGGAACAGTAACAACTTCGGATGTGATTAAACATCCTTTTAACTCATAAAATCCGTGAATTCTTAGCTTTATTCGAATTTTATGTTTCAAGTTATATTAGGTTCTTTTTCATAAAAATTTGTTTTCCAGATTTTAATCAGAACTAATTTATCAACATATGCTCTGATACCACACGCTGGTCAGTTCTGATGAAACCTAATGGAAAACATGTAAATAATAATACCTGATACAAAAACAGGCCAACGGAGAATCCAGTCAGATACGCAACAATGGAGTTCGACATAGTTGTCAGCTTGATCTGGTTCCCCTTTAGGATGAATCTTCTTGATGGTAGTACCGAGTTCTTTAGGGTTGAATAACTCGTAGAGAGGAGGGGGGATTTTAGATGTGATGTTATGAATGCTAACCCTAATCCCTCTCTAGTAATCTCCTTATATACACCAAGGGGAAACCCAATTAGTTAATTAGGGTAAATCGGCCCATCAACAATTACCAACTAATTATATTATAGGTTTAATATATTTTGATCTAAATAATATAAATGATTATAATGGTTACACAATTAAGTATAATATAATAATTATATTTAATCTTACAGAAAATTGATTATATAATAACAGAAACCATCCTAGCAAGGTGCAAGTGTTAAGAGCATCGTTATCTCCAAATGACAAACAATTAAAAAATCACATCAATTACACCATTCCAAATCACTAAATTTGTTCTAATTTATACACGTTACAACAATATTTGCTTTAGTTTTATTTCCTTTAACTTCCTCCGATACTTTATCTTCAGTCTTTTTGAGCTTGGTGAAATGAGTCTATTTAATATTATTTTTTACCGTTAAAAAGTTGATATTACTTTTTAGAAATGTATGAACTTTACCAAACGAAATCCAGTTGACCTAACCTTAATTTATAGGGCCAGCTTAACATAAGTGGGCACTTATTTTACACAAAAGGACAACTAATTCTGCCTTACATTAAATTTTGCCAAATATGGTGTTATGAATCATGTGAAGGATATTAAACCACCGCCATTAATAATTATGCAACTTCTAAAAAAAAGAAATTAATCAACTTTATCAGAACAAAATACATCAATGATCCGTATGGGTTTGGGTGATTAGAGCTCTCCTAAATTTAGCTCATCTAGCTAAATCATAGGAGACATAACGAGCCTAAATTTAGCTCTCCTAGCTAAATGATGGTGGAAATACAAAACCAATTAAGAAGCGTTATGAGTTGAGTTCGGGTGATTAGAGCTAATAGAAAAAATGGGCTTCAATTGTTTCCTTTCAATAGAAGATTCGCAAGTATTTGGAAAGATATTGGGACGGGTGAACATATTTACTTTTGGATTGATAATTGGTTGGGTTTTGGTCTCAAAATCGCTAATAATAAGGAAGCAAAAGTTTTAACGTGGGAAAAGTAGCGAACTTTTGATATTTCTTGTATAGGTCAAGGCTTGGTCTGTATGTTTGGGGTAGTTTTGTATTCTGGAGTCATTGTGCTAGTGCCCAGCTGGCCTTCGTTATCTTTTTGTTTTATAATATTGTTTCGGTTAGTCGTTCAGAAAAAAAAAATTAAATAAGGAATCTAAAGTAAAAGATTATTTGGTTTTGGATACAATCCCAAGCACATAAAGGTGAAAGGAGGGAATGACTAATGGATTTGGATTCCGGAAAGGTATAGGTCTTGGGTTCGATTCTCACAAAGGGATTTCCTATATTTATGGGTTTCTCCTGAATTGGTGAGGCATTATTGCCTAGTGGAGATGGATATGATCAGGTGGTTTCACCGGTGGCACGATCTCCGATAGTCTGTCAGTGATCCAAATTTGACGTTCAAAAAACAAAGATATATGATTCATGAGGTTGTAAAACTGAATGAGACGGAACAGTAGCAGTTTTGGAACAATCGGGTCCCCCAAAAATTAATCTTTTTTATTTGGAGGGCCTCTTTCAACTGAATACCCTCCAAAACGAACCTCGCTTATAGGGGTGTAAACATGAATGATTTATTGTGTCTTTGGTGCGGGTTAAGAAAGGAGACCATAAATAATATAGCGTGGGATTGTTGGATCGCAAAGGCTATTTGGTGGGCTATATTGACATAATCAAAGAAAACTCGTGTCTTTAGATTAAGAGTAAACCGGAATTGTGTAATATTAATTTGTTTAGATGTGTTTAATGTTCTTGATGTAAGTTTGTAACTGTCAGGTTCCAGTTTCTTGCTTGTCCGGTTTCTATATTATATATAGAAATTATGCCGTTCAAAAAAAAAATCAATGATATGTATACTAGTGGGAATCTTCGCATTACGCTATAGGAATTCACTCAATATTTATTTAGTTCATTACAGTACAAATACGATACCAATACCAGGTATAGCAACTGAAAATAAAAACCCATAAAAATAAAGTTGTGATATCAGAAAAGGATATCGATAAGTTCGATACATGTTTTACATGGATCGAAAACAATAAAAAAATACCAGTATCGGTTTCCACAATACCGATACCAGTACTGATGTTGTTCAGATGGTATCACTTCGGTTTATCACGTTATCGATACTGTATTGGCACTTCATATATCTTACAACACAAAAAAAATACAAAACTTCTATCAAAATGTAGATTAAAATAAACATGTCACAACTAGGCGACGGTTTTATAAAGCATAACGTTATCCGAACTAAAAAAACAATGAGGTAACCTTGATACATGTAAGTTTGTGATTAGACTACTTTTACATTACTAAGCACAACTTGATTTTGAATAAAATTTATATTGAGACGTAAATAAAATTATCTGTGACGCAATAATGTACTTAGGAAATTTATAATACCTTAGTGTTTCATAGTTAAAAATAATAATATGCTTAAAAGTACTTATAATAATTAAAAAAATTATAAAAAACTTAACAATATTTATTTATATAACATTAAAGAACAAGTTCGGTGACAATAAAACAAAACACATCAGCGTGTTAAAATGTAGTTTCTTCACTTTTTACTTTCCTTTTTTTTTTCAGCTCAAAATCTACCAAGTGAAAAGAATATAATACAATGCTGCTCCAAGAAGAAATGGTAAAATGGTAGCTGGACACGTGGGTGTAAATCCTATGCATGTTTTTGTTTTCTTTATAGCATGTATGTGTAGTGGTTTGGGTGAATAAAGCTCTTACTTTTGGGCGTTTTTCGTCATGTGTCAGTACAGTCAGCAAAGGACATTATTGGACGTTTTTCTAAAATGGGTGTAGTGAGGTTGTGGGCATTATATTAATAAGGGGTGGTAAAAACAATTAAATAAAAAAACAACAAAAAAATGGTATTGGGTGAATAATGGAAAACTGCATGTGATTGGCCAAACAAAAATGAGTTGGGCGTGGATGAAATCACGCTAAGAGGGGTTTTTTTGCAAATTCGCGCTCAATAGCGCCCAAAGGGGTGGGGATGGGGCGTGATTGGGCGTGATTGAGGAGAAAAAAGTGCAAATTCACGCCCACTACACATGGTATATGTATTTTTCTCTAAGAATTTTGGCCTTCTAGGTTAAAATGTATTTGACTAATCTTTATATCCTTCTTTTTCTTTACAAACACATAATTTATATTTGACTAAATATATTTGCATTACTTAACATAATCTTTATTTGACTAATATAATTGCATTACTCAACTACTTGAAAAGGTTTTGAATAAACCAGTGTCAATATATTTTTGATCATATCTCAATTTTGTTTTTGGGTTTTTCTTACGATTGCTATACCGAATACCGATACAATACAAACATCATAATAAATTTAACATATCACAATCGAGTTCACGCTGTAATACATAAAGATAATTCTACAGTATGTTCTTAAAAACAAAGGTTAGTGATTCTGGCCTTTGTTTTTTCTCTACACGCCATCAAACTTTGACATGAAACAGTATTAACATTTATCTATAAATAAGTTACACCTTCACTTCTGACTTTTGGTAATTGACAAATTTGAACTGCCAACCTTTTCTACTTATTAACTAGACACCTCATTTTATTAAATTACTTTTACCACTTTACAACGTAATGTGCAACACATCATTATACTTATTTTTGTATTTATGCTTAAATTACTTTTACGTCTTTATATCGCTATCTAAGTTACTTTTACAATGCAACGTGTGAGATATTGTACTATTTTTTATCTATGTTTAATAATGTTAATGTCACACAAGTAACATGTGTAACAAAGTCAAAAATGTGTAACGTCATGTGCGGGCACCACATGTTAATGTCATCATCGTTACACGTATAATTAAGTGACAGACGCGATATTGCCGCCGCAATGCGCGACATGGGTCAAGATTCTAGTATGGTATGGTTCAACAACTAGCCTGATCCATCGAATTATTTGGACCTACTTGTTAACAATGGGAGCAGAGATGGAACAGTGAAATATCTCATCAGCGTCCTCTATTATACTATATATTAAATAACATCACTAGCTACAGTACCCATTATCTTCATAGTTTTTCTTTTAATTACAATAATGTCATCTACTCACATACTTAATTTTTTTATTCTTTATAGTATTTTTGTAATTTACTCCTCTTTGAGTGGAATTCGTAACCATCTCACAAGAATTTTTTTTTATATGTTTTGACCAGCAAAGTTTTGCTTCTTATCATTTTGCCCCGCCAACTTTTGTTAGGTTTTCTTTTAAAAAAACATTCTTACCCCTTGAATTTTGATAAACTTATTAAAAATCCCCAATTTCTAATAAAGTTATTATTACCTTTTTAAACCGTTTTACATACAATGCAACAATATGTTTTTAAGTTTCAAGTTAATTTCTTACACTTTAAATAATATAGGCCTCTAACCCAATAGTTTCATTTTCCTATTATAACTTTCGTTTGTTATTTTTTAACAACTAATTCGCGTTCTTTTTTTTTAGAAAACAGACTAATCCGGTACTCACTGAAAAAATTTATAGATTTACCGTTACGTTATCTATAATTGATGTTTTAAAACTGGTCATTATTAATTAGAATAAGTTGATTTTGAATATATATTGTAATGTAATATAGTAGTTTAAAAAGCTGATCTTTATTGTTTGATTCGTACACGGATTCCCCGCTGCAATGCGCAGTGGGGCAATCCTAGTTAGTAATACATAAGTGCTTAAGTTAAATAGTAGAGATACTAATTATATTGCATTACACTATATTAATAATTACAAGCCAATAAATATTATTTTTAATATTATAATAATATATATAGTTTTCTTTATTACATTACACTATACTAGTAATACAAGCCAATAAATAGTAATTTTAATATTATAATAATATATACTTTTATTAATACTTTTGTTATTTTAATATCTAATCTAAATATTAATAAAAGACTACAGTTAATACCACATGACATTTTCTCCTTCAACTTATTAAATATTAATTAATCATATTATTAACATATCTAATATCTAATAAATTATTAATATCTCTTGAATTAATATAAATATATCTAATATCTAATAAAAATTCAGATATATGGATTTACTTGAACATTAAGGTGATAGGAACAAGTAATTAGGTATTATTTTATATTTTTGATTATTTAATGATATTATCGTAAAATAGGAAGGAAAAAAAACATATTTGTTATGTATAAAAAATTAACCAAAATTTAAATTTTCATACTATTAATTTATAATTTTTTTTTGTGCTTAATAGCGTTGTACCCTATGTTTAAGGGGTTTCAAAAAATGATTTTTCATTTCTAACCCAAAACTTCTCATGTTTTACAGTTTAATCTCTTTGATTTTTTTTCTTTTAACATAAACCTTTTCATTTTTTTTTCAGTTTAACCCAAATACTTTTTTATTTTCAACGTTGGTCTCTCATACTTTTCATTTTTTGCAAGTTTTTTTTACGTTTTTTTTTCTAATATTTGCGAGTTAATACGCCGCAATGTGCGAGTGGGTTCAACGTTTTTTTATCTAGTTTTTCTCGTTTGACATCCCCATTGCAAGGTGTGTATTTATTCCCGTTTGAAATGTTCATCGCAACGCTAGATCGACATAGTTATTTTTTCTATGTTTTACGTTTCGAACTAATTTCTTTGCATTAACATGCTGCAACGGGTGTGTGTGGTTCAATGATTTTACGTTTGCTTTTCGTTCGGTTTTATTTTTATCTTTTATTTGTTTATTTTGTTTTTACGAGTTTTCTAGTGTTGGTAGTCCCTGACAGTTGTATGACATTGGTGCCACTTGGCATGTTTTACGCCCCCGTCGCAACGCGAGGGGCTTTGAACTAGTTATAATAATAATAATAATTAATTTCTTTACTTTTAAAGTTTAATACATTTTCATATTTTTCTTAACTTTAATGATTTTTTTGTATCACATGTTGGGATAAGTTTGGTGTCAACCTGTATCAAACCGGTATCTGTATCCAAAAATACCGGTACGGTCCTGTTCGGTATTGGTACGTGAAGGAAAAAACCAGTACCGGCCTAGTATAGAGAACGCCAAAAGTCGGTACAATTGATATTGAATATCTTTTAGTTCGGAAAATTCGGTACTGCTACCCGGCATCATTTTCTCATCCCAAATCATGGGTACCGTGCGAATAACAACAGTAGCGTACAACTTTTTTTTTGTTGATTTTCTTCAACTTTTAATGATTTTTTAAAATTTCCGAGGTAGGGATCAGCTCGGTGCCCACCGATATCGAATCGGTATTCGTACAAAAAATACTGGTTACCAGGAACGGAAAAAGTCGGTACCGAATTGGTACTTAAGATCTTTCGGTTTGGGAAATTCGGTACCGGTACCCAGTTTGCTCATCTCTGATCATGGGTTTCATACGAACAACATCATTACCATACAACTTTTTTGGTTAATTTTCTTTCGGTTATCGTTTAGTATTTTTTTTTCTACATTTTCTTTTTCTTCTTGTCAGCGATCCCGTTCGCAACGCGCTTTTTTTAGTTCTATTTCATGAGTATCTCCGTAGTTGTAGGCTTGTAGCCATATGAAAAGAAGCAGACATTGGGGTTTGAACATGGGCCAATAGGTGCAATTTTTATTGGGCTATTTATGGTGGGCCAGGCCGATTGACGTATCAAAAGTTAAAGATACTCATGAACGGGTCCACACGGAGGACTCGAGGAGAAGGATTCAGTTATATGCTTTCTTAATTTCTTTACAATGAAATAGAACTAAAAACCCTTTATTACAAGTTGGGAAGCCTTTTTTTTTTGCAAATGTAGTAATTCATTCGTAAACCATGCATGTGTGGATCTAACAGGGGTTTTTCTGTTTGTAGGTTTAGGGGGTAGTGCTTTCACGGTGGGTCAGACTGCTTTAAAGGCTGCTTCGGGTAAAGTGACCAAACATGAGAAAGCGTGCATTGACAACCGGCACATGTTTATCCCATTTGCTTTTCATACTTTTGGTTTCCTGGCGCCAGAGGCTGTGGACCTTCTTAGTCGAGTTCAAAGGGTCATGCTTAGTAATATTATGATCCCGAGATCTATGTATGTATTTTCTAAAAGACTTACTTTTGCTATTCAAAAAGGGGTAGCGTCACAACTTGTTGCCCGTTTACCATCTATCTCGATGTAAATTCATATATATTTATTTGTTAGTTAATTTGGTATTTTTTTAATAATATTTAAATAAACTTACAAGGTAAAAACAAAATATTATTATTATTATTATTATTATTATTATTATTATTATTATTAATAGAAACTTCTCATGAATAGTATGTAGATTTTTTTTATATTTATATTTAGTGATGAATATTTCATATAAAATATTCTTAATCATGAACATTATATATATTATATTAAATTAATTATTTATATTAGCTTATTAATACTAATAAATAAATATATCTTCTTTAATAACTTTTATTCTCTAAGCTTTTTTTAAAAGATAAATACGTCGTTGTATGTATTTTTTTTATTATTCTGGTATAAGTTAATGATCGATTTGAATGGTCGATACCGTTAGGATATCATCGTTGTCGGTACGGTGTTTGTTTTTTTCATTTCCGTTCGATGTAAAACATGTTTTGATTTCTATACCAAGTGCATGTATCGTACCAGTAGTATAACAATAGTATAACAATCCTAACCGATACCGATCGAATGTCCCTGATAATGTATCGCCGCAACGCGTGAGAAAACAACCTAGTATATATTGTAGCGAAGGACGATGAATAGTAAATTTATTTTTATAATAATATATATTTTTTTATTTTTTTCTTAATAGAAACTTCTCATGAATAGTGTTTAGAATTTTTTTTATATTGATATTTAGTGATGAATATTTCATATATAATCTTCTTAATCATGAACATTTAATATTTTATATTAAACTAACTATTTATATTAGTTTATTAATACTAATAAACAAATGTATCTTCTTTAATAACTTTTATTCTATAAGCTTTTTAGAAAAAATAAATACGCAGTTGTATGTATTTTTTTTATTATTCCGGTATAAGTTAATGATCGATACCGCTCGGATATCATCGTTGTCGATACCGGTGTTCGTTTTTTTCGTTTCCGTTCGATGTAAAACATGTTTTGATTTCTATACCAAGTATCGTACCAGTAGTATAACCATCCTAACCGATACCGATCGAATGTCC